>OY982577.1:17344519-17712019 GCA_963859945.1 Euplagia quadripunctaria | reverse complement strand
CCCGGCACACTCGCTATTCTCCTCTTCCCCTACTCCCACCTTAAAGGCCGGCAACGCACTTGTGACTCTCGAGTTGCAGGTGCCCAAGGGCGGCGGTAGTCACTTACCATCAGGTGACCCGACTGCTCGTTTACCCCCTATAACATAAAAAAATAATACATATATTGTTATTTAACATTCTACATAAAAGTATTGTTTTATAAGCTTTTTGGAAACAGCCAATTTGAGTTACATTTATGTGACCTTGCCAAGCTCGAGCTATTTCTTCCATTCACGTCAGCAAAATTCCTTTTCCCTTTCAATGTACTCCCAATTTTCCCATCTTTAATTCCCAAAGTGCCCGGTAACGGCAATACCCTTGCAATCATGTGAATGGGTCCAAATTAAAGTCGGCAAAAAGTGGGAGGTTAATACGCTTCTGCTTACCCCTTCGGGGATACAGGCGTGAGTGTTTGTATTGTTATTAGTATTTAATTATGAAATCAAACATTAAAAGAAAAAGATTTGAGGACAGCAAAAGTATAGCGTTACAAGTTTTAATTGCAAACGTACGTTTTTGACGATTAATTATTGACAAGTAATAAAAAAAGTAAACATTTTTTTTTTTTAAATGTTTTAGTACTTATTTATGATTCGGGATTTACTATGAATCAAACGAGTCCAAACTCGATGGGTTTGCGTCGTTTCATTACAGAGTTCCTATGGCCACCTTCCAGCTGCATCATCAGATCAGTTCCTTGTCATCATAATAATGCATTGTCACGCGATTTACACATGTATGCAAAATTTCAGCTCAATCGGTAACCGGGAAGTGGATCAAATTTAATTTGCAAGATTTGATGACAAACATCGGGACAGGTGAAACTAAATAAAAGCTTGTAATAAAGAGAATTGAGGGGCTAAGTGGTAACCGACTAGGTCAGCATATTGCAAGGTTAAGTAATATACAATAGCCAGTTAGTCTTATGACAGGTGACCATTCTTAACACATTGAGATCTCTCCGTGACTCTGAGAGCACGTTAAGCCGTCGGTTTCGGTTGCCATACGAACATCATCATCAATAACTAATATCCGGTAACCTCACTAACTCGTGGAAATACAATGCATTCGTTACGGGTAGTCGGAGAAAAGAAAAGTCCGACAACCTGGTTTAACTACAGAACTTCGATATCGCCTAGTACCTACTTGGATTATGAAGGTCTTATGGCAGTCGCTCCACTTAAAACATCGAAGGTCGGCCGTTTCGTAGTTAGACTGAAAGCCCACCCCAACTTAGTTGTAAAAAGGCACGGAGGATGAATAAAGAGAATAACTATTTGTCAGTTGAATACCGTATTCATTAACAATTTTACAGATCATCTAAGCAAAAAAGGTTCATTCAATTCTTTGACATAGTGCTTTAAGGTCTACGAAATTACTACTTAAAAAAATAATCTTAATTTCATCCGAGTGCTTAAAATGTTTTTCAGTAGACCACATAAGCTCGACTTTGTATGTAGGTGGTCTTTAAAATGTTTTCTGTAAAATAATTTGGGTGAAATATGGGATACGTCTGTTGCATACAGTGAATGTGCAATTTTTAAGTACCTTTTGGAAATTGTTGATGATATCTTCTTGTTTATGGTATAACACAATAATTAACGATTGCACTGAGGTAACTACTGGCGGTGTTTAGCTACAAACTTTTCTTGCAGCAGACCGTGGGAAACAAAAGAGTTACGCTTTTTTTTTATTTGGGGTAGATGCTTTCTGCCATTCTACTGGGGAAGAAATGTGGTCTTTAATCATTCTAAGAAGCAGACCTTTACCTGGCTAAACTCTAACTCTGACCCTTAAAGAACACGAATGGATGGTCTGCGGGGCTACGAGACATCAATCACTTCTGATCTAGGTCGTTTTCCCTGCTCAATCAACATTTTCCAAAAAAGCGTTACTAAAGATTCGATAAAATATTGAGATAGGTTTAATTAGAGTATCCAAAGACAAACTAGGTTTTATAAAGTACTCTCTTCTGCCCGCGAAAGATTTTTCAAAGTACTTTTTAGGGTTCCGTACCTCGAAAGGAAAAAACGGAACCCTTATAGGATCACTTTGTTGTCCGTCCGTCCGAACGTCTCACTATCTGTCAAGACTCTTTTTCTCAGAAACGCGTGAAGGTATCAAGCTAGAATTTATATCAAATACTCAAATCTACTGTACTGTCCCTTGGAGCTGTGAAAAAATAAAACTTCTAAACCTACGCAATCAAAAGATACAGCCGTTTATGCCGTAAATTTCCGCAAATTTTCAACACTCGCAAGGGAATCAAAACCTACAGGGTACTTCCCGTGAACTCAGAATCTTGAAATTTGATACGAAGTAACGTCTTATAGCACAGATAAAGGAAAAATTGCGAAAACAGTAAATTTTTAGTTACATCATATAATAAAAATAGTTTACGGAACCCTCGGTGCGCGAGTCCAACTCGCACTTGGCCGGGTTTTTTTTCTTTATCTCTTACAATGTATCCGCACAACTTTACGATGATCTCTTAAGTAGTAAAGGCGTAAAAGCGTAACATACAAACCAATAAACAAATAAACTTTCGCATTATAGGATAGACACCATTTAATTTATTTAAAAATCGAAAAATATATTTAAAAAGTGAACCATAGAAAACGAAAGACCACGTCATCGCCCACTCAAAATAAAGACGTGCTTGAACATTCTATACAATCCATTTGTGTCAAGTAGTAGTGTTTGTTTTTACAATGCAGTGTAAGCTACCCCATTGTTGGCGCCCCAACACCTAAGCTACCTTTACATTGTGTAGAAAAAAAACGTGTTAAACGATATTCTTAGGAAATCCTTTTTCATAAGATACGATAGTTATTATGAAGATATAAATGTGCATAGTTTTAACACATCAAAAATATACATGAAGTTATTTTTTCTGAGCGTGTTTTTATCAAAGTTTGGATTGCGTTTACTCTCGTTATGGTTAGACCTTCTCTTAGCACTTAAAACAATAACATATTAATTAGACGGAAAACTAAAGGTAGCCGCAGAGCTTTACAATAATATTTTGCCATTTTCAACATAACCTTAACAATAGTAGATATAAATAAATAACAACACAAACCGAACTTCTAAAAATAAGACTAATGGACCGTATTAAATACAGTATAAATATCACATACCTGTATAAAAAAATAAGTGAAATAATATTCGTGACAAAAACTACTTAAAATATCACTTCGTTAAAAGTTCATTAATATTGCTTGCTAAAGAGGTTTCAACTTACAAAAAAAAAGAGTAATTAATAATCACAACCTGAGAACTAAAGTTGGTTAACTTGCCGCTAAAATATACGACTACAAATATTCAGGACAGACAAATTCTTTATTTTTGTATTTTTTCTCAGTTTTATTTACAGTTCCTATAAAACGGTCCACAATCCTTCACAGTATAATGTTGCCCTCAATATCTTCATTTGGGTGTGAATCTTGTTATCAATATCGTCTCTTTATTAGACAACCGATACAAAACTCCTTGCACCATAATACCTAAGTCTCATCACATCGTAAAAAAACCTTCTAAATACTTAATTAAAAGAAAACAAAAACGCACACCTAAATTCACACAACACGTCACTTTTTAATTCTTTTTTTTTTCTACCGGAAACTTGGCTGGTTTATGTGATAACAATCTATGATTTTTTAATTACACCCAATAGACTCCGCCTAGCGTCGTTATATATACGAAAACGTCCAATCAAATTAAGCAACGTTGACATGAAGTGTCATTGGAACAAACCCCGGCCGTATTAATCACACCGTTCATGATTTAAGATTGGTACTGGCAGTTAGAGTGTTAATATTTTTTCTTATTTTTAATTTTAACATCTAAAATATAAATTTGAATTGACAACGGTTTCGAATGGACAATTGAACGAACGAATGATTGATGAATTAGATTTTTGGTTCACTTCAGTTTTGTGTGCTTTTATTATAGTATTGAATGTAATCGAATTTGAATTGTTGAGTTCTTTATTTATTATATTAAATCGAATATTGTTTTACTTGCGTTGGGAATTGCTTTTCCAGTTTTTATTTTAAAATATTCGTTTGTTCAAACCGATCGTTTAAATTGGAACTTTATTTTAATATATTTATTCCACAAGCCAATATATTGGCCGTTGAACTTTATTGTGCGATAATAAGTGCCTCAAAAACGATAATTCTGCTATAATATATGCTTTGTTCTTATTTTAAAAATTCTAAATAAAAATAAAAGCTGCTTGGTAAAACTTAAAAAAGCCATGTAACAAAAATGATGGAAATCTTGACATTAATGCTATTAGACTTGTACCGTAATTAAGTCCAAACAAGCAGGATTGGTTAGCAAAACACTAATACGCCGGCTCGAAAGTAACGGTCAGGCAGAGCCTATTTAATACAACCGTCTATTAAATAATAGATAAAAAATAACGAATACATTACACGTATAGAATATAATTCACAGCTGCTCAAGCGGATGCCTTCACACAAATTATGATACAAAATAACACATTTCTCCCAGACACGACTGAACATAATATGGACAGTCTCGAAATTAACTATAATTGCTTAATTCAGAAATGGACGCAGTACAGAGTTGGGCAGAAGTTTAACTTTGAAACACACTCACGCACACAATCATAGTCTGTGGATGTACAGGTTTGCATGTGATTGTGTGAGTTGTTGTCCCGAACTTCGAATAGCCAGTGAGCGATGAAGCGTCGTCGTGTAAAGACGCACGCCCGGTTTCTCCGTGATTGTGTTTGTTGTGACATCGAGTGGTTATAAGTTTTGTGACGATATCTAAATAAAAATTTGTTATTGTATTTTGAATAAGTTGTGTTGTGTATTAATCTCTAGGATTCTAAATATTATATTTACTGTGGTAAGTAAAAAAAGTACATTATTATTTAACTAAAAGTTAGAATAGAGAGTCAGAATTGACAAATAAAGTTATAAATTAATCTTAAAAACTAAATGTTTAATCCAAAAACCATAACGTTTGATTGTTGATGTTTTATTGACAACGTCATAATTTGTGTTTATTAATGAACTTAATTCCTGGAATAAGTTTAATTAAACAAATTTATTTAAAATCAGGTACCTAATGATCAGAACACTATTTACTAAACAGATAATTCTGAAGTGTTTATTTATGATATCCAAGCCAGTTTTTACATTATGATAATTTAAAAATAAAATATTGTCATACTGGCCTATTTCTTGCGTTATGATGTTGTTAACTTAAACCAGATTGCGGTAAGGCTTTATAAGAAGAAAGAGATATAAATATTGTATATCATGATACGAAAAAGGATGGAAATATGTTATGATTTCACTACTATCTTCCTGGTAATGGGAATAACGTGTGAACGAATCCTAGAGGGTGTCATTAGAGGTTTTTGTCTATTCTTGATTACGGCAGAAGTGCCGTTTCATTTTGTGTTACATTTATTGTAGAAAGGGGTTACTATCTTAGGCAATGTTACTCGAAGATACCTTCCGTGGATATATAGGCCTAGGCCATAAATTTATCATAATAATTTATTTAAAATTTAGTAGCAACAGCAACCAATAACTTCTATAGAATAACTTAATATAGATATTTTAGTTTTTACTAGATTATTTGTGATGTTTAAAAGCAAATGACAAGGGCCTGGAATTTCGTAGTTTATCTAACATTTGGTTAAGTTAATAATGAAACTATTCAATGAGCCATCTAGATATTTAAAATTATAAAGAGTCTATTATTTAAGCTAGTTCCTACACTTGACTGGCCTGTTGGTCTAGTAACTTTAGTGGTTTCGATTCACACCCAGGACAAATCATTGTGTGATGAGCACGATCATTTGTTCTGTGTCTGGGTGTAATTTATCTTTAATATGTATGTATTTAAAAATATGTAAGTATGTATATCAGCAGTCTGGTTACCATAGTACAGGCTCTGCCTAGTTTGAGATCAGACGGCCGTGTGTGAGAGGTGTGAAGTTATTATTATTATATATTATTATTATTACTTGTATCTGTTGTTACTAATAAATCCGTCGAGTTTGGGACCTTGGGCTTATATGATTCGTTTTGACGAGTCCAACAGGTTGGGTTTGGTAATGATAGTCTAATGATGGAGCCAGGAGGTGATAGCTGAACTCGTTTCACTTTTTAATTCTGTTTGCCATTAAAGTGTTTTTTTTTAGTTTTACAAAAGTTTAATTATTATTTTATAGGTATACAACATAACCAACCTACCACATTCGCTTCCTTGGCAATTATTATTGTTTTAATATTCGAGGGAAATGGCACTGAAAACCGAAATATAGGCATTGTCTAGTTCGGTTCCAGTAGCTAAATCAATTTATTTGAAATGAATACTACCAAACTATTATCTGTAACATAGTACTAAGTTTTTGGAAATAAATAAATTAATATTAAAAATTATTAAATAGCTTTACAATATATTTCATGGCTTAGTACCGGCTCTGCCTAACTTGGGATCAGACGGCCGTATGTAAGACATCATCAATTGTTTTAAAAAATATTGGCTTATTTGGTTTTTGTTAATAGTTTAAAACCTACCTTAGTTAAAAGTTTAAAAGCCTAAGTTTTTGAACTGAAGGTAGCCACGTTGATATTCAACCATTACGTGAAAATAAACATATGCATATATATGACTATACCTGCCTATGTAGATGGGAATTTACTGTTACATACCTATAAAAGTTTCAGGGTTATTTATTTGAATTTTGGAGGATGCGAATAGGTCGTTGGCGAACTCCACTCTGTAAAAGGCGGTCGTTTTTCCTCCTCTCGTATGATTCTGACTAGTGTATTTGCTACTTTACAGTCCATTATGATGTCGCGTAGGAATACTGAAGTATATTTTGTATATAATTCAACTCTCGAAAATCGATTTGAAACTTGTTCTGAATAGACGTCTTTCTTTTGTTTTTTCTATACTATGTTATAGGTTTTTGTGTAGTGTTAGTGTGTGGTTTTTTTAAATAGATTTATCAAGACAATAGTTGTAACTATTGGCCTTCTAACAAAGATTAATCTTATGTTTTGTGTTGTACCAGTGAAAAAGCTATTGTTTTTCAAAACTATACGCGATTTCTATTTAAGAACACCAATTTGATTGTTTGAGGTGTCTTATAATAAGAAATAATAAGTAGGGCCCTTTTATTGCGACGAAATTTGGAACTATTCACGTTTAATTTTTGTCAAATTAAATGCAACAAAATATTTTTTACTATGGAACTTAGTTATGGTAACTTTTAGTAATTGGCACTATGATTTTTAATTAAGCTTTTAATTTTAGTTTAACAAAGATTTCTGTCATTTTAAATGGACATAACGCCTAACCAGCCATCATATTCACAAAATCATGTTTAATTTGTTTTTTGCTGTCCCTCCTTTGTTAACCAGTCAAATATGTAAACCATCATAAGTTTTGTAGGGTTCTTTGGAACTTCTTTCTGAGGGTTTAGATACCGGGTCTCCTGCAACAAACACGCCCGTGACGGAATACCGTATGTTCGGTCGGTCCAACTGCAACCAGTCGGTCCGATTCGAACAAACCACTTTCCCGTAAGCGTAACCGTGGTATAGTGGATGAGGGTTAACCATCCACACGCTAAAAATGTTTAAGAAGATATTTTTCTTTTTAATGTTATTATCAAGTAGTAATAAGTAAGTGGTCGCCTCGCCACTATGCCACGCTGAGTCTTGTAGGTTCAAATCCCACACCGGACAAAAATTTGTGTGATCCACAAATAGTTGTACCAAGTGTTCTTTGTGTCCGTTGTTTAAATGTTTGTGAACACCCCCGCGACACAGGAACATTCTTAATGCGAGAGTTGTCTTTTAAAATACAAATACAATTTATATCTGCACTAGTAGATTTTATTTAGACAGATATGAATATATCTGTGCTAGCAGCGCCCCGTGGTTTCACCCGCGTAAGTCCCGATCCCGTGGGAATATCTGGATAAAAAGCAGCCTATGCGTTAATTCAGGTTTCCAGCTATCTACATACCAAGTTTCATTGCAATCGGTTCAGTGATTTTTGCGTGAAAGAGTAACAAAGATCCATCCATCCAAACTTTCACATTTATAATATTAGTGGGATGAAAAAAACTCATTTAATATTATTCTTTTCAGATGCTGACGCGCTTACAGATACATCGTTAAAGGTTCGTCTATATTTACAACACTCAAATAGCACACAAGCATTATTAAAAAGTAATAAGTAACTCATTATTTGATATAAAACAGGCAATTAAAATAATTACACTCGGAGTCCATCAAAATGTTTTACCTTTTATTGAGCTGAAACATCCGGACTTATAAATAATCAAAATGATGAACATTTTTTTTATAGATAATTAACTAAATGGTCTTTAAAACTACAATTTTGCTTAAATATAAAGTTTGAAATAACGAAACGCAGATATCATGAGCTTGAAATAAAATGAGTCGAAGCCATGTGTTGCATGTTGCATCTGCACATTTTGAGAGTATGTTTAAGCGACGGTAGAGAATAGCAAAGATATTGGACTTGTAATCGAGCTGTTAGAGGTTTAAGCTCCACACAGTACACAATTCATAATAGCACTTACTAAAACTAGGGTCTTCAAAATAAAATTTTACTTAAATATAAAACGACGAGCGCAAAAGTCATGAGCTAGAAAATTAAATTAAATGAGTAGAACTGTAGAAGTCGTGTGTTTCATGTTGCATCTGCATATTTTGAGAGGAAGTTTAAGCGGCGGTAGAGAATAGCGAAGACATCGCACTTGTAGTCAAATTGTTAGACACAATTAATAATAGCACCTACTTAAACTAGAAAATACATAATAATATGCAATTCATTTTACAAGTGCACGGATGGCGCAATGGTTTAAGTGGTCACTTCGCCACTACACCGCGCCGTGTTGTGGGTTTTTAATCCCACACAGGACAAAGGTTTGTTTGTCACAAACAGTTATCCTGAGTCTGGGTGTCCTTTGTGTCCGTTGCTTATTATATATTTGTAAAGCCCCCCCACGACACAGGAATATTCCTAATTCTTTAAAAAAGTAGCCTTTAAAATAATCTAAATTGAAGTCTTGATTAACTCTGAATATTAAAATTAATTAATCGAATCTGACATGTCAAGATTCCTGTTCTGACGTTTGGATTTTGGAATGCCCTACTTCTTGTGTGTGTCACATATATATCAACGTTGTTCCTCCAAAATTATATCTTTAACAAATACGGTTTCTTTACTATTTACAAATTATTAATAATTTAATTTTTTTTAATTTCAAACGTTTCAATTGGCATTTCTAGAATGTTCCTAATTATCATTTATTTGCTAACTATGCCCCATATCGGTGTTAAATTTGCCATAACTACATCGCTCCTATTGTGCGTTGTCCCAAAAAACACAATATAATAATATGCCTCTATGTAGATTTGTTTATTATTAACTTATGTAATCTAATAAGATTGTTTCATTTTCATAATAATGAGACTCGACTATTAAGAGTAATAAGCCCTACCTACATTAAATTGCTTTTATTTCAACAAGAGGTAACATGACTATTTTATCTAATATGATAAGCTTTCGATGTTAAAATAAAGAAATAGTTACACCGTATCAGTTCAGTATAATGTAGGAATATTTTTTCTTTTTATTGTTGCGTCTACCTAGTAATTTTTTTCCACTGATATTATAAAGGCGGAAGTTTCTGAGGATGGGTGGATGTTTGTTACTCTTTCACGCAAAAACGGCTGAACGTATCTGGATTAAATATATTACAGTCTGGAATATCACATAAGCTACTTTTTTATGCCGGAAAAATGTACAATTTAGGGACAGATTTAAAAAAAAATTGTTATCCTTTATCATTTTCTGTCTCTTTAAAAATTTCATGCTGATCGGGCGAGTAGTAAAAGCGTGTAAACGTAGCAAGCAAACTTACATTCGTATTTATAATATTAGTTGGAATTCTTCTGGCCTACATATTTTTTTTGTTTTTCCTGGTATACCTCATAATATAGTAGCAAGCATATTCTTAACTGAAAGCACTTAAGTGGGCCCGGCTAACCCACGTTTTATTAGTGGCGAGACGAAATTATCATAAATCCAATTTTTTTCCACCCAGCTTATTTTACAGACCATAAAATTTTGTATTCTCATCTAATGTATTTTTATTCATACGGTTTTGAACGTAAAATTTGCGGGTTTTAATGGTTGAATGTAAAATAAGTGTGCATAAGTACGTTGTAAAAAATTGTTTGTTTATCCGGTGAAGATTAAACCTTTTACTTTTGTAGCGTTTTTAAACCCCAGCCGCAAAAAGGAGGGGTTTTATATCTCTGGGGAGGGATCTGTGGAATCATTGCTCCTAAACGGAATGACCGAATTTGATTAAGGCTTTTTTCGTATGAAAGGTGATTTGATCGAGAATGTTCTTAGCTATTATTCGAGAAAAGAGTCTAGTTCTAGTTTCCTATAGTTGTCTTCATCCTTTTGTTTTGTATAATACTAACTGCGCCCCGCGGTTTCACTCGCGATAGTCCCGATTGGAATAAAAAGTAGCCTATGTGTTAATCCAGGTATCCAGCTATCTACATACCAAGTTTTATCGCAATCGGTTCAGTAGTTTTAGTATGAAAGAGAAACAAACATCCATACATCCTCACAAACTTTCACGTTTATAATATTAGTATGATACTAGAATTTGCTTGCGGCTTCGCTGCGTATCTATTACAAAAATCATCGGGAGCATCATAGCTCCGAAACGGATGGATCGATAATCAAGAAATTCTATTGAGCTGTTCGAAAATCATCAGCTTTTTCAAATCAATGAAAGGATTGGGATTTTCTTTCGAAGGAGAACCATGCTTCGGCACGTATGGGCATGCTTCGACCGGAGTGATACCACGGCCTCACAGAAATCCGGCAGTGAAGCAATTTTTGCCGAGTGAGTGAGGTTACCGGAGGCCCAAACCCTTCTTCTCTCTTCTTCTTCTCCTCTTTTCTCTCCTCTCAGCCTCTTCCCCTACTCCCACCTTAAAGGCCGGCAACGCACATGTAACTCTTGGAGTTGCAGGTGCCCATGGGCGACCCTTACCAGGTGACCTGTCTGCTCGTTAGCCCATTATACCATAATAAAAATTGAGGGGGGGTATTTAATTTTGATACTTTTTATTCAATATGTCCAGTGGCTCAGTGTAATGTGAATCATTCGTAATCTTGGAAGATTACGAATGATTCACATTTCACTGGACCGGTTCACTGCCGGTGTAATTTGATACAGATTTTAGACTTTTCGTGGCCGGACCGGGAACTGATATTTCGACGCCCGCCGCGCCATGCTCCGTACCCGGCCGTGCCCAATACGCATTCCGCCTAGCGTAACATCAATTATTATTTTAAAATTTTGATGTTTTGAAGGCGACTTATTCGTGGTAACCGGCAAAATATAGGTGTGTAATATACCTCTCCTAATACCCACGGGGTTATACTTTGTTTTCAACGTTTACTTACTAAATTTAGCACCGCACAACAAACGATGGGTTTATTATAGTAATATTGTGTAACTGTGTGTGTGGGGACATTATTGATGATGTACGTGCTAAGGGAGCTTTTAATTAACTACGTTACACAGACCTGTTTGTATCTACCGCTAGTGAGCGGGACTATATACTATCTCATATACATTATGAATTGCCAATATACGTCTGTATGGGTGTAGCTTCTTGTTGGTTCACCAATGTGTTCTAATACAGGTCTTAACATACGTATTGTAAGAGTTTCTCACTACAACGGTGCCAGTTTTACGAATTATTAAATTTTTTTACAAACTTGCAATGTTTGTTTGTGTGTTCGGCATGAATATTGGAAGCTAACTTAGAACCGGTTCCCGATGTCCGAGAGACAATACAATAATGGGGTACCTTGGAGATGTTCTGATTATGGAGCCGGATATGGCTATAAGAACTCCTTAATTAAACAAGATAAACCAATCGAGTTTGGGCTCGATTGATTCGTCTTGAGAAGTACGTTTTTAAACATCAAATCTACACTTAAATAAAACTTAGTTTGTTTAAAAGCTTGTTTTAAAAAATAATTAGAATTAATTTCTCGTACATAAGTATGACCTATTTTGCTGCTAACGCTGAACCAAGTATCTTTGTTCTGTGACTTGTATTTATTAAAGAATTAAACATTCGAAATTACGATATGTTTAGTAATTAATTCTATTTCGAAATTTCTTTTCACCACTTTTAGTAATTCTACGATTTCTACGGTAAATAGCAGACACGTAACGCTCTCGAAGAGAGCATGTTTGTTCATTACTTATGGTTCTACGACCGAGTTGGAATTAGCAACGAGAAGAGCCGCGATGAACTCAGGGGGCTAGGTACTGGCATTCTAATTAATTATTCACTTTCTAGCAACATAAGCAAGCATCCGGAAACTCCATTTTCAGGCCGATAACCTTAGTATGTACATTTTGTACTTTGCGCTATCAGCAGCAGCTAATTTCTAAATCCCACTAATATTATAAATGTGAAAGTTTGGATGGATGGATGGATGTTTGTTACTCTTTCACGCCAAAACTACTGAATCGATTGCTATGAAACTTGGTATGTAGATAACTGGAGACCTGGATTTAACATAAAGGCTACTTTTTATCCCGATATTCCCACGGGATCGGGACTTACGCGGTGAAACCGCGGGGCGCTGCTAGTTAGAGATATTTTGCAAACGTCTAAAAGCGCCGGAAACTGCTCACCATCAAGCCATTAACTCGATAACCTCTTTACTAAAAGAGGAGGAGCAAAATGACGCCCATTATTAAATGACACTGTAAATACACTGTCATATTTATTAATGCAGAGTTGAAGCTGTTTACAAAACTTTGAGCTTCTGAAGACAGCGGATATACGGAAATTGCGCGTCTTTGTACTCTCCGTTATACTTTTGAGTCAACTTTATTGCTTACCTTCAGAATTACAAACAAGTGGGATTTTGCACTTCGGGCAGGAGCAGTTATTTATCATAAGAACTTAGTTGTAGGCCCTAACTTATCTTAAAAAGGGATATTTTAAATCTTTTTATTAGCAAAACATTTTGATGTTATTGTTGTTATTACTTAAATCTACTCTCAATTTTCTTACGATGAGCTATCGTTGCAATTCACCCTAAAGAAATTGTGATAACACGAGGCTGAATGACGTCTTCGAATACCACGTAAAAGTTTGGCGTTTAAGTATTTGGCTAATACGCTGTATTCTTTAGAATAAACCAGTATCAGTAGCCATTCTTACTATAAATTTATTTTAAGGATTAACTTATAATGTATTAAACCAATTATTTATGCCAGAGTTGATAGGCTTTGCTGGTTTTAACTCGATTCATAGTCAAAATACTTCATATATCAGATTATCCTGAAACTTTCCACGTCGAAAAAGCGTATAAAACTAAAGAGTGAATTTAATTTAAAAACTGAAAACAACACGACGAAATACGGATGGTGCAACATTTAAAACGAAAACCTTCTTGAATTCAAAACCTTTTTTTTTGCATCAGGAGCGACCTGTTTTTCTGAAACATTTTTATAGTCTAAGCAGAAGTGCCAACCTTTAGGGGCGTATAGTTTAGCTATATTAATTATCAGTACAAAAAATCTGGTGACAACACATCATCGTAAAACTGGTCTGTTTCAAGGAACCGAAACTCCGGTAAGAAAAAAAATACTGTGGGACACCGGTACAGTAACGTTAATCTTTTCGTATAGATATAAATATATTATTCGAAATGTCAACAGTGATAAAGGTAATTATGTTTTTAGTATTTTCATTTTAAACAAAAACTACATTAAGACTACAAACAGTGAGCCATTAAAAAGCAATTGGATAATATTAGACAACTGTTGAATTCTGAAAAGCCATTAGTATTTAGTATGTAATTTATGGTGAATACCTTTATAATAAGGCATTCAAAGTATTTTATTTTTATTTTAAACCTAGCATTTAAATCATACTTCATGGATACATAATGATAAGTAATCCAGAAAAAAAATTACAGGTACTACAATTATTTTCCTGTATATCTGCCGACACAGAAAATGGCCGAAACATACCTAAATTCTCGCACACTTATTACCCGTCAAGCGGACATGTTAAAACAGATGTTTCCCGCCTGACACACGGGTCAGGCAGGGTCGCCATCTTGAAGTTCCCGCCAATCGTGGCCCTGTCAGCGGCGGGCAAAATAATTACGGGCTGTGATTGTATAGTGTGTTGTTTTCCAATTTTGGTAAAAACTATTAAAAAGGAATAAAGACCTTTAAATATTTAACGAATTGTGTTATTACTTATTATACCAAGTTTACTAAGACATAAGGTATAATGACACAGGTAAATAAGCAGTTTTTATCCGTACTTCTTGGCAGCTTTTTTAAATTAACCCCCTCTTGGTACATTTGGCTAGGCTGTTTTTGATAATATACCGTTCTAAGAATCATACCATTAATGAAGCTCAAAAAAAAAATTAAAACGTATTTTTTTTAAATATTATTAGTCTTACAGAACAGACTTTTACTATGACGTTTAATTTTCCTTTGTTCATTAACTTAACAGTATGTCTTGATGTTGCTCCAATTTCTAGTGCAGAAAATATACTTATAACGCGGCAAATGTATTCCATTTCTTAAAATAAGTTTTGTATCTGTCTGACGTAGCTTAGGTATACATGGACTTCATCTACGTTCCACTCTATTATAGATAAGAGTGTTTAAGTAATAAGTAGAGAAGATTCTGTAATTTAAAAACTTTTCTGATTTTATTGCATCTTTCTACCTTAATTAAGTAAATCACTTCAAGGAGTTTAAAAAAAAAATACTTCCAGAACAGATGTCCCCACGATTTGACATACAGGTCAAGCCGCCATCTTGGTTCCTTCCCGCCAGGCTTGTCACTGTCAGTGACGAGTAATTACCAGCCGCGGTGACTCTAAGTAGTGTAATACGAGAACGGATGAGAGGTTTGTTTTGACTTGTCCTTAGTGGGATCAGTTCCGGGAGTGTTGAGTAGTCTAAAGCGTTAGAAGAAAATGTTTAAATCAAAGATAAGAGCGTATAAAAAAGTGTGAAGCTTTTCAGTCGAAAAGCAATGCAATAGCTTAACTTTTACTTCTAAAATATTAGTAGCTACAAGTACCTAAGTTAATCGCACAGATAAGAGCTACGACGTGTTATTACCTCTTTATTAGGATTTAAATGGTTAATTGAATACGACATAATTTCAATCTTGCTTAAAAAATTAAAAAAAAAAATGTCAATAAAGTTAAACTTTACTTATTGCCAGATTGTACGAGTCACGGTAAGCTATCCTTGGTACCGAAGGTTTTAATTTACTTGCGAATGTAAATATTACTGTTGAAAACACTGTTTTTATAGCTTTGATTTAGAAACGTGATATTTTTTAAAGTTTTAAGGGAACGTAGATATACTTGAGTATTTAATATCGGTTTGAACTTAACACGTCCACACGTTCCTAATAATTTTGAGATACGGCACCCTAAAAATATAGTTTTATATAAAACTAGCGGCGCCCCGTGTTTTCACCCGTGTAAGTCCCGATACCGTCTGAATATCGGGATTAAAAAAATCTATGTGTTAATCCAGGTCTCCAGCTATCTACATATCAAGTTTCATCGCAATCGGTTCGGTAGTTTTTGCGTGCAAGAGTAACATACATCCATAACTCCTCCATCATCCTCATAAACTTTCACGTTTATAATATTAGTAGGATCTATGAATTTAAAAGTCGAAGAATTAAAAAAGTATACATAGCAACTATTCTGTAAAAGAAAAAAAAAACCTATATTATTCGAATTTGGAATCAATGTCAACGGATCTCACCAGGCAGACATTACAGAGTTGGCGGATTTCGACCCAATCATAGCACCTGTTCTCGAATCTCTATTTAATTTTAATGAAGATGTTATATCCGCAGGTGTTCACCCTTATTATGTTGTTTAATTCATTCTGCCCTTTGTTTTCTTACAACCTTTTTTTGGACCGCAAAACTTTATTTCAGTCAAATTTATTATAGAGGTGCATTATAAATCGTGTCAGAATAACAGATGTAGATAATTAAGTTGTAAAGTTCTTTCAATGTTTTTATTGGTCGTATACCATATACGATGTTTAAATTCTTTGTAGTGGTTTTAATAGAGAATTAAACAATTGGAGCTTCATCATGGAAACAATGTTATTAGTAGTAATAAATCTTTAATTGTTACACAGGTTTCATTCTTTTTTTTTTTTTATGACACTATTGTCTGGACAAACGATGACCCTTGAAAAATTTTACGTGTTTCCGTATAATAATGCTTAAAACAATGGGGATTTTTGAAGTGAAACCTTTAGGCACGTTGTGCACTTTTGCTGTGGGGAAAAAGCACTGAACTCGTGACCGTCACGCTAATAATACATATATAGATCCACTAGGGGGCGCTAATCTAAACATTGAGTTCTGTCAGCTCCTTATTAATTTAATGTCAACAACCTGCTAAGGTGACGTTTTAAGTTCGTACACGTTTCGTCACTTCTGTCGGCAGTCCCATGATTGCCTATTTTTTTTGTGTGTAATAATGAAATATTTGAAAATTTTTTTTTTTTTAGTAATAATGGTGAAGACGTAGGACTAAGCAGTTTTTTCTGCTAATATGAAACCCCCGTTACTACCATAGTAGTCACTTTTTATTGAGAAAACCAGAGTGTTCCGTACACTTTGGTTTTAGACGGTTCGAGACCGACATACCACCCTACCGTTGACCCGGTGAGGTGACGATCTGGGAGGTTTCCACACAAACAAAAAAAAAATCGCTGCGAGGAGGCAGAAGTCCATTTTTACATACTAGTCTTATACTTTACAATACAAACAAATATAATATATCGGTAAACGGAAGGTAGGGTGCCCTCCAGCCAGATGGACTGATGACCTAGGGAAGGTAGTTTGGATGCGGAAGGCGGAGGACCAGGTGTTGTAGCGCACGTTGGGAGAACCCTATGTCCAGCAGTGAACCACAATAGGCCAATGGGTGGATAGAATCTACATACTTACATTTTTGTTTTAAATTGTTTGCTGACCCCTATTGTAATACTGATCTTGATAAACAAGAAATAAAAATGTAGACTTACCTAACGGTAAAATACCTTATAAATAAAACTAAAAACATTGTTAATTATCATGAAAATCTATTAAAAAATAACGAATCTGTATCCGAACGTACTGTAACTTTTTTTTTCTGACAACTCTCTGTAGCTACGTCTCGACACCGACATCGCTTTGCGTTTTGAATTTCGAACCCGTAGACATTTTCCAATGCCCTATCAGTACACGAAAGTCATTTGAATCTCAGTCATGTCTAGTTGAAATGTACCTTACGTTAATAAAGATAAATGTCAAATTCGGTTGGTTATGTTCTCCGTGCAGTGACACATTGGAAACGAAACGAACTTGAGATAACACTCGGGATTCGATTTGAAGTTTCTGCTTGAGCTTATAAACAGTTTTAAGCTCTATGTGAAAGCTATTAAGTAGAAATTAGAGTGTTTGTGAGAGTCTGATCGGCTTGGAATAAAAGTTATTGAATGATCTCTGATTAGATGATTATCAGTAGAGACGCAATGGGTCTTGCTCCGTGGTTGTAAGAACATTTTATATGGTAATTGAAATGTAATATAAGCATTGGATTTTGAGTTGCTTATCGTGTAGTTTACAATCATAGCGATGCACGACAAGCGTATATTGTTTTCGATAATTACGTGAACAAGTATCGATTTCTCGCATGCTAATGAGTGAACCTGATACATTTGTTGGTGTAAACATGAAATTATGTATAATTATTTCGGTAAAGCTAAAAGGGCATTGTGCGATAGAAAATATTTAATAATTCGGATGAAATGCGAATGGAATAACGAATGTGTTTCGTTAGCTGTGTACCTGTTTTATTAAAACAGATATTTACCTACTTTTTTTTTACCATCGCAAGACAAGTTGTTTGAGCTTATTTGAATGGGTATCTTAGTCAAACACAAAAACAAATTTACTTCAGTAAAGCTACATTTACATGCTTTGCTGACCATTTAATTTTGATCGGCAAAGCTGTCATCAAGTTGACATCTGTCATTCAATATAGAATGTTCGAGATATATTAACTGAGAACTCTGAAGGAAAAGTTTTATACGTTACGCACTGTCCTCTAGGCTGAGTGGATTAATATGAAATGCAATACTTGTTTACTGCCTATCCGGAAAATAATCAAAAAGCGATAAATTGTATAAAATAATGAAACAATGTCTGAGTGGAACACTAAAAAAACAATTCTAACAAAAAACCTTCGCCGAGACTTAATGTAGATTGTCACTGCCTGTCGTTACGGTGGAGGTTTACTGGCAGATAGTTTTTAAAGTCTAAAAGTACATAACAGAAATGACCCTTAAAAATCTGAAGCCCGTCGTAATCGTTTTCAGGTTCCATTTTAAACAGTTCTTGAAAGTAATCCTCGTTTACTAAATAAGTAGATCATAGTAGTAGATCTTATCATAGATAGTGGAGCTTATTAGATCCTTAAAGTCGCAGATTCTCAAACGGAAATATATATTCGATCACCAACGATTCGAATATCGAAAACTAAATCATAAACTAGTAGCAAGACAAAATACCAACACAAACAACCTACACGCCAACCTGACCGATACAAAAAAGGGACAATAGGGCAGATGCTACAAACACAATTAATTTTATACGGCTCTATCAGAGGAAGCCATTATTAAGATTTGACGTGTTATAAATTTTTGTGAACTATCGCCATGTGGTATGTTATATATATTTAGATGCATTAATAATTATTAAAATGTTTTCTATATAATTATTAAGATATATCATATGTTACATCTGTTAATGGATTTTATTTGACTGTAATGAGGTCCATTCAAGGCTTAAATAATTGAGACGAAGAATTTTAGACAGATACTCTTATAATCAAGTAATCTTCCTAAATATAGGCAGTTCAGAAAAAAGTAATTTCCGCATTGGAAGAAATAAAAATCTTATATTTTTTTTTTTTTTTTTTTTGTTTTTTTTATTTAAATATACACTCCGTTTCTCCATCATTCTTGTATGGTTTGTTTCACTCTATTCTCTGAAAGTACAAATTTGTGAGAATATAATTGAATTAGTCGGAATAATGCTGAATATTAGTCGTAATAATTTTTACTAAAATTATAAAGTTGAAGAGTTTGCTTGGTTGAACGCGCTAATCTTAGGAAATACTGGTTCGAACTCAAAATTTCTTTTAGTGTTGGATAGCCCATTTATCGAGGAAGGCTATAGGTTATATAACATCACGCTACGACAAATAGGAGTGGAGCAGTGACTATAAACGCAGGTAAAAACTGCGGGGACGGCTAGTACTAAATATGTGAATTTACATTTTCAATTTTTTTACTACTTACAAAGTTTATGTAAATGAATTATTCAAATTGAGCCTTATTATATTTAGGAATTCATGACAATACATTTTTTTTGTAATACTAAAAGTTTTTTCGTGTTTTGAACACGATGCTTTCATTAAACGTATTTTATTCAACACTAAAATGTCATTAACGATCATAACTATAAACAAAATTCATACGACAGATGGTCCAATATACCTCACAATACTTCTTTTGTATAATGTCGCTATTCAAATTACGGGGTCAATTCAAAGAAGCCGTAGCTCTTATTTCGGTTGAATATGGTTGCTTTTTCTATAAATTACATTTTCAATGGAACAAAATGTGAATTTACTTGTGTAAAGTTATAAGAATATATTGAATTTAATTTACTTAATATGGTCATGATTCAGTGTATAATATGCGAATAATTTTAATAGGATACATTGTTAAATATTCTACAAAAGCTCAGTTTGTATACAAATTGGTCGTGATTATATACATTTAATATGTGTATACGTTGACGTATCAAACATAATCGAAGAACAATAGAATAGATGACTGTCAAACCTTCAAGAAAAGAGCGTACTCCCATCTCAAAGGCTGGCAACGCACTTGTGACTCTTGAGTTGCAGGTGTCCATGGGCGACGGTAGTCAATTCGTGTGACCCGTCAGCTCGTTTGCCCCTATAAAATAAATTTAAAAAAAACAGTATTTTTTCAGTAATCGTCAAAACATGACGTCATGAGTGTCATGACGTCATGCCTTACTGTTGTCAAATCATTGCCTTGTAATGTTAATTTAACGATTATAATTTAAATAAACTAACTTTTTACTTTCGCGTTCCATGATATAATATTATTTATATCCACATGTCTCGGTATTTCAGTAAATATCATCAAAAGAGATAGGCAAGCTGAATCCTTAAGTAACTATCTGGGAACAGAAGTTTTCGTTTCACTTTGAACACTTTGATCTTGAATCTCATAGAAGTTTCTTTAATAAATTTCTGTTTGTTCTATAGTCCAATTGACTAAGCAACTAAGTATTCAACGATTAAAAACAGGAAAAGGATCTCAATTCGACTGTATTTTCTTGATTCTGAGATTTTTAAGAGATTGTTTTTATCTTTTGTTTGAGGGAACAAAATTATATTTGACTGGCCTGTTGACTTAATTATTAGTGATCCTGACTGCTCGTGGGCTCGAATCCCACTCAGGACAAATAATTGGGTGCTGAGCATGATCATTTTGTTCTGTGTCTGGGTGTAAGTTACCTATAATATGTAGATATATATTTAGTAATATATAAGTATGTTTACCAGCAGTCTGGTTACCATAGTACAGGCTCTGCTTAGTTTGGGATCAGACGGCCGTGTGTGAGGCGTCTTAATTTATTATTACCATAATATATTCCCTTTACTTTTTAACCGTGTTTCTTTCCTTTTTTTTTTAATAATAATCTACTAGTCATTCCCCTCAGTTTCACCTGCGTTTGGTCACTGTTCCGCTCCTTAGGGTTGTAGCGTAATGTTACATGCCTGTCGGGGGTTGCGGAAGAATGCAATAGCGATTCTCGCTCCCCTGATCATAGGCAAGTAGTGGAACACCGGGGTGGTTTTTAGTCGGCAAGAGTCCGACAGACCCCTTTGCCTCCCCAAGGCGGAGGACATCCATGTAGGATCCTCCACGTCGTCAAAAAAAAAAAAAGCTTATAACCTTCCGTAATAAATACTCTATCAAATACAAAAAATGAATTATTCAAATTTTACTGATAGTTGCAGACATTAACTCTAAACTCTTCAGCTTTATTATATGTAAGTATTTCTATAGATGAACTCGGCTCACCCCTTGAAGAAAACATAAAACTCCTTAATTTTCAGTGCACAAAAAGTTGGTATTGTATGATGGCGCTGAACATTATTATTTTAGGAGCGTGGCGCCAGACATATGTTGCTAAACAAGCTGGTAACGTTTCAATAGTGCCGTGTTTACGGCCGTAGTAAAAAAAGATTGAAGCTACCAGTCTGGGAGAGCTTAGGGTTCCGTGTTGTAAATTAATTCTGCAATTTTTTTTCAAAATGTAATAAATTGCTAGATTAGTGAAGTGTTATAGAATGCTACTATCCTTGCAACCGTGTAACAATGGTTGCAACACTATAATAATATTTTTTTTTTCGTAGTTACTAAAGTGTCAAGTAAGCACAAGATCTAGGTATATGATGGCAGGCAGTTTCCAATGCTTATCCTATTTACAGCTAAAAGTAATTTGTCAATAACAATTTTATTTGCAGGGTGACCATCTCATTATTATAGGAAGATAATTGGATTACCACAGATAATATAAAATAGTAAGAATTATGTATTTACTAGAGAATTAAGTATCTACCTAATACTTTTCTCCACAATACCTTAACATTGACCTTCAAATCAACCCTCGACTTTTGAAGATCACGGAACCCTAAAAATTAATAGTAAACTCACCCCTCGGACCCATAAACTCTGTTTACCATCGCCACTTGTCAGGATGACTGTAAGAAAACAGTTTTGCTACCATTTTATTATCTTTTTTTTTTAGGGCTCCGTTTAAGGGCCTTTAGCTGAGATTAAAAGTATTGTTCGGAACTTATATTGTTGTCGGAATTGATTCATTATTTAACATATGTTAAACTAAGTCCAAAGTGATGAAAAAACCAAGCCTTGAGGCTACTGTAATCAATAAATTAAGCTACATAAGTCATACTGGTGCGAATAAAATGAAGGGTTATCTGAAACCGCTTTTAGCCCCAGTAAAATAAATGAATATGATTGATAGACAATGCTTGCTGCTTTAGTCGTCAATTTTATACAAGTAATCTTTTCTGTGTAATGTAATAGGAACCAAATCCTTTAAATTGTTTTTTTTTTTCGTTAACCGTTTAAATATTGAAAAAATGCCATATCTACTTGCCAGCATAACAAAGGAAGGCAACTAACGCGGAACTCTATAGAAAGAAATATCGTGCAGGGGTATTCAGAAATATGTAGTGATCAGCTATATAGTTTGAAAGTTTATAAAATTCCTAAGATGCAACAAAGTATTAAATAAACTCATTGTGCAATAAAATTAACTTTATATTTTCAAAGACAGTGCTTTCAGTCGTCAGTTCTTCAAGTCTTAGGTAATTTAAAGTTCCATTGTATTGTCAATAAGTGTTTCAGTATTTATGATGATTCTAGGCATACTACTATAATGGATGAAAGCTTCCAAAATACAATGAGTGCTTAAAATTGAAATGCCACGTAATGGACGACTCAGACTGTAAATTCACGCAGACGGACTGGTTATATACTATTGTTTACGAAATTGTTGATGTTAATAAATGAAGACAGAATTTGTTAAGATTCAAGGTAAGATTTCACGGCTAGCTATCTCTTTAAATAACGTGGTTAGGAAGTAACGAACAATATCTTCAGTACAATAGAAAACAATTTATAACCTTGGGTAAGGTATAGAATAGAATAGATTTATTTGCGTTTAAACACGGTCACAATTGAAAGTCTTATTAACTAGGTAACAATTCAGTATGTTTAACCATAGCAATGGTATGCAAATATTGATTAATTTTATTTTATACATAAGTATACTTATCAAAGAAACAGCGGCTATTTATCTTTGCTGCTTTTTATAATTAATATTCCTCAAGTGTGTAAAAGCAATATTCAAGCAAAAATGATTTCAATTTTCGTAATTATAGATGCCTTATTGGCTCTGGAATGTGATTATATATTCTAAGAGACTTAGAATAATTATTAATTTGTAATAATGTGACACCTTGGTCTGGTCATCAATCCATCTAGTTATCTGGCATAGCATCCTATCTTCTGTTTAGCGATTCACGGTCTCCACTTTGTTGAGCAAGGTAGCTGGGATTGATTGCAGAGATTGCAGCAGAGTTGGGAGATGCCTATGTTCAGCAATGGACTGCAATAGGCTGATTGATTGATTGAATAATGACGCAACTAAAACTTGAGGTATTGCAGGAAACCTGGAAGAAGTTCTTAATGCAGATTTTATTAGTTCAAATAATTCATCCAGTTGTGTCAAAAAATGTCTAAATAAAATGATTCATATATTCTCACATATTTAAGTAAATAACAGTAAGTATAGTAAAAGTAACGTTTTGCTGCCTGTACTACTTGTATCATAAACTAACAATAGGAATAAAACCATTTAATTTATCTCCAAAGAGCATGTTCCCGCTGTCAAGTTTCTTTTGTGTGGATCATTGTCTCTAGATTTACCGCCATTCGTAAACTCTCTAGGTATTTTACATTTGGTATCATAAAACAAGATTTTTATAGGAACTTTCAATTTTTAACAACCGTTTCAAAATTCAATGAGGATAAATGTCAATTTGAATAGGATTGTAAACACAATAAATAGGTACCTTAGGTATAAACATAAATAAACTTATTTGTTTATCGAAAGCAACACTAGCTAAAATGTTGTTCTTTGTTCTGAGATGTTATTTATTATTAATTATTTTTTTATATTTACATATAAAAAAATACTTTATTAAACAAAAACAAGAAAGAATGAAGTAAATCCCGAAAAAAAAAACACTAAGAAAGTTTTTAACAATAAAATAAACCGGCTTTAAAGAAATAAATACCTAATGTATTATATACTAATACCTTCCTAAAAATATGTAGAACACGTTAGTAAAACAATCATGAAAATTGGACATACGATTGAATACAGGACCTGCCTTTTTGAAGTCCGTTAAATTAGGTTTTAATTTTGTTAACATAAAATAGTATCCTCAATACTAATGAGAGAAATAACTTGTTACGGGATTATTAACTCCACCGCTATATTACAAGTATAACAAAACCTGGCGTATATCATATTTAAATAGATCATCAACACTTTAAACAGTTTTTACCAAGATACCATCGATTTACTAATTTGAAACTCCATCAATCATCTTCGTAAGAAACTCAATCTACACCACATGGTCGGTCGGGGCGAGATTTTACCTGCGCAACAAAAAAAAGGTGACAATAACTGCCACGCTAGTAAACTAGTGAGACATCTCAATTTATTGACTACAACCCTCGGTTTTAAAGGAACCGATTTGTAGTTGGAACCGGACAAAGGTTTTTGGAATTGTGGACTTTGTAAATCTTTTGATGATGCCGGAATAGCAACATTTTTGGGTGTTTTTGCATTATTATTTGTATGATGTAAAAAGACATAAAATTGACATCTATAAAGCACAATAAAGGATAATAGAAGCGGCCCTTATTGTTATCTTTAAAATCAGATAAATGAAACAGTAGAATATAAAAAAGATCTTTATAACAATGATAACGTATTTCATTGCAATAAAAATTGTTTATTATATAATGTTAATTTGGTTACAGGTAAGTTATTCCACCCTACCATAATTTGTATCAAGCTACCAATTTCCCAAGCCATTATTGGAATCTTCATCATTTGAATGCTTAGCCACGGCTCATTGACATACGCTCCACCGTCTCCAAATTCTTGCATATGAAACAATCTATAATTCACGTTATCAGTAATCTAGAAGCCATCAAATACTCTTGACAACTTATTCTAACGACCCGTAGTGTGAACAGTATAAGATAAATTATTCGTTGGTGACCGAAAACTTCATCGCTAGAATACCCCTGTGACTTCTTAGAAATGATATAGATTGGTATCTGTTTTTTCGCTTTGTGTTTCCGTACCGCTAACGAAGGTACCTGTCTCTTTTTTTACATCGCTGCGTACGTTGGGTGCTCCTTAAGCAACAATTTTATTGAAGACCACCGTATGTTGTTTCATTTTGTTAAAATTTCGACCAAAATGTTTGACCATTTGCGTTGTTATATACGTTGAGCTTCTCATTTTGAATAGTTTTAATAAAAAAATTTAAAATCTACAGCTACGTCTAAAAATTTATAAAAATACCGAAGCAAATGGCATTATTTCAGAAAGATTCTTGAAGAGAGTATAATGAGTAACTAAGTTAGTCGTAAAGCTCAAAATACATTTTTATCATTTGGTCATGGTCAAAATAGCCCCGAAAAAGATAATAAATGCTATCTTTAATCCGTCGACCGTTACAACACATATGTCGCGAGTTAACACTCTTTTGTAGTCCATATCACAATTTAAGATAATTTTGAATGTCCGTTCAATTTTTTAATTCCATTTTGAGCTTGGGGCCCATCTGTCGGTTTTTTTAAGTGGGCATTGGATAGTTCGGCGTCCCATAAAGGAGGCTCGGGTAATGAGCTCAAAAATTGGTAATGACTAAATAAAGTCAGTCACGTTTGAGCCCTGTTTCGTTTTGAATTATGATTCCATATCTTTATACTGTTTTATGGTTCGGAACGTAGAATAATTGCTTAGTTTCGTTTATGCCTAATTTGGGTATATTTTAAAGTCACAAGTACTTATTAAGGAGGCTTTTAAATGTTACTACAGATTAACTAAGTTAACAGTCCATTACTTAATGTTGTCAATTTTCGTTCATAGTGTAGATACTGAACACTGGATAGATATTTATTTGTATTCAGCTTTATCTTCTTCTAAAATAATATATCTATAAAAACAAAAAATACATAACATAAACATACATGACAAACGTATTTTTGAAAACATAAAATGTGATTTTATATTTAATCTCTTGAATCAATCTCAACATATATATATATATTTTTATTTAAACAATAACCCTTTTAATGACTGAGTAGAGTTTGTCTGGAATTCTATCCCTAAAGAGGATAGGTGTGGTTTTGGGAAATGTATTATTTATTTAATGTTAGATGTATGTGGATCTTTTAGCAACTAATAAGAAAGGTATTGTTGCGTTTTTCAAAATTCTTACTCCTCAAAGGAGCAAACTCGTGCTAAATTTATTTCGACAATTATATTTTTATGGACAGCCTTATGTATGTGAATCTTGTTGGCTATTAAATAAATGTGCCTTTTGTTATTATAATTACGCGTGTCCAATAGCATCTACACATCTAGTTGCAAAGCTATTGACACACAGATAAATCAGAAAGTACTGTAATGGAAATAATAAACATACTATTCATTGCTATGTAATAGATAAATTGAATCATATTGAAAATATGTACTAATTAAAACCGTTTATCAAAAGGCTATTTTGTCATTATGATTTCATCAAAATTTCGATGTGAAGATTTAAGCTCATTCAAAATTAGTAACCGCTATAAAAATGTTGTGCCAATAAAATGTCAATATTGCAAAAAATATGAAGTAAAACTCACGAAGCTAATCTTTAAGAACATCAAAGTATTTATCACACACATTTGAGTTTCCATCAAAAAAAATCCTCACAAATCCTGCTCTTACTTATTCCCTTTCAGAATAAATGCTTGTATAGAAAACAGAGAACATTTTCAGCTTTACATTGTTAATGTGTACCGTCACGGTCGCAGCTGACATATGTCATAACACCCTCGTATACGGCAATGTTTGTTTCCTCAGCGTGTTTTAAATTAGTATCTTGTAATTTGTTTGAATTAGCGTGTGTAAAGCAACTCTTGGCTTTTGATATATTTATTAATCATTGAAACCTAGATTGATGAGTCTATACTTAGGGTTTACTTTTTTTACTAAAATTAAAGTATTTTTGAACAAATTTGACAGTAAGTACATTAAATGTGATTTCTTTATATTGTTAATGGCTGAGACTGTTTGGTAAGCGTATAATGTCCTGTGCAGTTAAAACACCCCTCATTTCGAACTGCGTTCAACGTTTGTCTCTCATTGAATTTCATTTGTCTAATTGAGCATCTAAATATTTACCTTTACGCTGTTAGTTTTGTCCTCGTTTTGTCAATATGTCACTAGAATGGACTATAGTATTACTATTTTACTTAAAAATGAGTTCTATCCACGTTGAAATAGAATCTAATTTTGATGGAAACTGAATGCAATATAATTGATGTAGGTAACGTACAACTTCAGTTGTAGCTGATCAATACAGGCTTAATATTGTTGCTTAATTCCATTGTTGCTGTTGCTATTAATTACCGTATGTTCAGCTAATTGCTGAGACCTGAGTTTGGTTTTGCCATTAATACCATTGTTTTTAGTCATTACTTAGATTGCTTTTCTAAATTAGGCTTGATAAGAATTTTGAATTTATTGTATGTTCAATTGTAGTATTGAAACAATTAAGTTTTCTAGATTCACTAACGCAGATCTTTGAAATAATTATTAAAAACACAATCAAAAATAATTTCAGAGTCTCCATAACGGCACCAATAAAAAAATAGATTTACGAGTAAAACATATAGTCAAGTCGATTAAGTGCGTTTACGTTTTTCATATTATCAAATTCTTAATATTATTTGGATGTCGTATATTATTCGGCATGGATACAATTTGATATTGTATACACAATATAAAATACTTTAATCCTGATTTGAAGTCCATTAAAATAAATCTAAAAGTATCCGGGAAATCAAATTGGAATCCAATTTAATTGTTTCAACAAATATTTTAATGGAATTTGCCTCAGCAAATAAATTTATACCCTTGATGTTTCAAGAGTTGTAAAATTTTTATGGTTCTGTTTTATGTTTGACATGGTGTCACAGGGTTTACTAGTGTTTTTATGTGATCGAACTGCTCGGTGCATTTACCGTGTCTTTGTGCAGACACACCGAAAAGAGCAGAGATACGGCTAGAAATGATTGGAAGGATATTGACTGCCGTGTATGGTAAATTTTCGATTTACCATTGTAAGTTTATGATGCCTAACGGGGTGATAGAATTACGAGCAACACTAAATATGGTAGGATCAAATATGGGCAAATTGGTGCATCAAATAAACTTATCCAGTTTATATTTCAGTATCGTATTACTAAATTCAATTATGGCTTAAGGATTTAATGAGCATTTTGGTAACATATTGTTATAAATTTATACTTCGTTGACTTTTATAATGGCACGTTTTTTTATAAATTTAGTACGTAACAAGGTGGAGTTCATTGCTTTATAAATCCGTCATCTATCTATATTTTACTTCTTCTATATTTTAATACGTGAAGAGTATTCCTTGTACTCCTTTTAAGCTAATTTCTGAATACTTGAAAATTATAAGTAGAAGATGCGTAGAAAGAAAAAAAAATCATCAGTATGTGGTATTAATTTAAAAATTATGTGAAAACGGCTGCTAAAAGGTACAGGGGTGAAGTATATAATATGTTAACCTGTCATGGTACGAAATGTCTGTACAGAACATTCAAAACTTGATGAATTTATTATAGTCGAAATTCAAACACCAGCCGATCATTATTTTTGATTACTTCCTGATTACTGGCTGGTCTAGAAGAAAATTTTGTCGAAATCTTAGATTAAAATAATCTCTGCAACACGTTTGTTATTTCGATGGAGTTTTGACGGTATCAGTTTGGATTTCAGTCTAAATATACGTAGTGATGAAATAAAATAAATTACTGGAGGTAGTGTGCTCTTTTTTGGAAACATTATTTTTGCATAAGTTTATTTTGACTGCGATATTCAGCAAGGTGGAGTTTCTTCCGGATTGCTTTTTTTTATTTTAATTTTTGGTTTCACAAGTGATAAATTATGTTAATATTGATAGTCGATAAATGTTTTATGGTGTATTTGATTTTTAAAAGCTGTTTGCATCAAACAGTGCTACTAGTTTTTATTTGTTACTTTCTATAGCTATACCTATTTTAATGCCAATGGTGATATGTTTGACAAGTAAGAGTTTTTAATTTTATTTACCCATTACTTTAAAGGTTGTTTATTAAACATGAATAGTATATTTTAAAGTAGGTAAGCGTATGTTTATTTTTTTGTAAGTTTGGAACAAAGTTTACTAAACCATCATTTATGTATGATACTCAGTAAATCAATGGGAAAAAATGTTTCAGAAACATATTTGATACCAAAACACCTAAAACAGCAGCATCCATGTCATCAGCTACAATCTCTCCATATTTATCACCACATTACAAGATGTCCGAACCTTCCAACATGCTATGTCTTCCATAAATCTAACATAGACGAACAGTTTCACAATAAATATCCAATCTAACACTGTCTTCCTGCCCACGCACATAATTCACTGAGAATGATTCGTATATATTAAATAAACATATCAAGGAGACATTTATAACTAATTATAACATATGTCCAAGAAACGCAAACATATTTCCTTATAGAAAATTTCAAAATGATGTTAATTGGACATATTTGTGCGTACGTTTAAATGCTGAAAGCTAGAAGAGCAAAGAGTATTTAATTACAAACCCGCGTCTATGTTTTATGTTTAACTTGTGCAATACCTACGTGATGTAGGTATTGCACAAGTTATTATTTTATTTAATTACTAAACGTTTTAGTAATGTGGAATTGAACAATAAGTCTGAACTAAGGAAAGCTTTTAACATCGACTATAAACAGGTACAAAAGTACCTACTAAATTTTGCAATATCTAAAACAAATATGCACTTAGAGTCTTAGAGTTTCATTAGACGTCGTAAAAGAACCAATGCTCTCGCAGTGGGTGTTAGATTTGTCTTATTTTGGTTAGCTTGGACGAACTTGTACAAGATAAAAAGCCTGATTTTATGATATGGTAAGTCTTGGGTACATTGTTCATCTTGGGTGGCCATATAACAGGCTTAACGTGATTTTTTGGTCTAATAAACATTTGATGTGTGTTTTGCCAGCCGGTTCTCTTAATGTTTATTTTCTAATCGTAGGAAGAATAAAGTTTTCACACTCGAAGCTATTTTTAAATCGTTTTAATGAATATAAAAGTAACTGCTTAGCAATTTTTGTTTTATTTGATATGATTTAATAGTTATCGTCTAAGTCCAATTTTGTTGCTAAGTACTATTGTATCTTTTCTTTTTTGAAATTTTTTATTCATTTCAAAATACTTCCAATCTAATAAACTGTAATTAAAACCTGTCAAAGTTGTAGGTATCTAATTATATATCTACATATTTGTGCAGTTCTTTGAATTAAGTCTCTCACAAGTCTCCGACTGTCGCCAGTCATCGTGTCGACACGATATTTCATCTCACAGACATCTGTCAAGGCGAACAAGATCAACTTTGTCACAAGCATTGGTATTAATTTCCCTTTGCCCTTCTTTATTGCCTGTGATTGGATTATTTCCGTAGCAACTTTTTACTTCCCGAGAGCTCTAAAATAAGATTCGTTGCTTGAACGCTTTTATTTTAATCTGGTTGGGTTGTTTTAATATCTTTAAGCTTTTTATTTTTCGGTTAACTTTTCTATGCTGGTGTATTTTATTTCATTCGTTACAATCACGTCTGAGTTATCACTAGCAGAATTGATGTATTAGGTTAAGATAAAAAATCGACATTAGCCATTTGTCCTTTCAACACTTTATTTGTTCGATCGTTAATCACTTTGTTACTGATGATGCGTGTTCAATACAATACGATTCTATGTAGCCATTGATTTTGATAAAAGTAATGGTTGTCGATATATATCGAATTTTCTCTAGTCATCAATATTACACGTATAGTTTATGGAAAACAAACCATACATCTACAATAAAGAAGAAACCATTTTCGAAAATAATAAAAAAAAATGTTTACTTACCTCAATATACAATACTTACATATTTTAAGATCAAAGAAGTAAGTAATAAAGACTTTAACTGAATAAGATCAAAATCACTCAAGGCCCTCAAGTCAGACTTTTATAGTCCTTTCCAAGTTTTTATCCTTGTGCAAAAAGTGGGAAAACGAACGCCGGTTGAGTGTCATACATTTTGATGCTGCGGTTTTTGCCCTCCCTTGTTATTGAAGAAACAAAAACCACTGTTGTTCGCCTGTCTACCGTTTTTGCCCACTTGACAAGTCACCCTTCCTCCGAACTTTAATTTGTCTTGAATAATTACATAATTACACGTCTCGCTGTGATTGTTTTATGTCGACAATGTTTTGCCGAGCGCATTTCGAAGAAAGTTACGGCTGCGAGTCGAGAGTTGATCCAATTTGAATTAAAAGTGCCTAATTAGACGATGCTTAAGTTAACTAACTCAAAGCGTTTGTCGTCCTCTAAAGGAAAATTACAACATAAATCTGCCTCTCAAAATTGTGTTACACTTAACTCAGTTTCAAAAAGGAAAAAGTTGGGCGTTTCTATAATTGGCTCTTATCCAAATTAGCCAAGGGAAGGATCTTCTGAAATAATAACTTTTCATAATCTTAACGGTACATGTCAGGGGACGAAACAACGAAATGAACTGTCAACTTGGACGTCCAAATCCAATTATTGTTCGGGCTTACAAACGCGGGGATTCAAATTAACCTACGCTGTCTTCCCTTTTTGCAGGCCATCGTTGGATTTCGCGGAGCTTACTAGACATTTATTCCCTGATACTTATGATTAAGATTCATTTTTAGTTGTTCGTTTTGTTTCACGATATCACAAGCTTATAATTGCTTTCATGAACAGGTTTAAATCTTTGCTCATTACTTTGATGTTATTTAATCTTACACTAAAATTTAATTAAAACGGAGTTAGTACCTACCTAATGATATTTGATTTGCTTTGAAATACCAATAACAACCAAGACAATACAGATGTTTCAACAAACTGTTAAACGGGTAATGACTTATCATTTTAGTTTATTATAAAGTAGCTTTTGCCCACGTTTTCGATTGTGTAAAAGTTTATCGTTCGGAAAGAGGATTAATTTTACAGGATGAAAGGTACCATATATTATGTCCTTTTTGTCCTTTTTTGTTCCCCTGGCAACTTGTACGTTAAATTTCATGATGATCTGTTGAGTAGTTAAAGCGTTATAACGCAACAACCAAACAAACCATCTCACTTTCGCATTTATGATATTAGTGAGGAAGTCAGGATTTATGTAAAGTTCTTTGTTGTTTATATATGAGAACTTTTCGACAATGCAAAAAAATATGGAGTAAGTAATCCAGGCCTTTTACAATTTAATTTTACGTTTAGGTAAAATCCATTTAGCTATTTATTTTCAACTAAAAAGATTACAAAATTCATGTGTTTTAGGACATAGAGAGTAAGTGATTAGCTAATAAAAGATCTTTAATATCATTGATGATATCTACTCGAGAACATTTTATTACCAGAACATTTGTTTGCAGACAGGACTCCACAATGCACGTAGTAACTTAAATCAGTTCAAATTATTCATTCATAATATTAGATGTTGAACTAATATCATGATTAAACAATACATTAGACTATGTTTGAATAATCCATGAACTGGTAACTAAAGCTAGTCAGAGCGATGTTGATTTTTAGGACCACTTGTAACAGATTACTAGCAATTATTGGTCACATCATCATCATTTCTGGTATAGGACGTCCATTATTGGACATAGGCCTCCCTTAATGATTTCCAAGAAGACCGTTTTAAGCGGCCTGCATCCACCCAAGGCCTGCGATCTTTCCTATGCCGTCTGTCCACCATTCTGATGGACGTCCTACGCTGCGCTATTTGTTACCATATCACATTAGTATTCATTGCAAAAATTTTAAAACAATAAATAATAAACGCCAAGTTTATAAATTCACAATATTATTTCAAAGCTTATTTATATCGTAACTAAAATGAAGATATAAGTATAATAAATAGATAACTGATTAATTAGTTAAAAAAAAGAATAGTTTCTTAAGTTTATTTACTACCAAGTGTTCAAGTGTTAATGTTGGTAATTCCTGATAAGCTGCTATAAAAATCGTAAACATAAATTACTATTTTATTAAGTCGTATTTTTGCACATCATCGTATTAGGACAGTAAAATATAACTCTTTTTTAATACGTTTCTGCTGTTCAAGTATAAACATGTAGGAGTTTATGTCCAATATATTCCAAATATTCCATACAAATCGCAAAAAATACCATTTTGCACTCATCGTTGTAAAAGGGTATTATGGGATTAAAAAAATGTGGAATTTTCAGTACCGTTGCCTGAATTCGTTGCCGCGAGCGTTTCCCTGGCTCTCGATATACCTATGTCAATTCATAGCTGAATACAAGAATAATTCCATTGTACTCTATCTGTATATTTTAAATAATAGGTTTTCAACGATCAATTTAAAATCTCAAACAACTCTTATGTATCATGTCTTTGAATTTTTTCTTGTTTATTTACAATACAACGTGAAGTCTCAGATTTTTTTTTCTCTAAGCTCAAAATATTACTCTTTCATCCGGTTTCAGGCGAAACTAATGAGCCATGATTACCAGTTGAAGTTCGACTCCCCTGAAATAAGTACCAAGATATTTTAACAGTCGTAAAAGCTGAGTAACATGTAAAGTTATTGCCCATTCCGTGTTTGTTTTTAGTGTGTGTTTAAAGAGCGAGCCAGCACGTAATTACTCTTTGCGAGCACCTTTTACTGTCTTGAGGGATATCTTGTGAATTTATGTAAAAATTGTTACGCGTCTTTTGCGGTTTCTCTAATTTAACTGTCCACGCCTTTTTACTGGAATATTAATCTCAACAGTCTTTATTTTCCACCATAATTCTCAAAAGCGTTGAATAAAAATGCAATAATCTCTACAGATTAACTTTTGTAAATAACGCCATTATTTTGAAGCTCAAATATTCCAAGCCCTCACCGTTTCAAATTCTTTTTATATTCCGTAATTTTATGACACATTTTTTCTTGGCAATGCCATCCCGGACAGAGATACTACGACCCAAATATCTTTGGGAACACCGCCAATCTTAATCTCAGAGCCATTTACGATAGTTTGTAGGCACTGGATAAGTTAAAATGGCTAATCAATCAATCTTTAATCCCCTACTAAAGAAATCAAACTGTGGATGGGACCAGTGACAAATTACAGAGTAATTGCTTTGAGCTGCTGAAGACAAAGACTTTCTTTTTTCTAAATTGTATTCCTTCGAATAACTCGGAATTCGATTGATGAGTTCTGCGAGACAAATGATAAACGGACGTCGTTATACGAGCTTGATCACGTGAAGTGGGTTCTTCTTCTTTGCTATATTCGGAGTTTTGGTTAGTCAGCTAAGTAAAAATTAAAGCCATAAATATTTTCAGAAGATAAAACACTAAACTATTTTATAAAACACTGATAGACTAACAACTATCAACTCTTTCCTTACCCTGTAATGAACAAAAAAAAAACTATAAACATGGCAGATAAGACCTTGATGAATAAAAAAAACAGTTAGTCGTAGGACGTAGTGAAAACATAACTTCACAATGTATTTGCAAATACATACACACACACACATCTGTATATATATAATTAGGTTAAAAATAAAAAGTAGGTAATAACATATCTAAATGTATACATAGGGTACACTCGAAGTTCTGCGCTCCTGGCCGCTCATAAATGTTTGAATTTCGAATGTTATATTTTTTTAAATATAAGAAACTCGGCTCCGTTTTACGAGTTTTCGATCAGGTCGCCTGACGCGAGTTTAACATTTTTTACCCATCCTAAAAAGTGCAAAACGCCGCTAAAAAAGTTTTCACTTCAAAAACTCAAAACGTTAAACTCAACAAATCCAATTACATAATCTAATAACTCAAAATCCTACATTTAAGTTAAAAAACTCCTTCATGCTCTGGTAAATTTATGGCGTTCGGATAAGTCTCACTCTATGCAGATTTCAACTGAAATTGTGAGTGCACTATTTGATCATTAATCCTGGTTGGAGACCTGCACCAGGTGTGACTTCTAACTCTGCGGAGTTCTCCGCAATCCTTGTCGACCCTCACGACGGGGAAAAACGAAAAGATTTACGACTTGCGATACTTGGCTTTAGTGTTGGTAGTTAGTTTAAGTTAGTTATCGATAATTAATTCATCCAAGTGAAATGTTCGTTCCAAATCTATTTGTTGTTCTTGCTAGACAATAAGATTAGTTTGCTCTTCTGAAAATTAATTTTAACTAAACTTTAGAGCATTTTTTAGTTTACAACGGACATGACTAATCTTACACCGTCATAAACGTGAAAAGTATGAATTTATTTTATTGTGAAGGAGTTTTCTAACTAAGTGTGTGGTGTTTTATTTTACCAAAAATATTCGAATAAAGTTATTTAGTGATTAGTTTTAATAAGAACGTTTTATTATCTCAATGCAGAATGTAAACTGTTAAGACAAAATTACTATTTCATTAAATTTGATCTAGACAGATTCGTTCCGATATGAATGTAAAACAATCTCGTATGTTTTTATAATAATTTTGAATAAGTGCATATCGATATAGTATTTGTTAGGCGTTTTCACATCTCTATCGACTTTTTGTAGAAAAAACTGGCGTTTAACGCCCTTTTATTTATAAAACAACAGTTTTTACAACAAGAATTTTTAAAGACACCTCATCTTTGAGAATTCTTTGAACTTTGAAAGTTAATTCAACTTTTAAATGGATTTAGCTAATTTTTTTAAAGACCTGTTAACAAAATAAACGTTTTGGTAGACTATCTACAATTTCTAAAAATCCTGATGTATAAACATTGAAAAAAAGGACCTTTACTCTTAAATTAAAAGACAAAAACTAGCCTTTCAACATGGTGTAATATGTTACAAGTATATTAAAATAATCTACTCTTGGTGCCTTTTCTACCACATACATATTAAAATATTTTTCATTTCTTCACTCATACACCTCAGTATTTTCATGGTCATGGTAACACGGCGGATATTTCCATCTTAGCAAACTTCTTATAGGCTACATCTCATCAAAACGCACGACCTCAATCTCCATTGAAGGGGCTGAGTAATAAAGGAAAAATCCACTGGCTTCGTATCGCGAAAGGGTTGACCTCCACTGCAATTCATTGCTATATATATTTTTAGAAATGCTTTTTTTGCTGATTGCAATATTACATGAAACCATTACAGGTATGTACCTTTTCGTGATCGCGTTAATTCCCGTATAAGTACATAATTACATTACCATGTGATATTAATATTGGTCTTATAAATCAACTAAGATGGCCTGGTGGTCGAAATTCGACAACAATTCATATTTTTTTTCCTATTCATTTGCAGTATCAGTTGAACTGTCATTGTTAGACTTTTCGTACTGTACCATGACAGGTCAACACACTGGACGCGTATAGCTTGGTGTAGCTGTTGTCACGTAATTTATAAATTTGTAAAAAAATACTGTTTAAAATTTAAGCTTCCTGCACTTCTTTTATTGGACCATCCATAAATTACGTCACACGAATTTCATGATTTTTGGACCCCCCCCCCCCCCTTCCTTGTCACAGGTGGCCACATTTGTAGAACCACCCCCTCCCTGGTGTGACATCACATATTTTGCAAGTTTACACCCATAGGAAAGAGCAGTTCTAAAATATTTTTTTATTAAAAGTGTAGTAGCGTGTGTAGTCTTTCTTTCACAAGTAATGTTTGGTGTTTAATAGTTTAGAGTTTGACATGTGACGCCACAAAGCTTACGACCCCCCCACCTCTTGTCACACAATGTCACACTTCGTTGACCGCCTCCCCCCTTAACGTGTGACGTAATTTAATTATTCCATAACTCTACATATATATACCATCAACATAACCTAAAAAAACTCTAATTATTCCATATTTGACGTGCATGATGCATTTGCAAAATTTTCTTAAAAATGATTACAAAAACGCATTAATATATAGTTTTCTGTGTTCACGAAGAGATCAGAATTCGGCCGTAATTAATTAAATTGTTATTAACAATAGAGCTCAAACAGTTTTAAATTTTATTATTGATAACTCTAAAACTCAATAGCTACTAACTCCTAAACTTCCGCAATGAGTGGTTTTGTTTTCAGTGTTTAAAAACCCATAGTACGAGCTATGGCTAGTTTGGGTCTAGAAAACGCTCACGCTTATATCATAGAACACACCCTAGATTTTAAGTTTGACCTCAAAGCTGCCTTTCATTGAGGAGTCCCCAGAAATAAACGTAATTAGTTAAAATTTATTACTAGTTATAGAGCTATGCTACTAGTGGAAGAGCCATGCTTCGGCATGTACGGGCCGGCTCGACTGGAGTAATACCACAACCTCGCAGAAAACCGACAGTAAAGCAATGATTGTGTTGCGTTTCGCTGAGTGAGTGAGGTTACCGGAGGCTCTAACCCTTCTATCTCTCCCTCCCTTCCCCTACTCCCACCTTAAAGGTCTGCAACGCACTTGTAACTCTGGAGTTGCAGGTGCTCATGGGCGGCGGTAGTCACTTACCATCAGGTGACCCGTCTGCTCGTTTGCCCGTTATCGCATAAAACAAAAATTACGTCCAAAAACAGTGCAAATGATATTTCCTCGTCGATGTATAACATCGTTAGAATAGAACAGAGACTAACAAATCATGTTGCAAATACTTCCGTCGGACGCGTACGCAAATTGCAGATAGTCTGAACAAACAACAGTATTTTACGAGTTTAAACTGGACAATGTATTTGTTTAGCCATCGTTATGATTATAGGCTGGAGTATTGTACGTTGTACAGCTTTGAATTTTTAGTAGAGCTATACAGGAAAACCAAAAGCTGTTAAAATCTATTTCTAACTTGTCATGGAAGTTTAGACCGACCAAGGACGTACCTTTAGTGAACAAAGAAGCAGTAGTTCTGATGAGGAAGATATCCTTTAGTTCGTTTTCTCTTTTATTTTCTTTGTAGTATACCTAAAACTTTATAAAAATTGGGTAGTTGCCTATGTTTAAAATAAATGATTTCATGGTCTGCATTCATAGTTTAAATAAGTGTTATAAAGTTTGAGAATTTGTAAAATTTGATTCGTTATTATTTTCATGTTTGTTATTATTTTTAAATGTAAACCTAAACATTAAAGAGAATTATTTGATAACAGCTAAGTATGACGTAAAAATTGTTATTTCATAAAGAGAAACTGATTTGACTGGACTGTCAACCACGGTATTGGACCGACTGGTGTAGAACCGTTTCTTTCCTATAAAGACCGGAGTTAGCTGTTACCAGTATTGCGGTTTTGTAATGGCAAGGCACAACTAACACTTTTGGTGTTAGGAGTGTATCTAGGCATCGATAACCTTACCATCAGGAGGCCGACTCTTGGCAACAATCAGTATAAAACTACTACTAAATTTTGTCATAAATATCTTTAAAAAAATGCATCTAAATCATGGCACTTAAAACTTTTATTAGCTATTTGACCAACCTTGGGGCTTAGACTTTTTTGCACAAAATTTTATAGGATTCCTCAGGAAATAATAACCTACCCAATAAAAAAATGGTCATCAAAACCTATCCAGCTAGGTGCGAAGATATCGCATATCCACGCATATACACAGAGAAACAAATTCGAATTAAGAACTTGATTCTTTTTTTTTTATTAAAACTAAACCTAGTAATATAAATAACATCTTTTTATAGTATAGCTTATTCAGTAGAACAGTCACATTATATTAACCCCGATACCATTTTCCATACTCCACCAGTAAATTCGATTTTGAAGTCCAAGAAAAAACCCTAAAGCGCCCTACAGAAATTTACGAGCTATTCAGCCGGCTTGTTTTTGCCGCATAACCGACCAACGATTTAAACGGGGAAATCTGTAGGCATGTTTTGGGTAAAAAGTTTACCTCCACTCGCGTGGGGTCGCGAGTTATGAGATTTGGCGAGAATCTCTTAAACGTACTCGTATCTATAAATTGGAGTCCAAAAAACTTGGTCACAAGTCGCTAAATTGGCAACATATAGAAAGTGATATTAGTAATTTTAGTAAATGAGCTAGGTACTTTAATTGTAGTGTTAACTAATATGATATTGTTTGAAATTGATAAAGTAATGGCAATGTGTTTTTAAATGAATTAATTTCAATGGTTTTATTGTTAATAGAAATTGATACACCGTGACAAAATTAACATATTTCCTTTAATCCAATAAAATAAAATAAATAATGATTATAACATGAAAACTACTTTCAATGGTAAATTCACGATAAAAATAAATTTAAGTAGTTAAACTCGAAAAAGACAGGCAGTAAATTATACAGAAGTAAAGTGCAACAGATTTTTTCTCGATTTGACGATTGGTGATGTTGGTCTTATTGGGAGAAGAAACTACAAAATAATTTGTATGACTTATTTATTTAAAGCTACCATTTTTCGTCATTTTTCGTCAAAAATAAAGATGAACGCTTTCCATTCAATACTTGCACCACACAAAAATCTCTTTTTCAATTTTGTGTCCAAAAGTTTTCGTGTCGGCGTGAATTATTATCGCCGTAATGAGAGGGCAATCATCAGTTTTTATATAGACCATGGATTCAGTAAACATATTATTTAACTTCAAGCAATTATTTTGAATGTCTCTGTCTGTGCAGACGCTTGTGAGCGAGATAGTATATTACATACGTTTTTTTGTGTAGTTAGCACCCAAGCTTGTTAAGGAACATTTGGTTTTGTTTTCTTACCAACAAGTCAGAAAACCTCCTCCATATTATACAAAAGACGACCGCAGATTATATTAATAATGGCTTTATTATAAGAACTTTATATGTATAATGGAATAAGCTTTACTTTAATAATCTCATTAAGGATTTTAATAGTTAATTACTATTCCATCTTAGGGTTATAAACTTTTATATATAAACCGTTGGAAGCTTAATAGAAAATAAAACCGGACAAGTTCGGGTCTTACTCGCGCACTGAGGATTCCGTACAAACTTACATTCGTCCATCGCGAGAAGCAATTCTCGAAGATATATTTTGCTCGTTTTTTTCCAAGTGTCAAACTTAACTTTGCCGTTCTAAAAATACTCTCCCAGTCATCGATATACGTCACAGTAAATTTTCCAATCGCAAAATATAAGCTTGTAACATTTTTCTTTGATATAACAACAAATTAACGACTTTCGGCTTTTTCCTTTACTTGTGCTGTAAAAAATCGCTTCTTCGCCAAGTTTCATGATTTTAAGTCAATGGGAAATACCCTATAGGTTTCGATTTGCCTTTATAATATTAAAACATAAATCAAGGCTTAAATGGGCATATATTTTGATTGCGTTGACTTAGAAGCTTGATTTTAACAGTTTCAATGGACCGCAGGCATAAGTATTTGTTGTTAATTTCAACTTGATATCTTCAAGCCTTGATACCTTAATAGATAGACGGATAGCGAAGTGATAGGATATATTTGGATTCTATTATATTTATGAGGAATGAAACCCTAAACAAAACATTGACAGTGAGCTTGAACCCTTTATTTAATTTTACTTCGCACGAGACACCACTGATTCAAAAGGCCATCCTCAATATACCGTGTACAAATCACAATCCAAATAGACGTACCATTGTCATTAATCTCACTTTTTTGCCACTGTCAAATCACGAACTCGATCAGAAACGTACGTGCGTTCAAAATCTGTGACCAAAGTGACAGGCGATGTGCCTGACGTCCTAATTCAAACCGGACTTTGAACTTCAGAACAGATAGTTTTTTGTCTCTTCTGTGTTGATATTTCTCACGAACAAAAAGTATGTTTTCATTACGTTTTTTACAAAGGATTAGCGCGTGCGTCCGACTTTCTTCGATTTTAAAAACATGAATGTTTTTTTTCAGTGGTATTTTATAGTCCAGTAGTTCAACTTAACTGAGCAGAGCTGTCAATGTAGTTCGATAGGCATGCATCGCTTTAAATTTAAACGAAATTCTGGATTACTGTGATGAAATGTTTAGGTATTTTAGAATGAATGAAAGTTGGCCGACTATTCCTAGAATTTAGTAAAAAATTAAGTTTAATTTTGGACCATAAAAATATAATAAGTACCATAAACATATTTTTACTCACATGCGCTCTCTATAAGGTAAATTATGTATATAGTTATAACTGGAATACAGATCTGAATAATGTATCTGTGACTAGGTAAAAAAAGAAAAAATAAATTTAGTGTAAAATATTTAATAATACATAACAAATAATTGCAAAAATATGTTCGGAAGTCTCTCACATTTTCCACTACCCGCAATTTACAAATTAAAACACAATGACGTGTTTTAACGCTTCCCCTAAAATATGTTCTGATGGAAATGTATTTCGTCCAAGACGCGTTCGGAATGATCCTTTAGACATCTTACGTTCTAACGAGGCTTAATTAAAATTTACGAATTTAATATTTCACATCACCTGTGTATCTCATTAACCTAATTTTCTGTTATAAATTGCGAAGAAAGATAATTTCGTATGTGTAGTAGTGTATTAAATTTTGAGCTCTTGGAGACGGAATATGAAATTATAATACAAAGAGACCCGTGGCCAAGTTTGGTATGACACCGGGATAATGCGTGAATAATTAAGATAACATTTTAATATTCGGGGTTAAAGTATGAAGTTACCATTTCACAATGAAAAACTTAAACAATGTCTCATTTTTTTTCTCTCTCTCTCTCTCTCTCTCTCTCTCTCTCTCTCTCTCTCTCTCTCTCTCTCTCTCTCTCTCTCTCTCTCTCTCTCTCTCTCTCTCTCTCTCTCTCTCTCTCTCTCTCTCTCTCTCTCTCTCTCTCTCTCTCTCTCGCTACTAAGCTAAATTATAGAGTTTTGTGGAGGTTACCTTCTCAGGTAGAACATCACTATAAAAGATAATATTTAGGCAGCACTGCTGACGAAGTGTTATTTTTCTACTAGTTAGTAGAAGACCAAACCCTTATGAGTCAGGGTGATGGAGTTGAACGCTCATGGCCCCTGTTCTGAACGATTATGGGGCTCCTTTAGCCAATTACCATCAAATGGGGCGTGTGTTTGTCTTCAACTTATTCAAAAGCGGCGGTAGCGTAATGGCTGGCGTTGAAGTGGTTGCGGGTTCGAACCCCTCCCAGTGCACTACCGACGCGAACTCACTCCTAACACAAGCACTTAGCTGGAGGGGTGACAAGATACTAGTAATGTGTGACACACGTTACTAGTATTCTTTTGTAAAAACAAAATTGTGGTAATAAAAAGTAATATGAAGAAAATATATGAATTGTATATCAAATTAAAATTCTTTATACTTTTGTTAAAAAGTTCCTAAAATGACTATTCTATCTCGCATTCTTGACGACGTATGCGCCGCAGCGGCAGAGAAATCGATTGCCTATTTAAATTGGTTTGGATATTGTAATCTACGTATATACATATCTATGTACTTTGTATTTAAAAAAATATATAAGTTACCTTATTCTACAACCTGTAGCAAAAGCTATGGTTGGTTAATGTCTAGACAGCGATGTGTAATGATGTCCCATAATGTTCCAGAACATTCTCTTATTTAAGATCATAAGCACTATTTTACACGCTAATTTACATGTCTTTCTAATTTGTCTGCCTCTCATCTGCTTTCAACTAAAATTCTCTTATTATTTGTAAGATACAAAAGCTTTTGGTACGAGTACAGCGTGTTATTCCTTTACTCATATCAAAGGCCTGTATTGTCTTTTATTTCATTATAACGCCATACTGTTCTGAAATAAACGGGTTGATTTGTCACGGTTTGTGGGCGGGAATATGTCGATAATGGGTGGTTTTATATTATGCGCGCTGGAATGACAGCAAAGCGACAACACTATTGCATAAATTATTTTTAATAAGATACGATTGAGTGCATGTTTTAGTTTCATATAGATAATATTCTGTCTTTCTTTAAAGCGAGATGTTACTAAGAAATAAAGAATTAAGCTCGCTTTAATTCAATATCGCAAATCTTCTAAAGTTTTTTTACCGATCGTTTGGAAATGTTTATACACTACGTTGTGCTCATATACGCGCATGTTTTTAACCGACTTAAAAAAGGTGGAGGTTCTATGTTCCACCGTATATATATATAGATATATTTTTATACATAAAAATTCACCGAGTTCTTGAGTCGTCTTCAAGTTCACCGATTACTCAAAGACGCCTTGACCGAATTGGAAAATTCTTCTTTTGTTTGAAAGAGCTTCCCAGGTCCCAGGTGGTCCCATGGTCATCAGGTCAGGGAATGGAAAGGATGGGATCCTGGAGAAATCGAGGGAACTCTTCAAATTTTATAGGCACACTTAATAATTATATATATATAATAATTATATATTAGATAATTTATTTATTTTTTTAATATATCTATCACCGTTCCGTTCATCCGATCATCATGAATTTTTTTGCGTACACGTTGCCAGATATACAGAAAAGGGCATAAGGGCATATCTTGCGTGAAAGAGTAACAAACATCTATACATCCTCACAAACTTTGACGTTTATAATATCAGTATGACTAGATTATAAATTCACTTGTTATGATATAATTGAAAAGTGTTATTTCATTTAAATATTAAGGTAATAAAATACATCATCTTTAATCAACAATATACATATATGTAAGTATATCATACCGGATAAATAAGTTAACGGCTCGAATGTCATCACGGCATATGAATTTCAACTTTTACATTTCCAATGTTATTTTTTTATTTATTTCCATTTAAAAAGTAATTTATAGTTATTCACTAAAGAAACTTGTTTAGTTCTCTTATGTCTTATACCTATTTTATGTTAATGAGTAATTAAAAAAATAGGAATTTAAATTTTAAAATGTGTCCTGACGAACTCTGTCGGTTTTACATTGTCTAATGTATTGAAAAAATCACATAATGTTGTCCATTTAGATATAAGAGCGATCGTAAAAGTAACATTATTGAGGTAAATTAGATAAAACATTATGTACAACTAGCAGCGCCCCGCGGTTTCACCCGCGTAAGTCCCGAATGTCGGGATAAAAGTAGCCTATATGTTAATCCAGGTCCCCAGCTATCTACATACCAAGTTCATTGCAATCAGTTCAGTAGTTCTGGCGTGAAAGAGTAACAAACATCCATCCATCCATCCAAACTTTTACATTTATAATAATAGTGGGATGTAGGTATATGTTTGTCGAAATAGTTTAATAATCGACTTTAAGAGTTGCGATTGTAAATTGAAACTTTTGTGGTTTACATAAATTAATATATTTATGGAATTTAGTACTTATCGATATAAGGAATGTTACGGTTGTCGCCGTGTTTTATCACATTAGTTAATATATTCTCTCCTAAGTGGTTGTCCCAGGAGTAATAAAACCAACAAAGCAATAGTGGAAATATATAAAAAATATTCTGAGAGATGAAAACATGTGTGTATGGCGTTGGTTTCGCACATAAGAGCTTGATCGTCGACACAATCACAAAGCTAATATACATACTTTTTATTTCAAAATGTGCTGTGCTGTTTCTGTATTTCCGTATATTTTTTTTTAACTAATCTTCCTTAAAAAAACAGTCTACTTATTGCATTGATGCAAATAATCCTCTTTGATAAACCTTCAATGGATGAAGTGAAAATTTAAACCTGTTCAATTTAAGAACACCAAATAATAAACAATACGTTTATTGACCCTATTACCGCAAAATAGTTATAATTCAGTCCTGCGCAAATAAAATAATTAAGACTTTGAGAAGTTTTACTCCACTGCTCTAATCAGGTAACTTACGAAAAAAAATTGATGACGGGGAAGTTTTAGCTGTATATTTTATAGTAATGATCTTACTGTAGAACTAACAGAGAGCTAGACGCTAATATAAGGCTAATGCTGCAGTACTATAACATGAATTATGCTGTAATGAAAGACCAACCGATGATACTTTAACTCATATCTTCCGCTAGTACGGAAATTACGAAAATTTAAAAACAAATTGTATTTTATACGTGCATCTGAAATATTCTTCACAAATATATTATGCGTTATGCAGATCAAAATATATGCATTATTATGTAGATTTCGAAACGAATTATTATGCAAAATAATACGACAAATGTTGCGTCCTGTGCACAGTGTTTGGTTAACGCCAGCATAGTAAACAAAAATTAACATTAATTTTATTGTGTGTCGTCGCAAAAATAATACTAAATCTTGAATTATTTTATATGTCGAACGACATCGGTTGGTTAAACGTGTAAAACCTGAAGTGGCTTGTAAGAAGCCACTTCAGGTTTACCTGACAAAAACCCAATAGCAATATCAAAGCATACAGTCGTAAATATACTATAAATTATAGTAAACATACCTAGTTTATTATAATAAAACTTATTGTAAAATTACTTATTTAAATATGTTGTACAATTTGCGTTTAATTACTGAAAGAATATTAAATAAATAAAAAAACAATAATAGGTGGGTGGGTGCTAAAAAAACAATAAATTAAAATTAAAATCACTAAATCCAAAACAGAATACATTTTCTGCGACTTCGGCCTCCTTCAAGTTTACAAAATCGCCACCAACGACGGTGCTAAATATCTTGCCGGGATCTGCTCTAACTTTTAGTACCTTAGTTTCCTTATATAAAACAATAGTTTTATATAAGGAAACAGCCAAGTACAGATATATGGATAGTAGCTAAAATGACTGAAATTATTCCATTTCAAGACGATGATGATGTTGAAAACAATGTGTTACTTACGACTAATAAAAACACAATGTATTTAAAAAGAGCTAAAAGCCAGTGTGGCATCCATTTCTGGATGTACTTAAATCGAGCATATCTATTGCACGTCTAAAAATCATCACAGTAATAACTCAATACTGATAAAAATAAACAATACTGAAAGCAGGCAACTTAGCGATGCTCGCTTGCTCGCATAGTAATAGCAAAGTTTCCCATTGTGAGATAGCAACAAATTTATGGTCTAGAGTGCAAATAAACACCGCGTATGTTAACAAGGTATAGACAAAGCGAAAAATTGAAGAGTTCATATTTATAGAGAATGAAATTGGTGCCGCAAGCCTTATTTTTGTTCACCCTTTAATTTATCGTTCTCTGAGCGAAGTAAGTAAATTGCTTGCGCGTTTTAATACCAGTAATTGGTATCAGATGGGCAATGACGGTTCTTTTTCCTTTGTAAAAAATTCATGATTTATTTCTTTGCTGTTGCTGTTTTAACCTGGAAAGTGTTTGAGTTAAATGGTGAGGATTAGGCTGCAGATATTTTTGCTGCTGTAATAACTTTGGCCTTTTGCGTTTTATCGTATCTACTATAGGATATTATCGTCAGGGTGGCAGACCTCTTTTTCACGTGGTTTTGTTAAATATTCAGAAGTATTATTTAACTTTTTATGCGTCATATACATTTTTTTCCGAAATAAATTGATATTTAGAAATTTAAATAATTGGTTTATGAGAAATGTTTTTAACTTTCAACTATTAGCATGCTTCTTCTAAAAAGTTTTAATGACTATAATATTTTTATTTTGTTTAATTTAGAATCACACGTAATTTATTCCACAGTCTCCAGGTGCAATTATCTTATAAAACTTTGTCTAAAGTTAATAGCACAGAAAAATTGTGCTCTCGTTATTTTACTTAATCAATCTTTTAAGTTATAACCACGTCATCAAAAACACATGTTGTCGTCATTAGGTATACGAAACAAGGAATCTAACAAGGAACTTCCGCAATTTGGACTCCACCTCCACTCTTGTCTAATCGCCAAATTTTAACATAATATCATCATCATCATCATAAACATCATTAACAAGTACGGAATATCTACCTTCCTATTTGACAGGAAACTAAGAAACTTAACAAACACAATTCATGTACACAGCACAACTAAACTCAGTACACTACTTAACAGTTACTTCGTATAATCAAACTCAGACACCCGATAAGTGGAAAATAGTTCTTCAATGGTTGTTATTACAGTACTGTGAAAACTTCTTAAGCCCCATCACTTACAGCTGTGGGCGAAACCTAGTGCAACAGAAACATTGAGTATAATTATCATTATCTAGTTTTACACAAGTCGTAGGAGTCATTAGAAGGCGGGTGTCGAACATCGTCTGACATGCAACCTATCCCTAGGAGTATCTACTTCAGACTAAACTCGGCTCTCACAGTTTAAAGTAATATCTTAATTCCAAAATCGTTTAAGAGCCTTAGTGGTCTAATCATTCTTAATTTACAAAATGATTACCGATAATTATTATTGTTTACTATGGTTATGGATAAATTATAATCTCACATTCGTTTACTTAAATTATAATTATGTAGGAGTATATTTTTAAAATAATCACATAATTTCACTATCCTAAAAAACTTTATAAATAATACCTTATTATACTTAATCTCAGGAACTCCTGGTTCCAATTAAAAATTATCTTAGTGTTGGATAGCCCATTTATCGAGGAAGGCTATAGCCTATATAACATCACACTACGATAATAGGAGCAGAGCATCAATGAAAAATGTTGCAGAAACGGGGAAAATTTCCAAACACAGACGTAGTTGCGCGGGTCAGTTAGTCATAAATACATGTGTCAAAATGCAATCTCTTCCAGGCAACAATGTAATTTATACCTCTTTTCTTATATGTGGCATTTAAAAGAAAATAGTTAAATTAAATTAAATAAAACCATAAAAAACCTTTTCTTGTTTATGTTCATACTGCGAAGTCAAATACATAATAAACTGTCGTTTGTTTACGTTCGGATATTCCACCGTACCATGTTGGAACTCTGCAAACAATTCTAACATTACAATGTCTCGCTATAAACGTTAAATGCAAAAGCGCAAATAAAACAATTTTTATTGTAAGAAAAACTATTAAGTACTTGGCTATCACACGTCGAACATACTTCTACAGACACGGTGTTCCATTCCAAGTGCACAAAAAGCCGGCTCTAGACTATTTCCATTCATGTTTATGTCCCAGGGCTCCCTGGAGACTCGCTGAGTTTTATTGACAGTATAAATACGCGGGCTAGTGCTTGGAATGTGCACAGCCGGATTCACTAAGCGAAATGTGTTTAATATTACATAGGATAAAAAATAATCCCACTAATATGATAAATGTGAGAGCTTAGATGGATGGATGGATGTTTGTTACTCTTTCACACAAAAACCACTGAACCGATTGCGACGAAACTTGGTATGTAGATACGAGCTGGAGACCTGGATTAACGCATAGGCTACTTTTTATCTCGATATTCCCACGAGATCGGGACTTACGCGGGTGAAACCACGGAGCGCTGCTAGTGTTATAATAGAAACTGAGCATACTACATTGTAGCTTATTTTATTTTGTGAAATAAATCGCGCTAATAAAAGCAATATAGCGGGATAATATCTGCCAATGTAGCTTTCCAGAGGCCCCATTCAAAATGTTGAAATTTTCTTAAAAGTACCTTGTTTTTTGTTTCTAGTAATTTTACTAAGATAACACAGGAAGCTAAATTTCATTTCTTATCAAGACAAGTTTAAAATACGTCTTGTAAAGGACAACACACTTACAAACATAGAAAATTAAAGCTAACTTGGGTAGACCTGAAATTGAGACGCCTAACCCGCGTTATAAATACAAATACACTGCCACATTTTAAATTTATTTCAATAATTTTCATTTATATCCTGCTACACGTGCCCCACTTCAGATAAACTACATATAAAAAAGCCTTTCTAGAACCGAAAACTAAAGTAATTTGACACAACTGTGCTGTTCACAAAGCAATCTCGAAAATGCAGCCCAATTCTGGAAGTGCGCTCACGTTTCGAATATCCAAAATGCCACTCGAATCGAACCACGTAAACGCAATTATGACAACTGGCGCAGAACTTCGAACATACTTAACATACGTTGCATGACAGCATTTTCTAATTACCGTGAATTTCTCTTATTGTCTGAACTGAATTGATTAAACTCTATGAACTCTGAAGGCATTATATAAAGTTCTGTGGTTAGTTTAAAAGATTGTAGAAATTGGTGTAAGCTAATCTGATGTTCTTGTAAGATATTGGATAGGCTCATCAATTGAAACAAATACTCTACGTCTGTACGCGATTTATTTAATGTTTATCTGTTACATGATAGTATATTTGTTGGCCAATAAGCATTAATTTAGTCATGCTTAGTCTAGGTCTTCATTTTGAGTTTTATTTTATTGCCTTAAGTACCTTTTACATTCAAGTCTGAACAAAATCTAAAATGGAGACAATAAATGCTAAATCTCAACTTTAAGTTTCAATGTTGTACATACTGGCGCTCTAAAAATAGGCCAATGTCAAACAATTACATACTCGGTCATAATTATTTTTCTTTCATACAATGTTCACTCAAAAATTGTACCTTACAGAAATATTTTCATCTCTGTCCATAACGTAAGCTAAATACAAATACCTACCTCAAAACAGTAGCCCGAACATATCTTATTAGCATTGAGATATCGAGTAGCTTCCGAAGTCTGCGATCACGTGCAAGATTATAAATTGGCGACGTTAAGGTCTTAATTAAGTCTCTTTAGTGTTTAGTCCGCTGCACGCGATGGCAAGGAAATCAGAGAGGCCAATATAAATGTGTCTAGAGGCATACTGAACGCAATTTATTTAGAGCAGTTTATTGTAGGTAGGGGTATACTTGTATCAGAAAATGTTTTGTAGAATGTACCTATAACACTAAAGATTTTATAGAAGTTTATAGAGAAGAAATAAAATTCATTAAATGTCATGTTTTCGTAATTTAATATAGATAAACGTAAAATAAAAGTTTGGTATGAATGAATGAATTTAAAAAAAAATAACAATTAACTAGGTCATTCTAGACAGAGAGAGACAGCACTATATATAATAGCATCTTAAGATAGATAGATGACTTCAAGATTAAATGAAGGGATTTATGCGACTTGTTGAATTAAAATGTCTACTATTATTCTATATAAAACTAACTTCCTAAATAATTGTAAAGCATAGACTTTATCTGAACATAAATTTGTTATTTTTATTTAAGAACTTAAAAACAAATAGTATGTTAGTTGGTGTCACATGTTATATGCAAAGCACCAATCTAACGCATACTAAGTATGTCTAAAAGTGGGTGGCACTTCATTTAATAGCATGTGTATTTTAAATTGGCTACTTAATTAAACCAGCTCGTAAGTTTTTAGCCCGGCTTGCACTACACGCCTGTCTCTCCACAACGCGTGACTTCCTTGAAGATGTCGCTTCAGATTGATGTAGGTTAGCAGCGGTATAAGACCAGTTATGTGACGGAACTCGAATGTTAAATAACGTGTCGATCCCACGATTTAGGGTGACTTGTTTATTGATCTGTATCTGGATAAGGATAAAGGGATAGAATATTTAGACTCGAATTTAAGCCGCCTGTTTAGGGAAGTTCTACCTAAATCTAATAAACGATCGTCTAATATTTCTCGTTATGGGAGAACTCTGTGAAGATTACGAGTATCTATAGGCGTCGGTAATTAAGTAATCACTGACCATTAACGGACAGTAACCATCTCTTATTATACACTAACTTTTGCTCGCCACCAAAGATTTCGCAAGCGTAATTTTTTTTTTTGAACGAAAGTTGCTCTATGTTCTTCTGTGTAACGTAACGTGTACGCAAAATTTCATGAAGATCACAAGAACGGTACGGTAGAACAAACAAACATTAATTTTATATATTAGATTTATGTTCTACGGACTCGGAAGTAAAGATTATTTATAAACTGCTCGACTGGTTATCGACACCACTAGAGGTTTGCAAAATAAGACGTATTTACCTACTTTATTTTAAATACAAATATTAAAAAAACATCGCTGAGCCAGTCGGCCTGTGACCACAGCCAGTGCAACGTGGTCCAAACGTCAGGCAATTCAGAGGTAAGTAATATACCTTTTCGTGATCCCGTTTAAATACATAATTATATCATGGAACGCGAAAGTTTAATAGTTAGTATTAAAAAAACAATTACTTAAAAACAAAAATCTCCGAACGAAATCTTAGAAAATCATAGATTGTATTATTCTGTTGAAGTAAAATTATTTTAGTAACGTATCCATACATAATTATAGTTTTCTCCAAGCAAAGTTATTTCAACGGTAGTCGTGTTCAGCCCACACACTAGTTCGCTCACACGCAAAATTGCTCTACTTAGATAGATCAGCGACGTTCCATCTTAATAAACTACGGTAATAGAGCAGTATTTATTAATGTAAACAGTCTGGAATCTGGAGACGCCGACTTTAAGTAGAAAATATAGAGAGTGTTTTGTAATACCCATTCACGGCCGAACTTGTTGGACGACTTTGTATCTGTTTAATATTCAAAATATATTAGAATTCCTTTAAAACATAATTTACGTAGTTAATTTGTATTTTATTAATAATAATATGTACTGTTATACTTCATTACTTATAAGTAATTAGGTAAGGTAAGGATTTTAATAATGCAGAGTTAATTATATTTTATCGACAAAATAAGCATAGACAAAACAATTAGGAACCATTTCCTCCTATGTTTGACAACCGTATTTCTTAATTTATTTTGATTTGATACGTCGAAAAACCCTCCAAGATGACGACTAATTTAATTGAAATGACACATTGTAAGTCTGTCCGGGAGATTTTTGAAATGGTTTATATGTTGCATTTGAAAAAAAAAATGCTTAATCTGTTGCTAATGCTAAATATATTATTTTTTGACATAAACATCGCTAACGCCTTTATCCAAAGGTTTTTAAACACTTTAACCAGCACGTCGTTCGACCAAGTGGGTGATTACGGGCGGCCTGTCACCGCCTTTATCCAAAGGTTCACTGCTAATTAACTAGTACTCTGATTGTCCTAGTAGTTGCGCTTATTCAACACAGCATAATAACATACATGGTTATTTTTTATAGTATACATATACCTAAATTCATTAAGTACATATTCTTGATATATAATCAAGACTAACTAAGAAAAAGTTAGCTGCAAACCGAGGCACTAAGGCCAAAACAAAAACTTAACACTTCTTTTCTTCTTTTTCCTTCCGAAGTTACAGCGTTTGTTTTTACACACTTGTTCCAAGAAGACAACTCACCAACTTTTAAGAATAAACACAATACCAATTTGTTTGCCAATGAATGTCTCCCTTTATGAGCGACTTTTGCTTTGATGTGCGAGAGAATCTTTTAGTGAGGCATAATGAATAATAATGACTTAGGCATAAATCGGAGATTGTTTCTCTGAATATTTTAACGTTAGGCATCTTATTATCCTACTGACCATTTAGAAAATAGCTGGTGAATTCTGAAAGTCCTTTAAGCTGCCATTGACTTTGAAATTGAAGTTGGTCATGGGTGGGCATAGATTTACCCGTGACCTCACATGGTGTCCTTTTGGTAGGTTTAATTCTGTCTCCCGGATCCCACCTATTTTAGGCGCAGTACGGCACACTGTGTGGTTTTAGTCGGTTCGATTCTGACACACCGCCCCACTGAAATCCCCGGTGGGATGACGGCCCGAGGGAGTTTCCACACATATAAAGAAAAGGTTCAATACTGTCATAACGCTTTGCTGTTAGTCCCAGGACCATTTTGCACACATTATAAGCCGATATACCAAAGCTGAGCTACCTTTTACTTTTCCTGTTTTCTAATATTCATGTACACGAGATCTTTAGTCATCTTAAGATTTGAAGAACAGTTAGAAAAGTTTAATAGAATAATGAAAAACGTCGTGATTCTTTTTTTAACAGTAGCAATCCTTCTAATATTATAAACGTGAAAGTTTGTGAGGATGTATGGATGTTTGTTGCTCTTTCACGCAAAAACTACTGACCCGATTGCGTTGAAACTTGGTACGTAGATAGCTGGAGACCTGGATTAACATATAGGCTACTATTTGTCCCGATATTCCCACGGCATCGGGACTTATGCTGGTGAAACCGCGGGGTGCAGCTATTAATAGAATTACACTTATGAAACGGTTTTTTAACTATAATACAATCATCGATAAGTAGAATATGGTGAAGTTCACATACTTAGAAAAGTAACTAACCCTACAAAGTCAAGCAATCAACCACGTGGGTGACAATATGACCTTTACATTTAATGCCTGTGAGAAAGAGCCAAACTATAAAACTCACGGCCTCTCTTTCAATCGTTGATTAAAATATGAAGTTAAAGGATGTTTATACTGGTAAGATTTTTTTGCTAAAAAATTGAAAAGCGAATACAGCTAATAACTTCTTTGGACCTATAAGTTGAACGAATAACGTACAGGGGACCACAGATAAAAGTCTCAGATATTATGTTAATTCATACTCCTTAAAGTTATTTTTAATAATCTATATATTTATACGTGAAGCGAAAACTTTGGATCCCTTTTTACGAAAATTGGGCGGACGGAGGAGTATGAAATTTCGCACACTTATAGTTTATACAGAGAAGAAGTGACGAATGCTAACATTTTTTAACAATATTTGCTTCAAAGTTAAAAAAAATGCAAAAACGGGTACATACAGCTATGAGTCTCCAGTATATATTTTGACCTGTCATGGTACAAAAGTCTATACAATGACAGGTCGAGTAATATTGGCCAATGAAATAAACCATGGTCGAAATTCGACCACCACGGGATCTCTAGTAATAATAAATACTCTTTATTGTACACCAAGCAAACAAAAATAATGTACCGAAGCAGATATTTTATACATAAAGTGCATAACTTTTTTTTTAATAACAGACTTTCTTCTGCCTGTAGGTACAGCAATTATTCTTATAAGTATAAAGTAGACCATAAGTATATTGGTTAAATTGGTACTAATTGTCTATTCTAAAGACAATACCACAAAACTTGTAATAGTTTGGAAGATACTGTAAACAACTAACATAGTTCAAAGTAGATTAGGTAAAGTGAATAGTTGTGTCAAAGCTGTACTTATGTGATGTATTAGTATCTATATCTGTATAATATGTAGAACACTACATATTATAAAACAAAGTCCTCTGCCGCGTCTGTCTGTTTGCGATAAACTCAAAAACTAGTGAACGGATTTTCATGTGATTTTCACCAATAGATAGAGCGATTCATGAGGAAGGTTTAAGTATATAATTTGTTAAGGTTTTGTGTAAATTGATTGAAATATGATGATGATTGTTGAAGATGTCTCTGCTACCCGTGTGGAGCCGGGGCGGGTTGATAGTATATGTATAACTAACGTCAATTAAAACTCCTATTTAATAATAATTCTTTAAAAAAAACCGACTTCAACAAAACAAACTATTCCATAAAAGACTTTATATGGTTTTCTCATGGATGCCATAGTCAGAACTCGACCAAATTGAAATGGGTCCACACGGAAAGCACCAGCTTTCAAATAAAAAAAGAATCATCAAAATCGGTTCACCCAGTCGAAAGTTCTGAGGTAACAAACATAAAAAAAACATACAGTCGAATTGAGAAGCTCCTCCTTTTATGAAGTCGGTTAATAAATATATAATATGAAGTTAATAGCGGTTATATAATATGAAGTTAATAGCGGTTAAATATATAATATGAAGTACACCATACTATAAACAATTACATAATACTCCAATAACATTTCCTACAAAGCCCGCCCTACGAATAATAATTCACTTTTAAACAGAACATCTTCAAGTCACGAATAACGTTCAGTGTCATAAATAAAACAGTTTTCACGGCAAAATACAAAAACTGGGGAGATACCAATATATTTGGCGCACGCCTTCGGCCCTCAAACAAAGCGTTGAACTCAATATGCGCGCATAGAATTGTTGCCAAGTCTCCCCCACCCCAAAGGGGTGACTAGGTTCGGTAACGAATACCGAAGGTTGCCAGAGACTCTTGGCAAATGCTTGGCAGTAACAGATATGTACTTGGAACACGGACTACAATTGGAATGTTCACCCTATTTTCAGGGTGAATTGGGGAAATTAGGTTACGGGGTTATTTTTGGAGGTCTTTATACGTTTATAGTAAGTAGCGATTTTTTATGCTGACGGTCGTAATTTCCACTCGTTGTTTTACCTTTATTTAAGTGAAATTTAAATCTTTAGAGTAAAAGATGAGAGGTAGAAATTGCAATACTTTTCTACTATTACTTCTAAGTAGGTATTACTAATTGCAAATTATAACTATTTTCAATCCTTATACGTGTTTACAGGTCCAAGCTCAAACATGTTTTAACTTATGATAAACAAGTAAGTGATGAGCACATAGAGTATCCCGCAAAGAGGATGGATGGGTACGCGTATATTGCGTATGATGAAAACAGTTTAAAAGTATAAAGAGTGTATGCTTACTAGTGACATGGATAAAAATATTCTATAACTAGCAGTTCCCGCGCGGCTTCGCTCGCGTGTGCTTATTTGTATATTTTGCGCGGATCCCTAATTCTTTTTCAAAAATAAAAGTAGCCTAAGTTACTCCTTATAACACCAGCTATCTGCCCGTGAAAGTCCCGTGGAAAGCGGTCCACCCGTTCCGGAGATTAGCCAAAACAAACAAACAAACAGACAGACAGACAGACAGACAGACAGACAAAAATTGAAAAAAAAAAAATTACTCATAGGTATCGTGCAAATAACTGTATGAGCTTAAAAAATCCTATTATTTTGACATTAAAAACAGAGACTTCAATTTTATTTATTTGTATGGATGTATGAATGTATGGAGTATGGATAAAAAAAACTATTTTCTGTATTTTTTCCTCTATAAAGCGTGTTTTTAAAGTCCTCCCCCTCTCCCCCTCTTCCACCTTTCCCCTACTCCTACCTTAAAGGCTGGCAAACTTGTGACTCTTGAGTTACAGGTGCCCATGGGCGGCGGTAGTCATTTATCAGATGACTACCGATGATGAGATCATTTTAAGGGGCAAGCGAGCAGACGGGTCAACAAAACTTAAAAACTTAAAACAAAAAAAGGTATTTCTTTGTTTTCAATATTATTAATTTTTAAATTGTATTTATGTATAGGTAAAAAAAATTATATAAAAGTAGGTTTCCAAACTTTTCTTAAAGCTGTACTAATTTCCTTAATACAATTTCAACGCACTGAAACCTACAACGCTTTTAGTTAAATTGGACAACACCATAATCCTCGTATCTGTTGGCACAACAGTTTCACTAAACATCAATAACCGCTATTAACACAGCGTTAACAGACCAAGGAATCACACACAACGCCGACGTTTGGCCCTCTTAGGGCCAGGTTTTCGTTAACATACGACATTTTGACGGCTTAACATAATATCGTCTTTCAAAAACAACCTTGTAGATATTTGTGTTTGTCAACAGAAAGTAACAAATATAAAGGTTTTGTAATAAAAGTACAAAACTAAGAAAAAAATAAATGGACACTATTTTGTAGACCAGACATATGTTTGCTTTCAAAAAGAAAGTTCCAAATTTTAAAAGTTTTATGACCGAGAGTAATGATTTGAACAGTACTAAAATTTGGCCCAAATTGAAGGATATGATTGCAATATATTCTACCAGTGAAAATATCTAATTATGATATTTATTGTTTATCAAATAATTACAGTTAAATTGAATTATTATAATTGAGTTAAATCTATTAAATTAATGTAAAAGCGATCTGTTCGACTTTTATCTTCATTTTCTTCGGCTGATTTTAATAAAATTTCAATGTCTTGCAGTTATTATATTTTGATTATTCTCGTATCCCATGGAACATTGAAAACTAACACAGCCTATGTTTACTGACTTGTTTGCACTAGCGTTAGTTGCCGGACTAATGGCTCAGCATCCTTGGTCCAGCTTAGTGCTAACCGTCGACAAGAGCGGGTTACGCTGAGAAAATACAGCCTTTTTGTATGGACCACCGTGTTGTCGGTACCTTTGGTCTTAAGTTCATGGAAATGCTTTTTAACTTGAAGTATTTGAGTTGAAGAGCGTTTTGTTTGGTGGGATTAGGGACGAATATTTATGAATGTTTTGCGGTGACTGTTCAGGAAAGAATGCGAGTTATTTTAACGACTTAATTGTCACCGACATTCAGTCTGTACAAATTAAGACGTTCTTTTGTGTTTTTGAGCAAAATAAAGATTCTTTTAAAATATTTTTACCATTCATTTCGGACTGAAATAATGCATGGGTTTAAAAACATGTATACTAAAAAAGTAATGAAAGCCTTTCAAGGAAACGATGACTAATGTAATAACGCCTAATTAATATAGTACCATCCTCACCCAAGAATCCTTACTTTTTGAAGTGAAAACTTCTTTAGCGGCGTTGTGCACTTTTTGGGATGGGTAAAAAATGTTAAACTCCCGTCAGGACACGTGGCCTGATCGAAAATTCGTAAGACGGAGCCGAGTTTCTTATATTTAAAAAAATATAACATTCCAAATTCAAACATTTATGAGCGGCCAGGAGCGCAGAACTTCCAGTGTGCCCTATGTATACATTTAGATATGTTATTACCTACTTTTTATTTTTAACCTAAATATATATATATACAGATGTGTGTGTGTGTGTGTGTATGTGTGTGTGTGTGTGTATATGTATATGCAAATATATTGTGAGGTTATGTTTTCACTTCTGACGTGCAGCCCTACGACTGACTGTTTTTTTTTTAATTAAAATAGTTACGTGGTTCACACATTACTAGTATTCTTGTTCATCCTTCCAGCTAACCTAAGTGCTTGTGCTAGCAATGGGTTCACGTCGGTAGTGCACAAGGTAGGGTTCGAACCCGCAACCACTTGATCGCAAGTCCGACGCCTTCGCCATTACGCTACCGCCGCTTTAAAGTACAGAGAACAGTTAGTATCCTTAAAAATAACTTGTATAGTACCCTATTCACGATCGACATCACTGACTTGTAGTTCGTGAGTAAGGTCATCAAAGCCCCAAAGGGACGGGAGATATAGAGTTGACGTGCGAATTACACTATTCGACGCTGTGAGTGTTTGTACGTAGGTGTTGGTACGTAATCTAATAAGTACAATTTCTAGGTTCTGTTACTAGGAACTGGTAAACTAATTCACCCATATAGCCTTATATTAATAATATATAATAATAACTCATATCACATCAAATTAGGCAAAGCCTGTACCATGGTAACCAGACTGCTGATACACATACTTATATATTTATAAATACACAGAACAAATTATCGGGCTCATCACACAATTATTTTTCCTGGGTGGGAATCGAACCCACGACCTCTGGCTTAGTATTCAGTGTCACTGACCACTATACCAACAGGCCATAAATAGAGTGTTGTTTTAGAAGTGAAAACTTCTTTAGTGATTGTGCACTTTTTAGGATGGGTAAAAAATGTGTTAAACTCGCGTCAGAACACGTGACCTGATCGAAAATTCGTAAGTCGGAGCCGAGTTTCTTATATAAAAAAAAGATTTTTACGTCATCTGTGGATTCTGTGCGATACTACTGTAGTTTGAAATTTACTTATGTATTATATGGTATAGATTCACTAGAGGGCGCTAATCTAAACATTGAGTTTTGTTAATTAATCTTAAACAAATGTGTTTTCACTTCTGACGTTTTTGTGTTAGAGGGACAGCCAGTTCGCGTTACAGGCATGTGACCGTGACCTGCTTGAGCAAATAACAACCACTCTTTACACTCTCCAGTTTATACATATAATCAATATCCCTTTCAACCTACCTTTCCCTTTCAATGTGCTCCCAATTCCCAAATCTTTAATTCCCAAAGTGCCTGGTTGACGGCAATACGTTTGCTCCCTATTACGTTTGTGGGACCAAATCCGTGGCTGGCGTGAATATGTTGACATGTCTAAAATTGCTATTTGTCAGGCTGGCCATTTTTAAGTTTTGGCGGTTATATGTACATGTTAAGATTTCAAACAACGAATATTATTTTGGTGACTGAGTGTCAGAATCAATGTTCATTCTCAAAATCATATGAATCGTTAATTTGACATGAGGTTTTGTCAAGTTAGACATGTTAAAATGCGAGATGTCAACATATTTCCAAAGTCGATTGCTCAAAAATTGATGTAGGTATATTTGAAACTGTATTTTTTTCATATAAACTTCTAATGCGTAGGAAGTATTACGCCAATAAAAAAAACATGGAATCGACATGTCAATGTATTCACGCCAGCCACGGAAATTATAGTTGGAAAAATGTGGGTTTCTGCCCATTCGGAAATACAGGCGTGAGTGTACGTTTATATGATTATTTATATATTTTTTTATATTATAGGGGGCAAACGAGTTATGTTTATATGTTGTTTTATTGTACTGCTGGCCTATTATTTCGTCTCATTATGTGTTTACGGGAATTAACGCAATCACGAAAAGGTATTACATACCCCTGAATTGGCTAACATTTCAACCAGGTTGCACTGGCCGTGGTCGCAGGCTGACTCGATATAATTATATATTTACGGGAATTAACGCGGTCACGAAAAGGTATTAAATACCTCTGAATTGCCTGACTTTTCTACCAGATTACACCGGCCGTGGTCACAGGGTGACTGATATAATTATGTATTAACGCGATTACGAAAAGGTATTACATACCTCTGAATTGCCTGACGTTTCGGCTAGGTTACACTGGCCGTGGTAACAGGCTGACTGATATAATTATGTATTTACAGGAATTAACGTGATCACGAAAAGGTATTATTACATACCTCTGAATTGCCTGACGTTTCGACCAGGTTACACTGGCCGTGGTCACAGGCGGTTAATTCCCGTAAATACATAATTATATCATGGAAAGCGAAAGTATAAAAGTTAGTATTATTTCGTCTGTCTACAATGATGTATGAGTTTTGGAATCGCATTGAAATATCAGATCTAATCAAAAAATAAACAGAGACTATTACAAAGTACTGTAACTTACAAAAGTACTGTTATCCGTTATCATTTTACTTGTTAGTGAGTAAATTAGATTAGTCAAACATAGGCGTTAATGTATTGTGTATACAAAGCTAAGCAAATAACTTTACGCTTTATGACTTCGAGAATAAAGTTGATTTTTGTGTTTGGATAATAGTTACGAATCAGTTTACACCTTATAACGACAGTGTAAAGTTGATTTTTCTTTAGTTCATGTTATCAACATTGCCTATATAATGTGAAGTACGCACAAATAGACAACAAATCTTCATAAGAGGAAACTAATTAACCGATCACGAACATACGACGGATTAATGTTATTACATTTGTACGTAGGGTGAACGCACCTATTGTTGGATGTGTGAGAACGAGATATTTGCTTTTTCATTAATACTCCTGATGTGGACTTATTTTATTTCTACACACAATTATGATCGCATAGTAACATTGTACGTTAAATGTATAGTTTAATATTCATGTGTAAACTTTATTTTAGAGGCAGTCTATTTAGTGCTAAAGTTTACTTTTGTTCATTGCACACTAAATTTCGATACAATGTTTAAACTACATAATATTTATAGTGTTCATTTGATTGAAATTGCAATAAAAAAATACGTGTACATACAGTACATAGGTATAACTAAGTACACATCCCACTAATATTATAAATGTGATATTGAAATGAAACTATTTTTAACGGATTCTATCGCGATTTATTTGGTGTTATTTTACTATTTACACTGATCCCGACGTTTCAGTTGCTTTTCAGCAGCCATAGTGGTCGTCTCATGTATCGAAGTGCAAAGTTATCTCAAAGTACCCGAGGTTTGTTGATTGTTGGTGTTACTATTTACGCAGAATGAGCTCAAAGTGTCTTGAAGCCTTGCTGTGTTTTGTATTTTCTTGGGTTTGAGTAAGTGGATAACCGGATCCCAAGCTGGTGGTACGTTCCAACCATCTTCTCTATTAAAATTAGGGTGTTTTTTAATTTCAATAGCCTCACGGAGCATCCTTGGTAGGAATCGGTGTTCTTTCGCGAGTACCTGTGGTTTATCGAAACGCAGGTAATGGTTGGTCCCTTGTTGCACCTATTCACACACAGCAGACTTCATCGAGCGTTGGTGTTTTATGTCAGCAATGTGTTCTTTGACGCGGGTGCCAATGCTTCTCTTGGTTTGACCAATGTACGAGATCCCACAGTCACAGTCTATTTTATAGACCCCTGCATCTTGTAGAGGTACATGGCACTTGACAGATGGTAAAAATTGACTTATCTTCGTTGGCGGCTTGTAGTATGTATTGATTGAAGCTCGCTTCAAGATGTAGCCAATCTTGTCAGTAACTCCTCCTACGGTAGAATGGCAGGCTGGCGCTCGACAGTGGCTGGCTTTTCTTGAGATCTGTGACTCGGGCGCGGTAGTGGGAGCTTGTTGTCTTGCAGTACGTGCTTGACATGTGCCAGCTCAGCGTCGAGGTGTTTCTTGTCACGGATCCCACGGGCTCTCTGAAACAAAGACTCTAAGGTCTAAAATAACACCAAATAAATCGCGATAGAATCCGTTAAAAATAGTTTTATTTCAATGTGTAACATTCGCGTAAACTTTCAACAATATCATAAATGTGATAGTTTGGATAGATGGATGGATGTTTGTTACTCTTTCACGCAAAAACCACTAAACCGATTGCGATGAAACTTGGTACGTAGATAGCTGGAGACCTGGATTAACGCATAGGCTACTTTTTATGCCGATATTCCCACGGGATCAGGACTTACGCGGGTTAATCCGCGGGGCGCTCCTAGTTACAAATAGGGTGTAAATTGCTCTAAATCCCACTAATATTATAAATGTGAAAGTTTAGATGGATGGATAGATGGACGGATGGATGGATGGATGGATGGATGTTTGTTACTCTTTCACGCAAAAACCACTGAACCGATTCCGATGAAACTCGGTATGTAGATAGCTGGAGACCTGGATTAACGCATAGGCTACTTTTTGTCCTGATATTCCCACGGGATCGAGACTTACGCGGGTGAAACCGCGGGGCGCTGCTAGTCTGAGTATATTTTTGTCGGATAAAAATCTTGATAAATGTGTATTTTTTTCCTTTACAGCGCATACGTTGTTTTAAAAAGTGGTAATATTAAATCACACGTAGTGAAAATATCAAAGATTTAATAGTCCAAATCTCTGAACCTAAAAAAATGCAATGCAATAAATACTTTGACCTTGAAAGAAATTAATCGGAAATAAAAATACCTATAAATGTAAATAACTTAACATTAGCGATAAAAGCGAAACACGGATAAATATAACATTATCAAAAACTTGTAAGACACATAGTGTACATTTACCTACAGCAATACAACATTTATTATACAATGTAACAAATGTGATAAGGCCCTTACATCAGAGCGGAAGTAAATAGTTAATTAATGTAGTGCTACTTAGCAAGATGCCGAAAACATGAACAGGCTTTGCGTATACAAATGAAACACCGCAAGGCTTGTACTGTAATATAACATGGCGTAAACATTACAAACCTTTATTTGTTATGTATTATTTGTAATTATTAGTTGGTTGTGTTACAGAAATGTTAGACTCTTTATTGCTTGAAGGTAAAGCTTTCAAGCTGTGGCGGAATATTCTCGCAACATTCGTAATTACTTTATGCTCTTAGTATTTTTGTTGGGCTATTCAGGTTACGGTCTTTGCAAAGATTATAAGGTTTTTCCCACCTGAATAAAATGAATGAATGAATGAATAATTTCTTCACAATATCAATGCAAAGAATAAGTAGGGCTCGTGGCTAAGTTGTAACCGAGTAGGTTAGCATATTACAAAGTTAAGTACTACTAGCCAGGTCAGTCCAGGATAGGTGACCATTCTTTAACATATTGAGAAACGGAGGTTTTTCTCGGTCGGTCCCGGGTGCCATACAAACATCTGTGGCATTCGTTACGGGTAGTTGGAGCCCTAAAAAGTCCGACAACCTGTTTTAACTACAGAACTTCGATATCGCCTAGTATCTGGGTTGTGGAGGTCTAACGGCAGTCGCTTCACATAAAATATTGAAGTTTGGCCGTATCGTATTTAGACTGGAAGCCGACCCCAACTTAGTTGGGAAAGGGCGCGGAGGATGAGGATGATAATGTCATGTTCTTTTCCATTTTAGAAAAATATTAATTTATGTTACATTGTCCTCACATTAAATTGCGCTTATAAGCAATGTAACAAATAATTTTGTAAAAAAAAAAACATGTTGGAAAAGAGTGTCCTTGGAGTTTCTTGCCTGTTCTTCTCCATAGGATCTACGTTTTGGAACAGGCAACTAGCTTCACGACCGACTTATACTGACTGACTCCTCCTGACAATTCAAAAATACCTACAATGGGTTTACTTGAAATTAATAATTTTGATTTTGAAAATCAATGCAAAGAAAAATTATTGCATGTTTCGGTACTTACTTGTGGGAAAAAGGGATCAGAAAAATATCCAAAAGAGAGTCTATACTTAGTTCTGTACGACTGGTCAGAATGGGAATGAGTATGAGGCTGATAAAAACCGTGTGCAAGTAAAAGACGTGACGTGTTCCGAAACTAAATAATTTTAATAAGAACGCGAAGAAAAAGAAAGGGGAGATTTAATTAATATATTGACTGACTATTATGTATTCTGTGATATTCAGTATAATAAATCAGTGTTCGATAAAATTAATGATTTAGACTCAAAAGCAAATTACAATGTTTAAAGCGGCTATTAACTTAGCGGCTATTTTTGAACCAAAACCTTTTCAGTTAATGGATCAGTCATAGTTTATTTCAATAATCATACCCATCCCGGAAGCTATTACATGAATTTCCGATAAGCAATTTCAGTCTCACTAAAAATCCTTTTAAATTTGTTTGTCTCAACACGAGAAGTAAAATAACTTCTAAAATTGGTTTCATTGAACATGTTTCGTTTACATTCTCATTAAAGTAACGGAAACGGCTATTAGAACATCCTATAGCTCTTTTGTCGGTACACACAAAGTAAGTAAATACACACAGTAAGTATAAAGGAAGTTTGGAATTTAGAAAAGTGTAGCAGAAGATTGCGGCTAAGCTCTAAGCGGCTAGTGTTGTATTTCTGCCTCTGAGTGAAACCTTGAAAGTAAAAGTAACATCTTAAATATGTCCTTGTCTCTACCATTGACAACGTAAATGCAAAATTTTACGCTTATTGGTTGAGTAACAAACATACTCACATCCACACGTACTATCAAGGACGTAGTGTGCATTTTTACGAAATTATTGTTGTAAAATAGGCAAACCGCTGCTTAACTTAAAAAAAAAAAAGGTTTCGCTTCTGTCAGCACTGCCGACAGAAGCGAAAACTTAAACGAATTGAAGAACTTTAAACGTCACATTAGCAGATTGGTGACATTAATTAATAAGAAGCTGACAGAACGCAATGCTTAGATTAGATTAGTATTATTAGCGTGACGGTCACGAGTTCAGTCCTTTTTTTTTATAGCAAAAGTGCACAAACGTGCCTTAAGAAGTTTTCACTTCAAAAATACCTTGAGATTAGTGAGGCGAAAACTTAAGTAGGACTGAATGAGAAGAATAAAACAAAATATAAATTGAAAATGCAATCTTAATTCAATGTCAACTTTTGTAATAGAAATAATACAGATAAATAATAATACATTATTTTACAAGTACTTTTTTGTCATTTAGAATAGGCTTATCTATGCAAAAATAATTATTTCCATGCGGGCAAATTTCAACACTGAATCATTTCAAAGCGACAAGACTGCTAAATAAAACCGTTTACCATACATCATTTTCCCTCACCTTAAAACTTCAAAACAGATGGATTTATTATGATGTCTGAGAGCAATAAACTGAACTCTCTCGTGTGGGCAGCAAGCTATTACCACCAGACCAGCTCATGAGTAACGGGGCAGCCTATCAGCTTACCCATTATTACTTAAACTTATTGTATTTTCCTATGCTCCACAAGTCTATATAAATCGATTGTCGTACAGAAATTGAAAGCGGTTCGGCCGTAAATAATATAAGCCCATATTACTTGGTTTTTGATTTGGTCTCTTTTATTTTCCAAGCCCATTTGAATCGCTTCTTATCGCTCGAAACAAAATTTACCTAGGTACATGTCGCAGGACGTTGCATGCAACGTCGCCTCACGATGCCTGCGGCATCTACGGGTCGCGGGACATGTCAAAAGTCTATCCGCTGCGAGCGTCCTCTCGCGCGACTTTCGTGTCCCTCGACAGTGCCCGACAGCTTTTGACTATCGAGGGTGGGTGTTGCTTTGTGTTCCGCAAAACACACAGGACTAACGCTTTGGGCGATATCTCAATGACAACCGGGTTGTATGGACAAGGCAAATGTCAAGCGATAATGTCCCACGAACGCAGAATCATACCCCGTGAAAGTCAGGCGATGTGGCTCCGCGACATGTCCCTTAGTGAATACATGGCCTTAATGCCGGTGACACTGATATTACTAGTTTATCCTTCTGAGGACAACATTATCGATTAGTAAAGTGGTTGTGTGTAAAAATCTATCAAAAGTAGTGCAAAAACTATTTCCAAAAAAAACATATTGAAAATCGGTTGATAAACATAGCAGAAAACAGTACTAAACCTATGTGTGCCTACCTGGCGCCTATTTTTATATAGAAGATATATACCATATATTATGTGTGTCACTACATAGTAACGTATATAAGAAAAGGTTCTGGAACAAAATCGTATATTTCATTTATTATGTACATATTCTTAATGGCTTTTATATTAATATAATAATTCAGTTATTCTATTAACTAATGGATACGAAAGGCCTTCGTCGACGTCAAGCCTCTGTAAGTCGCTATGAATTCAGAATAAAAGATAAATGTGTATGTATATGTTATGTACAATTCATCTGAAGAAACAGGTTATTTTTATATAATTAGATACAAAGAGTGTAGCAACATCGTACTCTTGTATGTGTGTGTGTGGTACTACACATATTAAATTCCAATGTACGAAATTTTAGTAAAATAAAAACCACATTTTCGCTTCGCCATACAAATTGCTCTTCAAATTCTGAGCGATCTGCACACACCCCACAACCGTTACACCATAATTCACGTGAGAAAATCTATAGAATGGGTTCGTTAAGTCCCTTAAGGGCTCTCGTTGAGTATTGTATCGCCGTCATGGTTCCTCTGACAGCTATCGAGTGGCCACTGAACACCAAATGTTAATGAGACGTGGAGTATTACTGACAGAATCGTGTAGGTACATTGATAGATCGCAATGAACATGCAAAAAGCAAACGATGTCTTTAAATGAGACAAGTAAGACGTGAAAGGAGTCTAAGGAGGATACGGGTGTCAATAATATGATATTCCTATTGAGTCTGATATTTAAGTATACTTTATTTTAAAGTGTTATGTATTAAAAGAAATACTGTGACGTAAACCCCCATCATGCTAACCGGCGGTAGCATCGACGTTTTCAAGACATTCAACTTTGCAAACGAGAAGTCTTGTGTTTTAATCCCGCCCAACACGCTAGCAGTGGGAACCCATTAACTTTCAAGGTAGACGCTTTACAGAATACGTTCAGCAGTTTTATGAACAACAAAAATGTTATTCTTTTCATATTATGTATTCTAAATCTTATAATCGTAATAATGACACGAAACCAAAAGATGTCTTACCAGCATGTTAGTTTTTAATGCAAATAATATAAATTACTTAAAATATATATTCACTTATAAGATTATAATCATTCAAACGGTACTTAAAATATTCATAAATCGCATCCGAGAGCCCTGTTTTGTATGCCATAACACCTCTCGATATTTTATTCGTTGGAGTTGGAGTGTTATCTAACGCTGTTGACCCCACGACCTCGCAATCTTGCGGTACCTCCTCAGAAACGCCTTACGCATGCATAATTGCGTACTCGTGGCACATCTCTATATCGAAAAACATTTGAACACAGGGAAATATTGTTCGGCTATGTATTGAGACGGTTGTGATGGATGGTCAGGCAAATTATCAGTACATTAAGATAGCTGGATATTTTTATGCAAAGATTAAACTGTATTATGACAAGATTAAATTCAAACTGGGAATTGAACAGAATAACTTTTCTCTAAATGTATCAATTTATCGATTTTTTGTAACGTTAAAAATAAACGAGTTCCGTAAATATTCTTACCAGCTTCACAGATAGATCTAACAATTCAAATTATTTGCCTTCAGTCAACCGCATCCGATCAAAATTAAATATCAAAAAACGATGAACTTTAAACTTTTAAAACCGCTTTACTGACGGGCACATCATGATAGCGCTGGAATACCGAGTGCATAGCTAGAAACCCGTCTATCCAATTGATGCGATAAAAAATAAATTAAAATAACTAGGGAACGTGGCACCTGATGATATCGATAGTAGCCTCTCACCCATTGTGCTCTCAGAGACCGTAGCTTCTAATTGCGGTTGCTTTGTTATACAAAATGAGGTGTTAGCTCTTCTATTAAATAATAAGTAGTTTGATGTCAGTGTAAAATCGATACGTTGTCCGTCAGATAAGAAATTGGTTTGGAAGGTAATGGCCTTTCCGATGTAAGTGTTATAAATAAATATGTTTTTGTTGTTGCAGATAACTTGAAAGAAGACTGCGTATGGCCGAAAGATACAATAGGAGTCCAATTAAAGCGTCGTCGTACGCTGCTTGGACGGATCAAAATGGTTTCAACAGAAACGATAACTATAAACAAGTTCGTGACTTAAATACGGACCGTCAAAAAGAGAATCAAAATGTTCTTGAAAGTACAGTTGCAAAAAGTGAAATATACCAAAAGACAGAGAGCAGAAGTGATGGTGTTATAGCGGAACTACAAACTGGAGTAGACGGGTCATCAGAAGATGAGGAAGTCAGGAAAAATGTATGGAGTGACGTGGACGACGAACTTTACATAGCAAATTTAATAAAAGAGAGAACTTCAAATGAAGTGAAACGCGAAAAACGTGATACTAGTGATTATTTAAGTGATAGTGATATCAGTGAAAAGGTTGTGACTAGTGTTAAGTTAGAATACGCGATGTGGGAGATAGAACCCACTGATTTGACGGAGTGTGACTGTCTTGGCCCTCCTCCGGAGTTCTTGTTACCGCCGCCACCACGACCGCCATTTCTCCAAGCGGAGTATTACTGCGGTGACGACCCCATACCCGATTTGGAAACCTGCGACACGGAACCAGTAAGCATTTCTCTTTTTTATTTTATTTTAACCTATTCGTATTACGACTGCCCTTAAAGGACTCTTATAAAGGCTTATGTTCAGCAGCAGACATCCATGGCTGAGGTGATGATTATTATGGTTTATTCAAGTTAATTTTGACAATAATTTAATGACCCACTTAAATTGTGTGTTTTGTTTTGAAGTTTCAAATAATATTTTTTTTTAGACATCGCTTATTAAAAGACTCGAGTCTTAACTAGGTATTTTATCTTCCAATTGTTTCTAGCTCTTGTCTAATAAACGGACTAACTAACTGTTGTTTCTAAACAATGCACAATGCGCGCTAAACAATTTGCATTTACTGTCTTAGTACCATCAACTTATTATATGGTAGCATTCACCCGAGGCTTCGGCCGCAAAGATCTTAGTTCATGTGTGCTTGTGTTAATTCAGGATAGCATATACATATGTGTGTGCTAAATTACTTCCAAATTGGTTTAGCGCTTTCAGTGTGCTCTTTCGTGCTCAATTAAGAGTATTGTAGTATAGTATGCCGGCTTAAAATGTAAGATAATCTAGTCTAATATAAAGTTGTGCTGAAATAAATAAACAATGTAATGAGAATTCGAGATAATAAGCACGGATAAGCCTGTGGTAGGTAAGTGGAGTCGATTGGGATAAATATTTGTGTTATTAAATTTTTAGGGTTTCGTTCCTCAAAAGGAAAAAAAGGAACCCTTATAAGATCACTTTGTTGTCCGTCTGTCTGTTTGTCTGTCAAGACCCTTTTTCTCAGAAACCCGTATACGCATCAAGTTGAAATTAATACCAAATACATAAGCTTGCAGTCCCTGAAAGCTGTAAAAAAATCAAGCTTCTAAGTGTGCGCAATCAAAAGACATGGCCACTTAAGCCTTTTATTTGACCAAATTTAAACATTTCGTAGGTAAATCAAAACCTATAGGTACTTCCCATTGACCTAGAATCATGAAATTTGGTAAGAAGCAAGGTCTGAGAGCACAAGTAAAGGGAAAAATCTGGAAGTGGTTAATTTGTTGCTATATCACATAAAAAATTAGTTTTTGTGATTACAAACTTATATTTTGCGGTTGGGTTGTTGACTTTGTCGTACATCGCAACCGCAAAGATAAGTTTGTCTTTCGAAAGAGACCGGCAAAAGTCTTCGAGACTTGATTCCCGAAATGGACGTACTATCTACATACAAGTTTGTTTGCTTACGGAACCCTCGGTGCGCGAGTCAGACTCGCACTTGTCCGGTTTTTTTTTGTGTGGCAGGTTCTTTATGGTCCTTAATAAGTTTGTCTAGTTCTGCTACACAGGGAGTTTGTATTTTTGGAGCTGTTTTTTATTTCAAATACAACCAAATATTCAATTGTTTTCTATTCCTCTCGTGTAAGGAAGAAAGAACATATACCTTCACTTGTGGGAGAGCCATGCTTCGGCACGTATGGGCCGGCTCGACTCCGCTCGTTACCACGGCCTCACAGAAAACCGGCCGTGAAGCAATGCTTGCATTGCATTTCGCCGCGTGAATGAGGTTACCGGAGGCCCTAACCCTTCCCTCTCCCTTATTCCCCTCCTTCCTTCCCTCCCCCTCTTCTTCTACTCCCACTTTAAAGGGCGGCAACGCACTTGTGACTCTCGAGTTGCAGGTGCCCATGGGCGGCGGTAGTCATTTACCATCAGGTGACCCGTCTGCTCGTTTGCCCCCTAAACCATAAAAAAAAAACCTATATGTGTACTTTAAAGGCGGACAGGCAGGGGTGTTTTTCTTTTTAGTTACACATATTGAATACATATATAGATTTGAGGGCTCGTGGCTAAGTGGTACCCGAGCAGGTTAGCACATTACAAAGTTAAGTAATACTAGCCAGGTCAGTCTAGGATGGGTGACCATTCTTAACACATTGAGACCCCCCGTGTCTCGGAGAGCACGTTAAACTGTCGGTCCCGGGTGCCATACAAATATCTGTGGCATTCGTTACGGGTAGTTGGAGCCCTAAAAAGTCCGACAACCTGGTCTTACTACAGAACTTCGATATCGCCTAGTACTTGGGTTTTGGAGGTCTGATGGCAGTCGCTTCACATAAAATATCGAAGTTCGGCCGTATCGTGGTTAGACTGAAAGCCGACCCCAACTTAGTTGGGAAAAGGCGCGGAGGATGATGATATTGAATATATAGATTTCGTTTCATACAGAACAGGAAATATAATTTGTTAAGTAGATTGCCTTTCTTTAACTAACTCCTCGTTAAACCTAGCAATGTAATTATTTACTTCCCTCATATCTATTTATCTTATTTGATCTTTACACTTTGTTCAACAATTAAACAGTTGGACTTCTTAATACGGCACCGTTTTTAATTGTTCCCTATCTCGAAGTCCAATAAAAACAGCCCTGTCTTAATTAGCATACAAGATATAAAAATTTCAAGACTTGTGAGTCATTTAAACTCAAGGTAACTGAATTAGCCTAGCCATATACGTATATGTAAATATACGTATAATAATAAGGAAGATGAAGAAAAATACCTTTGAAATTAATAGAAAAAAAATACAAACTTAAATACGTCTAATAAACTAATATAATAGGCTCATTCTGGACATGATACCAAGAAGTAGTCGGCCGCAGACGCTATGTGTTTTGATTATAATAATCAAAGTCTATGTGCATAAAAATATATAATAAAATCACAAATTGTATAAAGACGTAGTGTCTTTAAACAATTTCTAAATAAGTGTATAACAAAGCTATGTTGGTGGCTTATGCTAAACAATTTTTATTCCACTAAGGAATTTCTTGCAAACAAAGAGTTGTAAAAATAATAAATGGAACTAGAGCCAACGTAATTAACTGATTGGTAGATATTTGACCTGGTGAAAAATAATAATAATAATAATGTAATAATACTCACATTATCACATAAGTTATTTTAATAATTTGTTATATTTTGCATGCTATTTTCATGGCTAAATGGGCCTGTTCGACTTATATCAATCTTGTAATACCACAAAATGTACTACTACCCCATTTAAGGCAAATAAATAATTTGAATTTGAATATGTGCTACTTGTGACCTTCTTTACCAATTTCGCCATCCTTGATTTTTTAAATTTAAACGACCATACTATAGTTATAACTTATCTCATAAAAATAATAATTTTCAATCCATATACGATTGGTGAAGATATCGCGTAATATACACACGAAAAAAACCGTGTTTCGGAAAAAGTATGGAGTACTCTGTCTCAGTTAATAATTCCTATTTCCTTAGAATACAATATATTTTTAATATGACGTATACACCATCAATGTCTCTTTTACTCCCTCATATTTCTTCATTTTCACTCCTAACACAAGCATTTAGCTTAGCTGGTGGGGTTAATAAGAATACTAGTAATGTGTGACCCACGTTACTAGTAGTCGTTAAAAAAAAAAAAATTGTGGATTTGAAAAAGCGATCGTTCTTAAATGTGGGTATGACAATCAATACACGATTGATTTTAATATGAACAACACAATTAGTCTTTAGTCTCAGAGGAAAAACAGTTCTAATCAAAATCTGCTCTGGGCGCCCTAACAAAATATATTAAGACAACACCTATTGATGTGAAAAATTGACATTGTGTACAGTGTCAAAGAAAAATCATCATCATCCTCCATCATCCATCGCCTTTTCCCAACTAAGTTGGGGTCGGCTTTCAGTCTAAGGACGATACGGCCGAACTTCGAAATTTTACGTAAAGCGACTGCCATCAGACCTCCACAACCCAAGTACTAGGCGATATCGAAGTTCTGTAGTTAGACCAGGTTTTCGGACTTTATAGGGCTCCAACTACCCGTAAAGAGAGCCACAGATGTTCGTATGGCAACCGGGACCGACGGCTTAACGTGCTCTCCGAGGCACGGAGGGGTCTCAGTGTGTTAAGAATGGTCACCCATCCTAAGACTGACCTGGCTAGTGTTACTTAACCTTCTAATGTTCTAAGCTACTCGGTTACCACTTAGCCACTAGCCCCTCTATTGAAAAATCATCGCGAGTCAAAAGCAACTCAAAACAATAATGAAAAAACGCACACGAAAAACATTCTACGTTGGTTCGTTCGTTTTAAGTCTGAAAAAAAAACAGTCAGTCGTAGGACTGCACGTCAGAAGTGAAAACATAACTTCACAATATATTTGCATATACATACACACACACACACACACATCTGTATATATATATATATATAATTAGGTTAAAAATAAAAAGTAGGTAATAACATATCTAAATGTATACATCGGGTACACTGGAAGTTCTGCGCTCCTGGCCGCTCATAAACTTTTGAATTTTGAATGTTATATTTTTAAAATATAAGAAACTCGGCTCCGTCTTACGAATTTTCGATCAGGTCACGTGTCCTGAAGCGAGTTTAACACTTTTTACCCATCCCAAAAAGTGCACAACGCCGCTAAAGAAGTTTTCACTTCAAAAAACAAAAGATTAAGATTAGACGAAGAACTTTAATCTGTTTAATTAAAATGTCTAACATTTACGTTTCTTCTAACACATTTCCAAGAAACATAGAAACTTAAAGTTCCTCGTAATCATCTTATTCCTGTATTTGTCCGTAAACACTTGGTTTAAAACCGTGAATCCGCTGTATAACTGTAACTGTTTGTGTAACTCTAACATTTGATAGCACTGTCACTGTAGTGTTAGCTTTGGCTTTGTCGTGTGACTTTACTTCGTCACTTTAAATAGTGGAAGGTAACATACACACACATACATTGTTTGGAAAAGTTAGAAGAGCCTCTTTAGTAATCTTTGGAATCTGCTAGTCATCTTAACTCCATGATATTGTAAATTTTAGCGCTTTTGAGGTCATTTATTACTTTAATGACTACTTTCAGATTAATAACGACAGATTTCTAAGACATTTTCGGGGGGTCCTACTATACTGGTACAAGTTCAACATTGTAACTTTACAAGAAAGCGATTCAAAGATTCTAAAGCTCGTAACTTTGTACTAATAAAACAGATTTTTTTTATTTCTATTTTTGAAACTAATAGTTGTTTTAAAACAAATTTTACAGGCTATAAATATAGCTTAAGCTAAAGCTACTTGTAGTGTATGTAGGGTAGACCTATATAATAGTTATAAGCACTATCTCGTGCTTACTGTAGAGATCGCAGTCAGTATCGCATGAGCCACAGGCGAGTGCAGACGTGTCAGCTTGGGTATCTATAGTGAGTGGGCGAGCCAGTGAGGTGTACGTATTATGTATAGTGTATAAAGGGATACACTATACTCTTGATACAAAAAAACAATGTTCATAATTTTGCTGGTTACACCAGTATACGCAGGACCCGTCGTTTTAATATTCTGTTTAAAATACTGATATTATAAGTTAAGTTAAGCAGCCTAGAGAAACACAAAGACTGCTGCTACTCTTAGTCATATTTTAACCGGCTTCAAAGAAGAAGGTTATGTCTTCGATCAGTGTGTATGTTTGTATGTCAGAGTTTTTCTTAAAAAGTAACAGTTTATTTATTTATTTATAATCACAAACAATTGTTACATTGTGTCGGATGTATTACAAAAAAAAGAAACTTAACTAAAATACAAATATCAATCATAATCAATTATGACAAATAAATTACACATGACAATAAATACATTGAACAACCACAATGAAATAAATTAAACAATGAATTAAAATCAAAATACAAATAATATAATCTATAAATGGGTAATAAACTAAATTGGTAAAATGTTTAAATCGAATAAATTGGAGTCAGAAATAATTATTGATAAGTGTCAGCTAAGGTCATCAACAGAGTAGGAACACCCCTTTATCAAAAAATCTTTTAAATTAACTAAAAACTCTCTCTTATACAGTAACATTTTTAGTTGGGTTGGTAGTTTATTGAATAACTTTACTGACTTATGGGAAGTACCATGTTTAACTACATTAAGTCTCGGGATTAGCTTGGTCTGAATGTCTTTGCGTCTTGTACTTTCTCTAACCAACCAACAAATATTTACGACGGATTATATTGTCACCAATTTTAATTTCGACTGTGGCTTTCAGTGGTTTGCTATTATTTCTATGTCTATTAATTATTTTCCAGATATCTTTGGAAATATTTTTGGACCGTGCCATTTCAGATTGTACAGCTAGCTTTCTTGCACATTTGATAACATTTCTATAAATAGTAATGTAGCGATTTCGGTAGTTGGCTACGCTAATATTTGTACCACACCTTTTACCTGCCACCAGAAAGCGTTTCATTTCACTGGATACTTTTAAACCCTTTGTTACCCATCGTAAGTTGGATGTGCGTTTTAACTGTACGGATCTTATCCTTTTCCTGAATGCTTTTTATATAAGTCACCTAATAGTCTTATAAAGGTATTAGTTCCCAGTGAATTCCAGTCCTGTGTTGTAATAATTGTCTAAATGTATTTCTATTACTTAGATTAAAATGTATTTTTGTTTTATATACGGTATTATTAATATGATTACTATTTACACTACTAGCTATTGACATATTGCACAGTAAACCCGCATGTCCATCCGAAAGATCATTATGATCATCCTCACAAAACCTCATACAATTCCTTGAAATATTCGTAAGAATGTTATCAATGCATGATTGAGAGTTATTTCGTACAAACGTGATAGAGTGGATAAGAGTTCTAAAGTCATATGATCTCATCAAGCTTATAAAACCACTATGTTTATTGCTGTTTTTTAAGAGATCGATGTTAAAGTCACCACAAACACATGAGTTTTTATTTATGAGGTGTTCTAACAGCTTTTCTAGACAATTCATGAAAGTTAATATATTTTCATCATAAGGACTACGGTAGCAACAACACACGTATACTCCTGTTTCCCTAAACTTAATTGCACAAACTTCAAAAGCCTCCATTCTATACTATTTTTTGGCTATTGTTAACTCTTCCCAGGCCCTGTCCCTACGTCTCAATATAATAGTGCCTCCCCTCGTTTTATTAATTCTAGTGGTATAAGATGCCACTTTATAATTAGTAAGATTTAACAAATTTACTAACTCCTCATTAAGAAAATGCTCACTTATAGATACATGTGTTGTAATGCATTATACTGTCCAAGTTGTTAATGTAAATTTCTAGTTCATCTTTTTTATCAGATTGTGACACATTACAAGTACCATCGTTCCCTAACATCGTCTCATTGATGGATGGGCTAATACTATTACATAAAGTATCGTCTCTTTGTACGGCCACACTTATACAACTTTTAACAGTGTTGAATGCAGATTGACCGTATTTCGCCGTTGTTTCAATAATTAATATAATTTATTCTGTAACTTATGCTTAATATTTCTCTGAGTAAATTTCTAGATGCATTTAGTATATTAAAGAAACTCTTACTGTTGTAGTTAATGCTGTCAAGAGAAACAAACCTTGTGTTATTCTTAAAATTAGTGTATATGTGTTGCAATACTATATTTAATTTATATACTGGATACCCCCCAATATAATCACATAATCTGAGTTAGTAAAATCTTTGCAAATTGAGCCACATGACGCCAGTACTTGATCAATCTGAGCATTCGGTTTTATATAGGAAGTTACAATGTACTTGTGTAAGAGAAAATGTTGTAATTTTTGTCGTATTCCATATCCTGTTTGGTCAGCAAATATTGTCACTCGATGCAGATTATTATTTTCTGAAGCACACACTGTGTCACTACTGTACTGTGGATTTACTAAAAAGCGTTATTCAGTATCCTTCGTAGTGCTGTCCTCTTCCTGTGGTATATTACAAGTATTCGTGTTTAATAATGGAGATTTCAAAGAACAGTCAGCGCCATCTAGCGAGTCAGCGTGTATATTTGCCCATTTTTTAATTTTGGTACTACTGATTCAGTTTCTTCAACTGAATAATCCTGTGTCTTTTCATAGTTTTTGACTTGTTCTGAGAGTGGAGTGTTGTTATAAGACTCTGTTAATCGACGTCTTGCATGTAACTTTCCTGACGTTGACTGACTTTTGCGAAGCGACGATAGAGGACTTCTGCAGATTTTTTTAAACTCCTATTTCATTAGACAATTGCGCTATTTGTTTTTTCAACTCCATATTCTCAAGGATTATGTTCTCCAATTCGTTCTGAGTGCTCAACAAAGTGGTTTTTAGAGTATTCATTTCGTCCTTTAATTCTTCTTTATATAATGATGTCACGTCACGTCATAACGTGTGTTGAAACAGTAAAGCTTTTACCCAGTAGTTCATCCGAGCATGAAGAATTAAGAGATATACTCATATCCACTCTTTCGAGAGATTTGGATTTTCTTATAGGTCTTAATGTTACTCAGATTCGCCATATCAATAATTTACGACCTCTATGTTTTTTATCCCAAACTAAATGTGGCTTAGTGTTGTTAGCCTTATATTTATGTAAACCGCTTGTGCGCATGAGTATCCACTTCTATAAAGAGTTGTCACTATTCATTAACAGATGTACTATTGTACTCCTTGGTTTCTATCGTCGTTTCCTTTTTGTGGTGATAATCTATAACCAAGCTATTAGTGGATAGATGTCACTTACAGTACAACCATGAATTCCCGAAGAAAAAGTTGCCCTCTATATGTGAAAATACCGCAACAATTATACCAACAATCGTAACATTTCCAGCGTGTTACATTTATTCGACACTGCAGCGTTAGTTACTGCAATTATTTGACATTATTTTGAATGTGTAGCCGTCGTTAAGAAGAAGAAAATCCTTGAAAAAGTTTCTAAATGCACTTTTCGATTTATTAAGGTGTAGCTAGCTAGTGAAGCTCACAGTGTAGGTGGTATATATGGCACTTCTATGGAAATTTTATAACATTTTTACAAAGATTTGTAATAATTATATTACTTTATTTTCTTCTGGTATCCTGATTTGGTATGCGATTCACAAAAGATCACTCAATATGCAGCGAATTTTTTGGATAACGTTTTCCCTGAAGTATTGCGTTGTCAACATTGTAAATTCACTCAATTTGGGTCGCTTAAATCACTTTTAATATTTTGAAGAAAATTTATATACTGAGCTATACTGCTTACACAGGCGATGTGTGCGCCATCTCGAGTTCTTGAGATAGATCGATAAAAGTTTGACATTCGAGTTTTAAATGCTTCACAAACAAGATATTACTTAATAGTTAATATCTATGTAGAGGTTTTAACATGTAGATTGTAGATAACAGCTTGGATTAGAGTCTCCTGGCACAGGTATTCTTTTACTTAAAATGAGACTCACAAACAAACAAACAAAAAAAAAAATTCAGCTCCATTATATTACTAGATACTCGTATATTATTAAAATATTCATAAGTTATAAAACTCTATACAAACAACCAAATAAGATAAATCCTTACTTCCTTACTAATAATATTATATATGCGAAAGTAACTCTGTCTGTCTGTCGCCCTTTCACGCCGAAACTACTGAACCGATTTAAAGGAAATTTGGTAAACAGATAGTCAAGAGCCTGTGAAAGGACATAGGCTACTTTTTAATGCGAAAAAGGGGTGTAAGGGGTTGAAAGGTGGGGATGAAAAGTTGTATGGAAGTATCGTCCGTATATTTAGAGCTGGAAGCTTGAAACTTATTTTTAGGTTGTTGATTCGATATAAATACACTATTCCACGCGGACGAAGTCGTGGGCACAGCTAGTAGCTCATAAAATAAAGGTGAATATAACAATCCATGCAACCGTTAGTCTACACCACCTTCACTTTAATATGTTAGTTGTCATAAAATTCTATATGGATGAATCATCAGCAGGACATTTGCGGACACGGATAGTTGCAAGTCATGAGGCTACTATAAGATGTGATGGGTTTCGAAAAAATCGAATGCCAATAGGTCCTTTGCAATGATTCATACTCTTCAACATACGACGACATAATAGACCTACCGCATTGCATATTTGCGGTTTTAAATCTTTCTGCAATGATTAAGTCGTTAACAACTTCAGAACTTGGTGGTTATAGCTGTCAAATGTTTCATCATATTTACACATCCGTACTAGGTATACAAATGGTTCTCAGAAGTAGCGGTAGATACTAAATAAAAGGAAAAACAGAAAAGAATCTTTCAATTTATATTACAGAAGGTGGGTCGTTCGTCATCTCGGCACAAAACAAACTCAGCACATTTGGATGACTTTTATCTTTAGTTCCTATTAAAACTTGACAAAACCGAGAAAGGGACGAGACAACGAGTGAATAAAAATATAAATTTTTAAATTCGTCAACTCGACCCAATGGGCCCAGTTCGTTTTGGGACGAAATGACGAACGACCCAAGACGGTTACCTAAAAAATTAATTTTAAGTAATTGACACCAAATAATTGCAGTTAAAAAAAAAACAAAACAAAAACACGTTAAATTCTATATTTTCTTAGCAAATAAAGTACCTATGGGCAAAATAAAGAAATAGCGATAACACAGGAAATAGGGTTAAAGGAAACAAGTTATAATTTATTAATCTGTTGCTATAAAAATCTACCACAAACTTAGTGGATATTTGTAGCGTTAACAAGATTGAGACATAAATTTGTACACAATTAATATCTCTTAACCCCGACACTCTTCTCGAAACACTTTGGGTGTCCTGATCAATGTTTTATTACATTCGAATAAAAATAAAATTGCCTGATCTACCTACCGCATTTTATTTTCAGAGCCTACCAAGAATACAGCGGCTTTATAAATTAGCTACTCATTAACATGGACACCCAAAAACATTTTTATTGACCCGTTTCTATTGAAATGTACCAGTCCAGATACAAATTTATAAGATTATTTCAGATAAAACGGAAGGCGAAAACCCACAGCGCTTAAATTCTGCGGTTACGTATCTCTATAAAATGATTAAGACGTCAACCGCTTGATAATTATACTTAAATTAGTTTTGCCATATTGCATAGAAACCCAACCTTTTCATTACATGCGATTTTCAGCCTTATTTTCTATACAATATGAACTAAAATAATATAATATGTATCCACGCATATGCGATTTTAGCATAATTCTAGAGTGTTAGCAAGCTGCCACTAAAGTGCAGGCTAGTTTGAAATGTGTACCTAAATTACAAAGCTTAGAATTTGTTTTTGCTTGTATCTATGTTTATGGAAACTGGTTTATTGAAACATCAACACCTATTTTGCAAGGAAAATAAAAACTGAATGTGTAAACCTCATGAACATTCGTCACCTTTCGGAGAAGTACTGGGTGGTCTTATCTATGGGATATCAAGAAGTAGTAGACGGAGCTTCAGTCCATTTTAACAGTTTATTATATTGCATTATATTAAATGCACCAAGTGTACTTATTTGGCTAGTGACATAACTTTTTATTTTCATGAGATAATATGTGGTACTGGGTTTTAGCACCTAAAGTTAATTTCGTCTACCTACCGCTTTGAAGAACAAAAAGCTTGAAGCATTTTTACGGATATTAATTCTTTTACGTGAGAGAGCCATGTTTCGGCACGTATGGGCCGGCTCGGCTCCGCTCGATACCACGGCCTCACAGAAAACCGGCACTGAAGCAATGCTTGCATTGCATTTCGCCGCGTGAGTAAGGTTACCGGAGCCCCTAACCCTTCCCTCTCCCCTATTCCCGTCCTTCCCCTCTCCCCCCTCTCTCCACTTCCCACTCTTCCCCTTCCCCTCCCCCTCTTCTCCTACTCCTACCTTAAAGGGCGGCAACGCACTTGTGACTCTCGAGTTACAGGTGCCCATGGGTGGCGGTAGTCATTTACCATCAGGTGACCCGTCTGTTCGTTTGCCCCAAATACCATAAAAAAAAAATATTAACAATCTTTTAATTTAACGAAATTGGATAAAACTCAGATAAGGGTAAGTAACTTAGGGAAGGAGAAGATGGTCTACTCCTCACGTAGTGTAGCCGTTTAATGAAAAAGTGACCTACATTACAAATTGATCAAAAAATATATAATAAACGCCTATACATATTCTACCAGCAATCATAACGTACACTGGTATTGGTACGTGTTTTAATAGGTACTTTAATAAACTGCTAATGAATAACTTATAATTCTTTTTTTTTTTTTCGTTTGGATATCCCCACGGGTCATCACCTCACCATGGCTATTGGTGAAGTGGTATGTCGGAATCAAACCGACTAAAACCACACGATGTTCCGTAATAAGTGAGTCTATCGCAAGAGACTCGGGTATACCCTAGGAAGGAAGTCCCCGAGAACCCTAGCAGACTTTGGCCGCCCTCAAATAGAAGGCAGCCACACCATTGGTAGCGGAGGGCCTTGCCCTCCATGAATAACTTATAACTAAGATTTAAAATATATATTATGAGACACCGCAACAGAATTATCAGCACTCTGAATATATTGTGATTATATATTTAGTTACTACAATACTTGGGAATATTGAATGTATATTGTTTTAATTTTTAAAATTAGGTATTGGAATGTATTTAATAAAAAAACAAATAAATCAATGGGACTAGATTTTTTTTTTTATCGCGAGAGTACGCAATTGAGCCTAGTGAAATGCTTTATTCCATTGCTTCTTTACAACAACGCTGTCTACATGCCACAGAACGGACTGTCTCAAAACTAAAAACTAAAGAAGAAAGTTTTCGTGACTTATCACAGTAACCACATCTTGTTCCAACTGATTTCCATTTGGGCTGTGAAAAACGCCTTTAAAGAATTCATCGATTTCCGTCCCAAGAATTGCTATAGCAGTGACATCAATAACTTTTTTTTTTTCTTAAAGAATACTAGTAACGTGGGTCACACGTTACTAGTATTCTTATTAACCCCTCCAGCTAAATGCTTGTGTTAGGAGTGGGTTCACGTCGGGAGTGCACTAGGTGGGGTTCGAACCCGCAACCACTTGATCGCAAGTCCGACGCCTTAGCCATTATGCTACCGCCTTTTTTTTTACTTACTTACTTTAATTATCCTCGACAATCATGGGTAATAGTTTGATTAATTAAATATGCACGTACATTCGTACGTACGACGAATTGAAAGGATTGTGTGATTTTTTGTGTATAAACTTTTATTTTCATGCATAAGGACTGAAGGAAGAAAGGTTCTTGAAGAATATGTGATTTGAGGATTTAAATAGCAACGTTTGAAGGAACAAATATTAATTGTAAATAATAAATTTAAAGGAACAAAATTTAATTGTAAATATTAAAAGTAATTGCAAAAATATTGATTGCCACATAGCGGTGTCTTATTTATTTAAGCGCATTACTGTTATTGGAGAATTTATAACATTAATTACAAACAAATTTGTACAGAATAGTTATTGATACACGCTGATAGCTCAGCTGGTACAGTTTAACTACGTATTTGCACAAATATAAGAGCGTTTTCTGTATCTGTATATTATTTATTTGCAGTAATTTGACTGGCCTGTTGGTCTAGTGGTTAGTGACCCTGACTGCTAAGACAGAGGTCGTGGGTTCGATTCCCACCCAGGACAAATAAAATTGTGTGATGGGCATGACGATCATTTGTTCTGTGTCTGGGTGTAATTTATCTATAATATGTATGTATTTAGAAATATATAAGTATGTTTATCAGCGGTCTGGTTACCATAGTACAGGCTCTGCCTAGTTTGGGATCAGACGGCCGTGTGTGAGATGTGTGGAGTTATTATAATTTTATAATTATGTATTTATACGGGAATTAACGCGATCACGAAAAGGTATTACATACCCCTGAATTGCCTGACGTTTCGACCAGGTTGCACTGGCCGTGGTCATAGGCTGACTGGCTCAGCGGTGCACGCCCTCCGTCGCGTCGTCGAGATCGTGAGGTAGAAGGTTCTTCATCCACCCGCACATTTTCGATATTTTTGATATTTTGGTTTCGTCATGTACCGTCACATACTATACTAACAGTGTCCCTATTCCCTAAGCAAACCGATGTGCCCCTATTCTGGTGTTCACCCGACTGAGCATAAAAGCGAGGTGGCATGTTTTTTATCACTGTATTCCACGCTGTTGATAATTTTAAACCATCTTCCCGATTGAAAGTTTTGTGTTTTTTCATTTCAATCGCTTCACGTACAACTCTTGAGTAAAAGTGACATTCCGTGGAGAGGACTTGCGTACGGTGAAATTCAATCCAGTGATTGGTGCCCGCTTCGAGTGCATGTTCTACACTTGCTGATTTACTAATCTGTCGGTTCTTCACAGCAGCGATGTGTTATTATAATTATTTTTGTATATATAAAGATTTAAAATAACAAGTGGCTTTTGATTTTGGTTTTATGTTGTTAAGGCCGAAATGGAAACATATATTTTTAGTAGTTTTATTCTAAAAATGTTTAGTTCAATTTTAATGTCTGATCCCTAACTAGGCAGAGGCTGTACTATGGTACCCAGACTGCTGATAAACATACTTATATTTTACGAAATACATACATATTATAGTTACATTACACCCAGACACAGAACAAATGATCGTGCTCATCACACAATTATTTGTTCTGGGTGGGAATCGAACCCATCACACGTGGCTCACCAGTCAGGATCACTAACCGCTAGACCTACCTCTTTAGGTAAGTGTTGTTATACATAATTATATGACAAGCCAAATGTACACATAATACCACACACAACACACTACATAAATAATAACAGAAATATTAACTTTACAAATAATATTTGTCTAAATTAATACTAGCGACTTGACCTATAGCAATTTGTCGTCTTAGGTTTCCACAGACGAACTTACAGAAGCCTCTTTTTTTATGGGATAGGGGGCAAACGAGCAGACGGGTCACCTGATAGTAAGTGACTACCGCCGCCCTTGGACACCTGCAACTCGAGTCACAAGTGTGTTGCCGGCCTTTAAGGTGGGAGCAGGGGAAGGGAGGGAAGAGGGGGACAAGAAAGGTTATGCTTCGGCACAATAATGGCCCGGCTCGACCGGAGTAATACCACGGCCTCACAGAAAACCGGCAGTGAAGCAATGAATTGCTTTTCGCCAAGTGAGTGAAGTTACCGCAGGCCCTAACCCTCCCCCCCCCCTTTCCTCGTCTTCCACCCTTCCTCTACTTACAACGGCCGGCAACGCACTTATGACTTGAGTTGCAGGTGCCCATGGGCGGCGGTAGTCATTTACCATTAGGTGACCCATCTGCTCGTTTGCCCCCTATACTATAAACAAAAAGTCTAATTGACCCGCGTAACTTCGTCTGCATCATATAAGACAGAGAGAGATAAATTTTGCCCCTTTTTGCAACATTTTTCATTGATGCCCCGCTCCTATTCGTAGCGTCGTAGCGTGATGATATATAGTCTTATAGCCTTCCTCGATAAATGGGCTATTCAACACTAAAAGAATTACTAACTAACTTTCACGTTCCATGGTATAATTATGTAATTATACGGGATTTTTATGGTTGAATGTGACCACGGCCAGTGTAACCTGTTCGAAACGTCGCGTCAGGCAATTCAGAGGTATGTACTAGCTATTTCGTGATCGCGTTGATTCCCGTATAAATACATAATAAACTAAAATCATTTTTCAATTCGAACCAGTAGTTCCTGAGATTAGCGCGTACAACCAAACAAACTCTTCAGCTTAAAATATTAGTATAGATTTCATTTTTATGCCTGTGACCACTGTCAATGCAACCTGGTCGAAACATCAGGCAATTCAAAGCTGTGTATGTAACACCTATTGATCGCGTTAATTCCCATATAAATCATTAAACATCCTTAATATTCGTACTGTATATTATATTTCCGTTTGTATTTTAGGAAATCATAGCATTATCATATTTGCAGTAATCAGTATGAATATACTTACATCGAACCCCGTGGAACCGTAGTTTTAGTTTTCAAACATCCCATAATTACAATATTGCATGTCCATTTCACTAAATAGAACTTATGTCGTTGGACTTCAATTAAAAAATAGTGCGGGTATTGTTAATTTCTTTTGTATTTATATTTATAGTTTTATATCAATATAGGTATTGTATAATTTAAAGTTTTGTCCTAGTGTGAATAGATGTCGCTATACCGGCCGGCTGACTCGCACTATGGTTTGGTTACCTGCCGTAGTATATTAACCCAAGAAAACATGCAAGCGATAGTATTCTAAAAAGTGTTGAACTAACTAGTTGAACACTTTTTAGAATACTAAGCTGTATTATATTCATAGTAACTGCAGTGTGAAGACTGTGTATCATGGGTTTAAAAAATCTCTTTAAATATTTTGACTTACTTATATCAAAATGTCAAAAATTCTCGATGTGAGAACAGAATTAATATAATTTAAAGTTTTGTCCTAGTGTGGATAGATGTCGCTATACCGGCCGGCTGACTCGCACTATGGTTTGGTTACCTGCCGTAGTATATTAACGCAAGAAAACATGCGAGCGATAGTATTCTAAAAAGTGTTGAACTTTAGTTGAACACTTTTTAGAATACTAAGCTGTATTATATTCATAGTAACTGCAGTGTGGAGACTGTGTATCATGGGTTTAAAAAATCTCTTTAAATATTTTGACTTACTTATATCAAAATGTCAAAAGTCCCCGATGTGAGAACAGAATTAATATAATTTAAAGTTTTGTCCTAGTATGAATAGATGTCGCTATACCGGTCGGCTGACTCGCACTATGGTTTGGTTACCTGCCGTAGTATATTAACCCAAGAAAACATGCGAGCGACAGTATTCTAAAAAGTGTTGAACTAAAGTTGAACACTTTTTAGAATACTATCGCTTAAGCTGTATTATATTCTAAGTAACTGCAGTGTGGAGACTGTGTATCATGGGTTTAAAAAATCTCTTTAAATATTTTGACTTATTTAAATCAAAATGTCAAAAGTCCTCGATGTGAGAACAGAATTAATATAATTTAAAGTTTTGTCCTAGTGTGAATAGATGTCGCTATACCGGTCGGCTGACTCGCACTATGGTTTGGTTACCTGCCGTAGTATATTAACGCAAGAAAACATGCGAGCGATAGTATTCTAAAAAGTGTTGAACTAACTAGTTGAACACTTTTTAGAATACTAAGCTGTATTATATTCATAGCAACTGCAGTGTGGAAACTGTGTATCATGGGTTTAAAAGATCTGTATAAATATTTTAACTTATTTAAATCAAAATGTCAAAAGTCCCCGATGTGAGAACAGAATTAATATAATTTAAAGTTTTGGCCTAGTGTAAATAGATGGCGCTATACCGGCCGGCTGAGTTGCACTATGGTTTGCTTACCTGCCGTAGTATATTAGCCCAAGAAAACATGCGAGCGATAGTATTCTAAAAAGTGCTGAACTAACTAGTTGAACACTTTTTAGAATACTAAGCTGTATTATATTTATAGTAACTGCAGTGTGGAAACTGTGTATCATGGGTTTAAAAGATCTGTTGAAATATTTTAACTTATTTAAATCAAAATGTCAAAAGTCCCCGATGTGAGAACAGAATTAATATAATTTAAAGTTTTGGCCTAGTGTAAATAGATGGCGCTATACCGGCCGGCTGAGTCGCACTATGGTTTGCTTACCTGCCGTAGTATATTAACCCAAGAAAACATGCGAGCGGATAGTATTCTAAAAAGTGTTGAACTATTAGTTGAACACTTTTTAGAATACTAAGCTGTATTATATTCATAGTAACTGCAGTGTGGAGACTGTATCATGGATTTAAAAAACCTCTTTAAATATTTTGACTTACTTATATCAAAATGTCAAAAGTCCCCGATGTGAGAACAGAATTAATATAATTTAAAGTTTTGGCCTAGTGTAAATAGATGGCGCTATACCGGCCGGCTGAGTCGCACTATGGTTTGCTTACCTGCCGTAGTATATTAGCCCAAGAAAACATGCGAGCGATAGTATTCTAAAAAGTGCTGAACTAACTAGTTGAACACTTTTTAGAATACTAAGCTGTATTATATTCATAGTAACTGCAGTGTGGAGACTGTATCATGGATTTAAAAAACCTCTTTAAATATTTTGACTTACTTATATCAAAATGTCAAAAGTCCCCGATGTGAGAACAGAATTAATATAATTTAAAGTTTTGGCCTAGTGTAAATAGATGGCGCTATACCCGCCGGCTGAGTCGCACTATGGTTTGCTTACCTGCCGTAGTATATTAACCCAAGAAAACATGCGAGGGATAGTATTCTAAAAAGTGTTGAACTAACTAGTTGAACACTTTTTAGAATACTATCGCTTAAGCTGTATTATATTCATAGTAACTGCAGTGTGGAGACTGTGAATCATGAGTTTAATAAATCTCCTTAAATATTTTGACTTATTTAAATCAAAATGTCAAAAGTCCTCGATGTGAGAACAGAATTAATTTTCTCATTTACAATTAAAAATACGGCCGACTTAAAAATCCTCGATAGACTGAATAGATTTTCTTGAATTTTAGCTAAGATCACTCTCGATCAAGTCACCTTTCAAACAAAAAAATATAACCAAATGAAAATCGATCCATCTGTTTAGGAACTATGATGTCACAGACAGACACAGATACACACAATTTTGCGTCCGAGGTTAAAATAATAATAATATAAAATAAATTAAATTAATGCATAATAGCGATACTCCTTATAAAATAGAACTTCATAATGTTTTCTAACATTACTTTACTTTACATCACTTTATCATTATAATACAATTTATTATACACAATTTGACTTTTCTTTTTATTAGCACAAAAAAGACAAGAAACCAACAATCTTACATAAATATGCCTAATAACAGTAAGAGCGTTTATACAATGCCTATGCAAGTCTTATTCGCATCTGCTTACAGTCTAGGACTGTATTATGTCACTCCAAACGAACGCGCGTGTATACCTACTTAGGGAGTCACTGAGTGGCGGCAATGGAACATGTATAGTTTTTGTAAAATTTCTATATGAAAGCCAGTCAACAGCGTTACTTATTTTACGTATTCAAATTAAAAACGGAAGTTAAAATAATAGACTACATTAAAATTTAAGCTCGAGGTTTAATAAATTTAAACTATTCGATGACTACGAAACGTTGAGAGTGTATTAAACAATGAAGTTTGTTACTAATTGTCCGAGATGAGACGGCGGTTTCTTAAATATGCGCATATTATAACTTGACGGTAACTCGGTCGGGTTTTTAGGGCAGTATGTAAATTTAGATAAGTTACTGTTTAAATACTTAATGTTCACTTTTTGTTAAATTCTATATTTCATGTTGTGAAGCAGAAGCGTTTTTAGCCGACTTTAATTAGACTGACTTTATTTTTTTTTATGTTTGCTCATGCTATATTTTAACCGTTTATAAGTTGATTTCATTTTTCGTTGAATGGGTAAATATTTCTCTCTTAAGAGTGACAAATACCTTAAATGACCGTTTGTAATTTCATTATTAGTAAGTCTTAATAACACCTGTTCTTAAATGAGAATCAGATAAATCATATGCGGTTAAGAGTCACCATGAAGCTTTGACGACCAAATTCAATGGCAGGAATACAATGCTATAATAATAGTGCTTAAAAATAGTTATTATGACGTAGGCATCTGCTAAGAGCGGGTTTAAGAAAATTCAACTCCTAATTGAGTGAAATAGGGTTCAAAATTTGTACGGCGAAGTCATATAACAGAGATATATCAATTCAAAAATTCGCAGCATTGCTCCTATCAACAAATATAGAAACACGTGTTGCTACTCAAGAGGTAAATAGAGGTATATAGTCTAAAAATTAATATGGCTGTCATTTTGAATGTTTGTCGGGACATCGATCACGTAAATGTCGTTAATTAAAATGAAAATATTAAATATTAAACTTCTCAATCAAAATCAAACTTGATGTGAGAGAAGCCAGGGTAAAAAGCTAGTTTTATTAATTAAAAAATTACAAATAGCATACACAAACAAATAATAATGTGTGTATGTGTGTGTGTGTCACCACCAATCAAAGCTACTATTTAATATGTATTTCTTAATACTTCTCTTGAAAAGCATGAAGTGTGATTATATGAATATTTACAAAGAAATAAATATGTCAGCAATAAATTCGTGACTGTCTTTGTAAATGATCAAAAACTTGTAACGATATGACACTAAAAAGTATATGGTGAATTTGGGCAGCGCTGCCGCTGCAAAGAATTCAAGTTTTATAATCAGCACCATCAGATCAGTAACACGCTTGGCCAAGCCGACAATGATGACACAAGCTTCCATAAAAGGAAACACTTCCACATTTATGTCGACTTTATTAATTTAAACAAATAATCAACCGCCTTTAAATCCACCAAAAATGCTTCATTGCAAAAAGTTGAGGGTCGGTCGATAATCGTAATTTACAGAAACTTCGGACGGACCCAAATTAATTAAGGCTCTTATTCATTTTTTTTTCTTTTCTCAAAAGAAAGAGTCTTTTATTAATTAAAGAAAGGGCATTGACGAATCGGCTACCGTCGCAAGATAGACAGTTCGATAAACAGACCAAGCTTTCTGAATATAATTTTGGTTTAGGGTCCCGTCAAGATTGCTTTAAGATTTTTATTTTACTTTTCGTAATTAAGCACTTGTATTTATTTTTTATTCATTATTTTTATAATGATTACAATTTATGATCTGAATAAGTCCTTATTTAGGCCTAACAATGTTATGACTTTCATAAAATGAAATTCATCAGTTTGATTGTCTTTTCATCCACATAATATAAGAAAATCTCACAGTATCAAGAATCCATATTGATTTTATTAAAGTAAACCAAAAAAGTACAGCCAATAGTACCATGAAACTTTGCCTCAACTCGGACTTGCCGGATTTTTTCCAAAGATATTGTTTGTAAGATTCCGTGAGATATGCCCCGATATATTGTCTCGGGACCGATGACGGATTCTCGTTCTGATAATGCCACATTTTGACAAATGGACGACCCTTTTCCAGGCTTAATGCATTCTGGGGACATGCGCTTAGATTGTTATCTACCTTCAACAGGGCTGGCAGAACATGTTCTCTATCAACGTCCGAAAAGTTCAGAGATGAAATTTTTAATAACTACGGGTATTATTCAGACGCCAAAATTTGAAGTTACTAAAAATCTGGAGATTGCCATCCTTAAATAGTCAATTTTAACATGACTTTGTTATTGAAATATCTTTTTGGCTTTATACCTGAGATATAGAATTAGGATAATTTCGAATGACAACCCTACTCGTAAAATTTTTATGCCTATGACCGCTGACTCCGGGACTCAAACTGGCTCAGATTTGATCAGGATTATCATTCAGTGTTGTACTTACACCTTGTATTTTTGCCTCTGCGTACTTTTTCGATATTCATTTCGATTCGGATTTGGACCGGTCATATTTCTTTTGTCAAAGGTATTTTGTTTCTTAGAAGCAGTCATTTCATCCAAGTAATGAAACTTGAATATACTAGGTATTTACAGTAACTACAACTACAAACTAAATGTTAAGTAGGCAAATTGTAGCGTATACTAATACATTCTAGTACTCAGTGTAATCAATTATGATTTTATTACATTCCTATAGACAATTATCTACGTGTCAAAACGGCGAAGTGATTTTATATTAATTCGAAAATTCTCAGTTACGGCATTACGGTTCTATAAGAATACCTCAGGTATTTTGACAAGTATATCATTTTACTTTTATAAAAATGTAATAAAGTCATAAGTGATCACATACCGAGCACTTGATTGTACATACAGTATACATGTTAGTAAGATTATCTAAATAGGAAATAATAAAATCGTAGGAGAGCCATGCTTCGGCACTCACAGAACACCGGTAGTGAAGCAATGCTTGCATTGCTTTTCGCCGAGTGAGTGAGGTTACCGGAGTCCCTAACCCTTCCCTCCCCCCTCTTCCACCCTCCCTAGAACCTCTCCCCTTTCCCCACTCCCACCTTAAAGGCCAGCAACGCACAAGTCTTGAGATGCAGGTGCCCATGGGCGGTGGTAGTCATTTACCATCAGGTGACCCGTCTGCTCGTTTGCCATAAAAAACAATTAATCATCCGTACTTGGTATCCTTTTCAAATACACCTACCAAGTCTTAGACGACAAAGAAAGTGACACTGATGCAACTGAACATTCTAAAGTCCCTGATTGGATAAAAGTATAATACCGCGAACAGTCATATGAAATTCTCTCACCTATCAATTTTTCAAAACTTTGTTCTAACTCGACTCGACACATCGCATCATCAATTTTCATTTTCACCAACATAAAAGTTTACACAAGTACGGTACGTATATTCAATTAACTAAAAATATAGCCAACACCGTTGGTTATTTATCAAAAAATAAATTAGACATGCACAGCGATATGATCTATCCAATTATCACAAATCATTCGATTATTTCAAAACATGAGGGGGATATAGTAACTACTAGTTATCCGCCCCGGCTTCGCACGGGTTGCAGGGACATCTTCAACAATCATCAAGATATTTCAATTAATTGACACAAAATCTTAACAAATTATACATCTAAACCTTCCTCATGAATCACTCTGTTTATTAGTGAAAACCGCATGAAAATCCGTTCAGTAGTTTTTCAGTTTATCGCGAACAGACAGAGGCGGCGGGGGACTTTGTTTTATATTATGTAGTGATGAAAAATGTGCGGTAGACCACAGAATACATAATACTACAGGAGGTACTCACTTATGTGAGGAAGCCCTACTAGTGTCGGGTCTAGCAGTCTGGTTTCCCTGAAACATAGGCATGAATACAATAATTAATCTTTACTATTAATTATTAATCTCTAACTAAATCAGTAACTATTTAAACATTAATACATACACACATTCCCACTGTATCCCCGAAGGGCAAAGGCGTATAAACACCCACATTTTTGTCCCACTCACGTAATAGAAGGCAAGCCTATTGCCGCCAACCGGGCAGGATTTTTTTTCTCTTATGGTATAGGGGGCAAACGAACTGACAGGTGACCTGATGGTAAGTGACTAACGCTGCCCTTGGCACCTGCAACTCAAGAGTCACAAATGCGTTACCGGCGTTTAAGGTGGGAGTAGGGGAAGTGGGGAAAAAGGGGGAGAAGAAAGGGTTAGGGCCTCCGGTGACCTCACTCATTCGGCGAAATACAACGAAGCATTGCCTCACTGCCGGTTTTCTGTGAGGCCGTGGTATCACTCCGGTCGAGCCGGCCCATACGTGCCGAAGTTGGGAAATTTTCTTAAAAAGAGGTACAAATAATAGCAACATAACAAAGGTAATTCCAGCGGAACTAACAGAAATATTGGCGAGCTCGTGCGCTAAAGGAAGAAATTAAATATCAATTAATTTTAAATTAGCAATTTTTGACGGTACAAAAGGAGTTAGAGTTTTTACTGGAAGATAATATCGTATGCCACTGAGTCCTCTCTGTGCAAAATAGACTTTAGATTTATTCAAGACATTTTGTATCTCAACATACAAGTTAATCTTGATTTAAAACGTCGAAGTGCCATTATTTTGACTGGCCTGGTGGCCTAGTGGTTAGTGACCCTGACTGCTATGCGTTAGGCCGTGGATTCGATTCCCACCCGAGTCTGGGTGTTCTTTGTGTCCGTTCTTTGTATGTTTGTAAAGTCCCCCGCGACGCAGGAGTAATTCCTAATGCGGGAGTTGTCAAACTAAAGAAGGGTTCTACCTACTTACTATAAGGGACTGTCTTGAAATGTCTTGAACTCTTCTAACCTTTACATGTCTGTTAGAAAAAATAGCGTAGAAGTTTCTATAGAAACGTCGCCGCGTCGTTTGAAACATAAGTTCGGCAGTTTCATTAAAAAATTTTTAATTAGGAGACCTCATTTATTCCGAGCCGATCCTACATTTATACGGCCATTTTTTCTAATAGCACCTTTTATTGTTATACAATAAAACCTCCCAGCATGCCCGTTTAATCGCGATATGTTAGCGCTCACATTAAAACATTCTACCCTCATAGATCTTGCTGATACGACCACCAATTATACTTGACCCCCTCAACCCTTCAATAAATTTAAAATCGCTTTCAAATATCATTATTATGGTTTGAATATTAAGCTCTATGTTAACTGGCCGGCAGTTTATACCAAAGTATTTGTTGCTAGATCAGTTTTATGTGGAATGAACGGTATTGTTAGGCGTTGTTTCAATTTCACAAAATGAATTTATTAGTGGTTTCTACCTTCTGAAATGGATGCTACTATCGAGGAATATTATTATAAATATTTAGCGTACATAACAATTTTGTGGTGGTTAGCTATCAGACGCGTATATTTTCATTAAACTATGCACATAAATCTAAGAGTATACTTCTTCAGACGATATTTAGACGAAGAGTTTAGAACTGGGTGGCTTCATTAATTAATTCGCGGTAGGTACGGCACAGATGCAGTTGAAACATTTTATTCAAATTATTTTATATTTATCTATTTTATATATTATACAAACTACCTACAGATAGGTAAGTCATTTATATTTATTGCATTTAAAATAATTATAAACAAAAAATCCTTGATTAGGATATACTAGCAAACCGCCCCGGCTTCGCACGGGTAGCAGATATAATTTACACAAAATCGTAACAAATTATACACCTATACCTTCCTTACAAATCATTCTGTCTATTAGTGAAAACCGCATGAAAATCCGTTCAGTAGTTTTTCAGTTTATCGCGAACTAACAGACAGACGCGGCGGGGGACTTTGTTTTATAATATGTAGTGATTAATTTTTGACGTAAGATTCTTATAATTTTATTTAAGTGCTTCATAGGGCATAAATTCGTTTGAATAAAAGTATTTTATCTACCTAGATGGGAAAGAAGCATTTGGTCCGCCTAATAGTGCACAGAATAATAATTCTTACAGGGCCCGGTGTCGTCAAACTTTTGCAAATAAAGAAGTATATTCCACATTGCTATCTCTATAGGGGACATGGAGCTCCAGAGACTTTGCTCATTGACACAAAGGCAATTCTAAGTTAGTTGTATTTAACTGTGTTCTTCTTTCAATGGTACAGTCAGCATCAGATTCATATAAGCATGCAAAGTAGTCAAAATTGTCTCTGGGACAAAAATTTCATGAATCGGATGCTGATTCTACTTACACAGTTAGGTGGCCTTGCGTAGTAATCTTTTGTGCTTAATTTCAAATATCTGAAAGAAAGAAAGAAAGAAAGAAACATTTATTCTGCTAACACACAAAGGTAATACATACTAATAAAAACAAAAATAAACACTAATAAGGTTCCCATACCTTATGTGTGATGCAAAAATGGTCCTTAGCTCAGCATAGTGCCACTTCGAGTAAATACCCGAAGCGGCGCTGATATTCTGCTAAGGCCAAAAATGACGTGCACGGGCTATAAGCAGCCACAGATTATGTCCAAATAGATATAATATAATACCTTTACAGTTATTACATACCATAAATTACAGCTCATATTATAGTTATATTATTTTGTTAAATATGTACGTTTATTACTAATAAAATAAAAGAATAACAATTACAAATAAAATACATAGATAATACATCTATCTACATTAATCTACATTGTGCTCTAATATTGTCCGTATGGTTTTATACCTTATCTGTCAATGTGACGCATAATTATGTATTTGACATAGGTAAGTTTGATGTCTTTAACAAAAGTTGAAGTCTTTGAGCGTCAAGCGTCTTTCATCATCTTTATGCATTGGCTTTCATATCAAACAAAATAGTAAAATTGTATGATTGCAAAAAATATATATGAAGGAAAATATATTATACTTATACATATACTAGTATTGCGTTCTGGGTCAGGTGTAAATTCCAAGAAAAGAAATGTCTCAGTTATCTAAACTTGTTGTTTCTGAGCGTTTATCAAATGTTCTTTATACCTCTTATTAAAAGTGGTAATTGAATTAAGCTCCCGTAACGGAGGTGGCAGGTTATTCCAACAGCGAGTGGCAGTTAGCTTGAAACTTCCTCGAAAAGCAGCCGTTCTATGCCTCGGGGTAACCAACAAATATGAAGAGGCTCGTGTCCTGTGTTTATTAAGATTGCTTGACCAAGCAAGCTTTTCATTCAGGTATGCAGGTCTCCCTGTCAGAACAACACCAAAGAGAAGTGTAGCCAAGTGCAGGTTTCTGCGAGATGACATGTTCATCATATTACCGTTGTTAATGAAGGGAGTAACATGTGATCGTGGTGGAATATGATAGCAGAAACGTGCACAAGCATTTTGTACCCGCTGGATAAGCCTTTGGGTCCTACCTAACAGGCAAGAACCATACACCGTGTCAGCATAATTTAGTTTAGATAAAATGAGCGACTCACAAAGTGTGATACGCATATCCACACAGATAAAGGGACGGACCTTGTAGAGTAACTTTAGACGATAAAAGCAATTCCGTACCGCTTGAAGAATGTGAGTTTCGAATTGAAGCAAACCATCAAAGATTATTCCCAGGTTGCGAGCTTCGTGCACCTGCTTAATCTGGCAACCATCTATTCTTACGTCGGGGCAGCTGTCCTGAATTTGGGCGACAATTTGCTTAGAACCCATAATCAAAAATTGAGATTTGTTGGGATTTAGCACTAATGAGTTTCTTTTTGCCCATTCGGCAACCTGGTTTAAATCTTGATTCATTTTTAATACAGACTCAGTGCAATCTCCAGGGTGAAATGAAATGTATAGCTGTAGGTCATCAGCATACAGATGGTAGCCACAGTTGGTTAATGTACTTGTTATGTCTGCAGTATATAATATAAATAAAAGTGGCCCAAGAATGGAACCTTGTGGTATACCACGCTCTACAGGACTGAGGGATGATATTAGGTGACTGCCATCTTGAGTGTTAAGTAGCTGGACAAACTGAGATCGATTACTGAGATAGCTATCAAACCAAGAAACTGCTCCCGAATCAAAACCATAATAAGCAAGTTTAGACAATAGAAGAGCAACATTAATTGAATCAAATGCGCGGGAGAAGTCCAGTAAGGTGAGTAATGTCCCCTTTCCCTGATCTCTAGCCTCCAAGATGTTGTCAACAATATCAATTAATGCCGTAGCAGTGCTATGCCCTACTCGAAAACCTGATTGTTTCTGTGGAAGGATCCCAGTACATTCAATATAGTGTCTTAATTGATTGCATACAGCTTTTTCCAAAATTTTCGATAAACAAGGTAGCAAGCTTATTGGTCTCAGATCCTTCACAGAGCAGGGACTTGGCTTTTTAGGAATTGGTCTAATTATTGCTCTCTTCCACAGATCCGGGAAAGAAGATGAGGACAATGATCTGTTTATAATCCCTGTAATAGCTGCAAGTGTGTTTGGAAGCGTCATGACCAGCATGTCAAGGGAAATATCATCTACTCCTACTGCATTGGACTTAAGACCCTGGATAATTTTTAGGACTGCCGCTTCATTTGTCGGTTGCAGATGAAAGTGACCCGAACCATGTCTATTATGTTCAAAAAATGTAAGATCAGATAAGGTGACTTGGCTACTGCCAGGTATATCCAAGAAATGTTTGCTAATGACCTCAGGGTCGTTACAGAAAGAAGGCAACTCTTGTTCTTTACTAGCTTTATAGGAAATAACTGATTTAATATTGTTCCATAGCTTTTTCGGATTGTCAATGTTTTTGTTTATATTTGACTTAAAATATGCTTGTTTTTCACTGTCTATTGCAGCTGTAACTATACACTTCAGATTTTTATACGAATTACGGTTAGAATCTGACATGTTAGACTTGTATCTCTGGTGGTATTTATCCCGAAGCTTAACCATTGCCCTAATGGTGTCTGTTATCCATGGACATCTTTTATCTTTTATGAGGACTCTCTTTAGAGGGGCATGTATTTCAAATAATGTAAGGATATATGAATTAAAAGTATGTACCATAGTATTAACATCATCCAAATGTATAATGTGATCCCAGTCAATTCTATTTAGGTCGTCAGTGAAGATGTCCAGTAGTATATCCTTTAACGGTCTGAAATCAATCCAGCGGGGAGGAGGTTTCTCAGTCCTGAAGTTTAGTTCACATGTTATCACAGCATGATGACCAAGCTCAGGTCTGTGCAGCACAGAAGTTTTAAACACCTGCGCATCTGTACATACAATATCAATTAGAGTTTTGCTATGATCAGTGAAATGTGTGGGTTCCAATACTACATTCCTAAGACTGACAGACTGCAGAAAAGTGTTAAGTAATTTAGTTTTATTGTCATTAACATCCAAAACATCAATATTGAAGTCTCCAAGCAAGACTATTTTGTCAGCATCAGAAAATGAGTACAGAGTGTCAGTGACCGCATCAAGGAAGGTGCTAACATCTAACCAAGGTGGTCTATATGCAGTGCCAATGATGATAGTTTGTGACTTAATGGTTAGTTTTATCCACATTTGCTCAATCGTTGATGCAGACGGGTGCTGAGCAGTGCGAACATTAAGTCCCCGGCGTATATAGAACCCAACCCCTCCCCCTCGGCCACCGCGCACATTGCATGGTCGCGGAACGTGTCGCAACCGGTAGTTAGGCACAGAGGGCGCGCGAACCTCCTCTCCCTCTCTAAGCCAGGTCTCATTGATGGCCATGATGTCCACTGACACAGTTTCCATAGCCATCAGGAACTCCTCCTGATGTGAACCCAGTGAGCCTGCATTGAATAGTCCAATACGTAACTTTTTATTATTGTTCATCATAGTTATAATTTATTAGATATAGCGAGACACTATTTGTACCATTGTCATATATATAAAGTATGTATATTAGTTTGTAAGTATCATATGGTAATTTAGGTTTATAAACATATATGTATATATAGGTGGTTATTGGATATGTAACATTTTCTATTAAGGTATAGTATGGTAGAATTGATTGACTTTTAAAAATTATAGTAAACATAATCCATGTATATATGTTGATTTTTATTATACTTTTTTTTATGAGAACTAAGGACCATTTTTTTTCCTTACACAATATCACATAGTAGTAATTTATGAATAAAAACAGTACAGTAGTAAGATTACAAATAGGGTATATGCAAAAAGAAAAAAAATAAATGAGAAGAACGATTTGTAACAATTATTAAATAAAATGGCAACAATAGTATGTATATTAGAGAGCCATATATTGTACACTTTTGAATTATTATTATTTGTTGTGGACACCCGGAGTGATACTGCCAAAAACACGCTCGAGGTCTGAATCAGTGCGTAAGCTGTGAGTTCGCTTACCATCACCTTGTTTGACGAAAATCCTACCGCGCTTCGTCCAGGTGTATCGCCATCCCAGTTTTTCAGCTGCTTGCCTTGCGCAATAGAATAAATGTTTATTATATCGAGTTAACCTCTCGTTAACATAAAAGCGTCTCGGAGCCGCCACCAGCCCAAGGTCGGCAGATGTGGCTCCACGACGTGTGCGGGCACTTTGCAGGAGGTCATCACGGTGCTTCTTGGTCACGAAACGCACAACGATGCGGCGGCCGCGTCCTTCACCTGGTGTCGCTCCCTGGGTCGGCTCTAAGTCTGCCTGCCCTTTCTCTTCTGGTTGGTGTGGTCTGGGACCCACTCGCTCAGCGAAGACAATATCGCGCGCCTCCAGGTTCACTCCCAGCTTCCTCGCCACGAGCTCGACGGTGTGTACAACGTTTTCTCCCCTGTCCTCAGGGAGGTTCGCAAGTAGAGTATCTCAAACATCCATCCTTCAGACTATTAAGTTTTTTTTTATGGTATAGGGGCAAACGTGCAGACGGGTCACCTGATGGTAAGTGACTACCGCCACCCATAGCCACCTACAACTCGAGACTCACAAGTGCGTTGCCGGCCTTTCAGGTGGGAGTAGGGCAAGGGAGGGAGGAGGGGGAGAGAAGGGAGGTAGTGGGGGAGAGGGAAGGGTTAGGGCCTCCGGTAGCCTCACTCGCTCGGCGAAATATAACAAAAGCATTGCTTCACTGTCGGTTTTCTGCGAGGCCGTGGTATCACTCCGGTCGAGCCGGCCCATGCGTTGCGAAGCATTGCAGTCAATACTGAAAACTGAATTTTATTTCTTTATGTTTTCAAAAACTGTTTATTTAAGAAATTAGTTATTACTCGTTACACAGTTGTTAGAGGGTTCGGACTACCCGGCAACAACCAGTTCGAGGTAGAGGTTTACTCTGGCATGCATTTTATAAATAAATAAAAAAATAAAAATAAAAAATAAATAAATGCTCTAGCCATTGCTTACACCAATCCATCCGTATAAGCAATACCGCTTTGCTTCCATTGCATCCCCTTCTCAACTATCTTCCCTTTTCAATAGGTACGACTATAGTCCCAATATTTCCATCTTTAATTCCCACAGTGCCTAGTTCACGGCGTTAGGCTTGCCCCCTATTACGTGAGAGCGGGACCAAAGTATAGTTTTGGCAAAATGTGCGTATTTAATACACAGGCGTATTCGGGGTTACATGTGTGAGTGTATATGTTATTTTACAGTGGGTATTCGGTGTGGCCACAATACAAATTTACGCACGCTAGCTATTTGTTTTCACTGTTCAACAGAGTTATGACAGCAATTTACTCAGTTAACAATCATTGTATTTAAATTATGCATATTAGATGTATGCATCGGGACTTAATCGCGGTAATATTTATCTAACTATAACTACGATCGGTACGAACCGATCGGAAGATTAGATTTGTACCAATCGTGATACCCAATGGTAAAGACAAGATATCGTATCTTATAAATACTAAAGTGATGGCAGTCCCGATCCCGATTTTCACATCTAAATACTAGTAATTATATCGCTACCCGGCAATTTCGAGAAAACGCAGCTTTTATGCCGGTGAATTGAACAAAACAGCTCAGTGGTTCCCTTTTTCACTGAGCTAATGTGACGATGTTTTTACAGCTGACCAAATGCAACATTTGCTATTCAATATTCAAAGTGATAAATAGGTATGACACTTTTTTGTGATATGACACTTTTTAGGGTTCCGTACCTCGAAAGGAAAAAACGGAACCCTTATAGGATCACTTTGTTGTCCGTCTGTCCGTGGGTCTGTCGGTCTGTCAAGACCTTTTTCTCAGGAACGCGTGGAGGTATCAAACTGGAATTTATATAAAATACTCAAGTCTACTGTCGCTTCGAGCTATGAAAAAATCAACCTTCTAAGCCAACGCAATCAAAAGATACAGCCGTTTATACCTCAAATTTCAGCAAAATTTTCGACACTCGCAAGGGAATCAAAACCTACAGGGTACTTCCCGTGAACTTAGAGTCTTGAAATTTCGTACAAAGCAACGTCTTATAGCACAGATAAAGAAAAAAAATGCGAAAGTCGTATATTTTTAGTTACATCATATTATAAAAACATTTTACGGAACCCTCGGTGTGCGAGTGCAACTCGCACTTGGCCAGTTTTTTTGTGATATGACACTTTTTTTTTGCCGGGTGGCAATATTAAAATGAAAATTGTTTCAGTACCTGAATCTAAATCAACACATTTTAGACTGCAATTGTTAATAAAATATCTACTGAAATATACCTAATGGTATCTTCGGGCGAAATACATCTACGAACGAAAAAAATATTGTGTAGTGTATTTACTTATTACAAGTCTTATGATGAAGGTTGAAACATCAGCTTAGATAATTAAATAACGGTATTCCATGTACAAATACGAGTAAAATTTCTTGTTCATTCGATAAACTCGACATCTATTACAATTTGTCACTATTCAGTCTGTAATAGGTACAATTATAATTCAACTTCCTTCATTAGTGATGCTTTTGGTATAATAGAAGCATAATAATGTTACGAGTACATACGTATTTATAATGTTATTTAGCATTGCTTAGTGTGAGTTAGGTTTAACATTGAAATACGTAATGAAAATTTTATCTTCAAAAGGACTGTTACACAAGTAATTTTAATTTATTAAAATTAGGGATGTCCCGTTCTAATTCTGTTATAAGTTTATCGACTGTTATAGTTATCACATTCCGTTGTTAACATCGATATATAAAGCTATAAATTTGAAATCGTTATCTAATAGAGGTTTAGGTTGTTTAGCACCTAGCTAAATGCCATTGCATTAAGCGTTGTAAGTTGAATCAAGTAAGTAAGTCAAGTATTTATGTTTTTTACATTGCTGTCTTAAGTCTTGTTAACCTTTACGTACTTCATCGTTATGTGTAGGTATTTTTTATTTTCTAGATGCAGAAGTGATTTATAAAAATATACCTACATACATTCATGTTATTTTTACATTTGTAAAAAGAAACAGTTGGGGAGCAAAAAATAGTGGCAACATACACTAATAAAAATTAAGTGATCCAATTTCCTGTAGGAAATTAAATTTATTATTCAAATACTTAATTATCTGGATAACCGATTCCTGAAAAGAATTAACAGATAAGCTCCTAAACTACAAATAGTATTTCAAAGCAATTTTATGAACCGAAACAGTTTTAACAGCCAATCCTTCGCTCGTAAAACATAATAGGCAATTCAAGTAACGTCTAACGCAGTCGGCCTACAAGTATTGTATCGAAAAATAAATCACCGCAGTAGTTTCTTACAAAAAAATAACATTCTGAGAAGCTAAAGTAACTTAATAGAAATACGTGAGTCTTTTCACCTATTTCTCTGATTGAAGAAATACAACTTTTACGTTACTACATTTTTTATGTTACATTCGTAAAATAAAATAGAACAATTGTAACAATATTATATGTATAAACTTTATTTAGCTACACTTAAGATGTCAGCTATATGTATGGTATCAATAAAATCTACATCCTGTCTAAAATCCGCGTAACTATGAAAAAAACTGTATCCTGCACTAAAATTGCCCTCAAAATGCTCTTGTTTTTTGATTTGGAGTCTGAACGAGAGAATATAGCGTACGACCAAACTATATTTCTGCTATATATGTAATAAAGCAAGGAGCTAGCTGCCTTTTTAATAAATGTTAATTATATACATTAAAGTATATTAATTTACTTGTGTCCACTATATCTTTAAAAAAAGGATGATGAAAATGGAATGATAAAAAACAAACATTGTTGTTAGATACGTCGCTTTAATAATATGATTTATTGACACAAACTATATTGTTATGAAACTAGCTGTTAAAAAACACACACACACAGTTTTTTTTCGAAAGGCATAAGTGTTTACATACACATATAAATATGCCTTTCGAAAAAAACAGCATTTTGAAAACACCCTCTTTATACAAATATATCAGTTGCGTGACAAAACAGCAGCTAGAAATTAATATATAAGCCACCTATCGTTTTTATCCCCAAACACCTTTTGACCCTAACAAAATCGCGGGGTAATTATTTGAATTAGAATTGTACCATATGTTGGATTCGATTATTATTTCAAACTCGCCTACCATTGTGGGCGTGGCTCGCATTTCAATTTTGTTTTGTGCAGTTTAATTTAATACAGACCGAGAAAGTTATTTAATTAGAGAAATATAACAATGGAGGTTTATACGCATTAATTTATACACATATTATAATAGGATAGTTTAAATGTTTTTCACAAGAGACTTGGTCAATAATGAAAATCATATACCTAATAAATGCTTAACTTTGTTAAAGGTACTGTGAAGGTTTATAATCTCAGGATTGGTCCTAAGATTATTTACCTGCTACAGCTTGCACATTTGCCTACTACAGCTTTAACAATGAAGCTAAGGAAGCTCAACGTTTATGTATATTCACTGAATTGACTGCCAGACAGCTTCATTCTTGAAAACCAAGGAACTCTGACTACTTCTATCACTGAAGTAAATTCATTACACAAATACAGTGTGGGGATTTCGGAAAGAGCATGGGTACTTTGGTTTTTAGAGGGTCGTCATTTAAAGATTGTTTTTGATACCATTTTTACTTTTACAGGTCTGTGTGAACTATGGATTGATTAATGCAGTTCAGTACTTTACTAAAACAAATCTTTGAATCATTCTTCGAATAATTAGTTTAAGGATATAAATATAAAATTTATTTATCCTTTGCCTATTGGTTATCTAACTGAAGGCAGTTAGAGATTTATATTAAAAGTAAAAGTATCTAAACTAGAAAATTGATCACAGGAAATTTGTCGACGGATATAAAAAATTAAACTTCATTAGTCGACAATTCCTGTCACATCACTATCCTCTCACAATATAGCGCCTACTCAAATAAAATCCACGTTACAACGTAACTTGAATAGAATGTAAAAATTAAAACCTTAAGCGCTTTTATTTTATAAGTACACAGAATAATTTCAAGATAAGCTGAAAAGTTAATTTCAGTAATGCTGTTGACTGCGGCTTTCTGATGCATTTGAATATTAAAATGATAGAGATGAAACATTGCACTACGCTTTTAGAATAGACAAAGCAGGTTTCAAATTATAAAGGTACATTTCTTTAAACAGGAGCGTGCTAAAGTATTCTCTATTACTGTATTTATTTTTTCTACCAGGTTTTATAAATTTTATATGTATTAAGATTGTTAGTTTTACTTACGAAGTAACTATTGTCTTATCTGTGGTTTTATTACTAAAGGAAATGTGGAGTAGGTACGTATATACATACAGTGTATGCGTCTGACAGTGCACACGTGTAAAATCGTTTTAATTTATTTGACCATTGAATAAAGTTTTAAGCAAAGGAGAAGAAGAGTATGTATTCTAACAAATACATATAGCGTGTGAGACTCAGTCTATACAAATTAAAGTGATAATGCGCAAACTATCCAATTTCGGTAATTAAATAAATGATCCATAAAATTCTCTGACGACTTACGAAGCGAATACATTTGGCAGATACATATTTTTTTCCTTATAAACAAACTAACTGGCTCACTTTATATCTTTTGGAAAATTTCCAAGATCGTTCGCGGGTTCACTTATTACCATTATTGATACACTCTTTCTGATTGATATTTTATGTATAGTTGTTCGTTTAATGTCTATCTTCTGTATTCTTATTCCATGTTATATAATATTGGTAGTAGGCCACAGTTATTGTATGTAAGATATAATAGATAGAATAACTGTGGCTAGGTTTTAGTTTCATTTCTATTTTATACTGAAAAAGGTTGTCTTCAACGGCGATAGAAATACGAACTAATATTTATACGTTGTCAGGAGTACATGAAAGGTTTTTTTTATGGGATAAGCGGCAAACGAGCAGACGGGTCACCTAATGGTAAATGACTACCGCCGTCCATGGGCACCGGCAACTCAAGAGTCTTTAAGTTGGGAGTAGGGGAAGTGGGGGAAGAGGGGGATTGGTGGGGGAGAGAGGGAAGGGCTAGGGCCTCCGGTAACCTCACTCACTCGGCGAAATACAACATTGCTTTTGCATTACTTCACTGCCGGTTTTCTGTGAGGCCGTGGTATCACTGCTGTCGAGTCGGCCCATACGTGCCGAAGCATGGCTCCCCCACTTAAAAGTTTGTTTTTGTACAACTTCATTTAGACATCTGAGTCGTAAAAAATTTTGCAGTAAAATGTATAAATTGAAAATGATGAGTACAAACCAGAAACCTTTAGGCCACTGCCACTGCATTTAAAAAAAATTATTACGTGCTCTTTGTTTATGCAAGCATTTCAGCTACATATACATACATAGACTTTTATATAGTAGTTGCTTACGTTTTTGAGTCATTTGGAGTACAAGATTCTGCGGCTAAGGGTAAAGCTGCACTGTGTTTTTTAGATTTAGGTCCGACACAACCACAGCGCCTTGTTTCCTCATTGAAGTCTTATCCAAAAAAATGTATTCAATGTAAAAAATGTATTTACATTTAAAACTATTTTGTTACAGAAGATCGACGCGTACAACCACAGCGGTCCATCACTGCAGACATCTGCAGTGATCGCGCTCTGCTCCATCGTACTTGTGGTCGGAATTCTCATCGGTGCGATACTTGTTTGGAAGTAAGTTCATATCTATACTAATGTAATTAAAGTAAAAAGTTTGTTTATTTAGTTAAACGCACTAATCTCTGGAACTTCGATACTACTCGGATTTGAAAAAAGCCAATTTCTAGAAGAAGCTTATTTATATGTAGTTTATCATTACCCTACGACTCTTCGAAACGGAGAAGTATAGATAGTACTACTATGAAAGAACTTAAATATCAATATATTAATACGTGAAGAGAATTCTTTGTACCCCTTTTTAAGAAAATTTCATGAACGTAGTAACGTGAATTTTGGAATATTTACAGATTATATATAGAAGAAGTGCAGAAAGCTAAAATTTTAAAACAACATTTGCTATAAAGTTAAAAAAAAAATGCAAAAAACGGGTAGGTACACAAAAGCTATAAGTGTCCAGTATATATTTTTTCCTGTCATGGTACAAAAGTCTAAACAGTGACAGGTCAAGTAATATTGGCCAATGAAATAAACCATGGTCGAAATTCGACCACCACGCGATCTCAAGTAGATTGTAAATAGTTCAACATAGTATATTACACAAGGTATCCTACTAATATTATACACGTGAAAGTTTGTGAGGATGTATGGATGTTTGTTACTTTTTCACGCAAAAACTACTGAACCGATTGCGATGAAACTTAGATAGGTGGACACCTGGATTAACACATAGGCTACTTTTTATCCTGATATTCCCACGGCATCGGAACTTACGTAGTTGAAACCGCGGGGCGCAGCTAGTATATAATAAAGTAATTTAATTTCTACATAAACGAACAAATTGTAGAAAATATATCTCAAATCTTCATTTGAATATGAAATATCTCGACTAATTAAGTAATCTGAAACCTACAGAAAATCTTCTAAATAAACATCTAGGTCACCTTGAATGTAAAATTATTTCATTCAACCAAGCTGCCGTGTATGTAATTTTTTTTGCCATTTTTATTATGAAGTTCTACTGGTTTTAACAAGATAGAACTAGTTAGACTTGACACTAAACGACAGTCATCGCACATCAAGCCACACAATTTCGCACAACATAACTTGATGATGATGATGAATCAAAGATATCAGCGAGACAAGCGTATAGAATAGGATAAGTACCTAGTTCTCGATGATGGATGACTTGTGTTATTTTATAATGTTATAGGGTTATAAATAGTTATAATATATTACAATTACGTATTGTTTTTTTTTAAAGAATTGGTTTTGGTATAAGCATACTTTCGACATCAAGTGGATTTCTTTAGACATCACATGTTTTATTTTTTCCAAATTATTATTTACTTTTTACACGTATTCACAAAAACAAGAAGTGTAATATTTCAGGGTTCAGTGAGTTTCTTTATTCCATCATAACTTCTAAATGCCTGAACAGATTTGGATGTCAGGATTATCGTTAGAATCCGTACACCATACCGAGAATTCACTAATGTATGAGCAAAAAACTTTTCCCAAAATATCACATCGCAAACTATTTTTCGCAAATTTTTATTTAGCAAAAAAACATTTGTCAATTAATTAATTAGCAAATTCTTTTTAGCAAGTAATTGATTAACAAATAATTACTTGATCATGTTTCAAATAAAAGCTCGAAGCAGTTCATTTTTGGCGCTTCGCCGGCCCCTGTCACGGCACGCTCGCTTTGCTCGCTGCTTCGCAGTTCTAACCTAACCTACTTTTCTGGCAGTAGTTGACAAAGTAAAATGATGCCAAATGATAATTGAACCAAGTGAATAAAATGATACCAAAAATATTTTGCCCAAAGGGCACCTATCTCGAGTGATACTGGCCATATATATATTTGATAACGTCGCTATTTAATAATGTCGGCTGTATAGTCCTTAACTCATTTTTTGGCAAGGCAATTCAGTTTTATAATTTTTTAAACTAGTAACATGTAAATAAATAATAAAGGTAAATGAGCAAATTACTATAAATAAACTAAACCTGCCGAGTCGCAAAGAGCACATATTTATTGATGTTGTGTGTTAGTCGCAAATATAATTATGTATGTTATATCTACAACTACCACCACTGCTACTGATCTGAAAGCATAAGCAGACTCCTAGCTGCTACTGAAAATTTAATAACAGGACCACCATATACAACATTTTCTCTGACTCGGGAATCTAACACACGACATCCCCCAAACATAAGCTCAAACTACAAGTACCTAATGCTATGGGACGGCGACAACAAAGGGCCATTTGCTTACAGTTAACTAATTTCTTTGTCTTTCATCTTGTTGTTGTCAATCATTTTGCTAAACTATAGCGAAATCCTAGTCCTTAATACACTACCGTAGATACGCGCTTACGTGTATATATATTATTACACTACATAAACTACATCGCTGTATATATATAACCTAACGAGATTATAACCAAAATTATGTCAAGCCTTTTGACACTCAATTTCAGAAGAACTATTATCCCCAAACAAAAGATATTAAGGTAATCAGCCACCAAAATATGAATCCAGCGGCAGACATTTAACCGAGCGTGTCAACAATGGTTCGTTTGTGACAGTTTAATCGCTATTAAAGCCGTCGACACATGTGGAGGCAATGGCTCGAGAAAGTTGATTAGAGTGTCACCTTCTAGATTAAGGCGGTCTTAGGATCGTGTGGTATGAGTGTTAAGCGGCGGAGAGAGCGAGTTTCGTTCTATAAATTAAATATTTGTTTTTAAGTTTGAGAAAAGATTTGTACGTGATTAATAGGTAGGATTGGGGACGAAGATATCCAACTATCCTTACCAGTAGAGATATATCGGTAGGGATATATGGAACAAGCGCAAGCGTTTACATTAAATGTCATATTATCCCTACCGGTAAGGATAGATGGAAAAAAAATCCAGCTATCCCAAGTTCCCAACCAGTAGGGATATATTCTTAGGGAGATATGGAAATGGTGGATATATTGACAGATTTGGCATCCAGAATTAAAAGAAAAAACGGTTTGAATTTAACAAAATGTATTTATTAAGATGGAATGTCTAGAACCAGTAATAAAATAATCTGTTGAGTAATGTTTATAATCTATTCTAATATAATAACACTGAAGAGTTTTGTTTGATCGTTTGAATTGAATAGTTATTTTTATATTAGAAAGAGTATTTATTGAGAAAGGTTATAGGTTATATCACGCTATGACACTTAGGAATGGAGCAGAAACTATTAACGCAGGTGAAACTGCGGAGAACTGCTAGTCTATTATATAAGTAAGCGTCAACAAAATTTACCAAACCTATATATTATGTATTTCGTGTGTTTATGCCCTGAACTTGTGTACTATAATTATCTTTTAAAAAAAGTATCACCGACTTCAATGCGCCTCAAAATACCCAAATCGTTTCAAGTGCGCCTTCAAAATTTGAAGAGTTTTCTCGATTTCTTCAGGATCCCATCATCACATCCTGACCTGATGACCATGGGACCACCTTGGAAGTATACCTTTCAAGCCTTTCAAACAAAAGAAGAATTTTCCTAATCGATCCAGGCGTCTTTGACTAATCGATGAACACTATCAACAAAAAAAAAATACAGTGGAACATAGAACCTCCTCCTTTTTTGAAGTCGGTTAAAAATAATTATAAGCAACATGAAGTATCATAAAAATTAATTAATACATTTTTAATAAATACCTATCTATGGTATGATAAAATAAAAATATAATACATGGTATTTCTTAAATCGCTTCTGCGTTCTCCTATACCCTGAAGCATGTAGGAGTGTAATAATTAGAGGTGTCACAATAAAAATGTCATCGCGGTAGAGTGACTGCGGTCGGAATTAGAAACTGAATGCTTGATAAGTAGCTGTTAGAATTAAGTTGCGTTGCTATTTCTATAGAAAGAATAAATACATATAAATAAATACCGCACATCTAGCGATCGAGTTCAAGTCCAAGCAAGGAGCAAGCAGCGAAGAATAATTCTGTATGCTTCTTCCTCATTTCTAATATAGTACAATTGCAAGTAAATAAATGTGCTCAGCTTTTGTAGAATCTCACGTTTAAGCATAAATTGTCTGTTATATGGCTAGGGGACTAATTAGGCATTGGAATAATGGAATAATCTAGCTTGTACTAGTGCATATTTTTATAAAAAAGGGTCGAATGTCAGTTTAAGCACAAAAATATGTTTTTCTAGTGCGAAATTAAACATATGTAGGGCGCCCTGCACTACGAAATACCGACGAATTGAAGGGGCTGGCAGCGGATGGATGCGGACTGCCCAAGACGGGGATAGTTGGCGCTAAAAAGGAGAGGAATTCGTCCAGTAGTGGACGGCGATAGGCTGATGATGACGATGGTGTTGACGAGTCCATCTATAGTGATGTTAGAAAAATCATATTAATAATATGGAATTACCGTACTACAGGTATGTGCCCGACCCAGTTCTTGAAAATGTTCGTGTAACATTGTACTGGGATCGGTCTATTATCACTGACAGGACTATTGTTGCCAATAAGCCTGATATAGTGGTAATAGACCGATTAGAGCGCCGAGCAATGATTGTAGATATCACCATTCCCCATGACGACAATCTCTTAAGGGCTGAAAAAGAAAAACAAATGAAGTATTTGGATTTGGCTCACGAGGTGGTCGACATGTGGGATGTGAATTCGGCAATCATTGTGCCGATAGTCATATCAGCCCATGGGTTGATAGCAAAGAGCCTAGACCAACACCTTCAGAGGCTCACGTTAGGCAGCTGGATTAAGGGCCTGATGCAGAAGGCGGTCCTTCTTGACACGGCACGTATTGTGAGGAGGTTTCTGTCTCTGGAACCCTAACCACCGGTAGCTTGGTCCCTGTACTCGATACCGGTGGGACACTATTTTTTATATTTTTAAATATATTTTTTTAATATAATAATGTATTTAAAAATGTAATTTATATGTTTTATAAATGTTAATAAAGAGAATAATAATTTGATACATCTCACACACGGCTGTCTGATCCCAAACTAGGCAGAGCCTGTGCTATGGGAACCAGACTGCTGATAAATACACATATTATAGCAGCTTTTTTTGTTGACGACAAACGGTAATTTTTTAATACAGTTATCGATGGTACTCATCAGCAGCAACACAACAGTCGCGTCGGTTACCTGCGGTATCCGTTTCTAACATAAATATTTTGCGCGCTACTTCTTTATGCGAATGATTGTGGTTTAAATCACTATATTTTGTCCCGAACTTGCTTTCCCCAATACATGTTTGTTTAACTATTTAACTATTAGTTTACTGTTACTATACTACTAGAAACTAATAAACCGTCAAAGACTATTCTCTATATAAAAAGGAGGAGGTTCTCTATTTCAATTTTAATATTTTTTTTTATTTATGCTCGGTCATAACTCCGTCATGTTAAGACGTCGTACAACTGAGTACAACTGTAGGTAGCCACAAAGAAAGATAGGTTGCAATAAAATTCAACTTTTGGGTGATTTAATAAATAAATGTCGACATATTTATAATAAGGTAACGAAACCATAGTGCGATACTATTTTACTACTAACGTCACCTAGGAAGAAAGTCTGAAGTTACAAATTCTAGTTAGCAATAAATTATACAGACGTATTTGCAAAATTATTTTTGTTCGAAAGAAGTTTATTCCGAAATGGTTCTATTTAAATTTTTTATAGATATATGATACGTTTTTTTGTTTAAGTTAATTATACTTTAGCCATTTCTAGATTTTCTTAGCACCTATTGTCTACACATACCTTATTATAAGCATTTATTCCTTAAATATAAATATGTCACGATGTTTTTCAAATTTAGAAAATTATTAAAATTTGCCTTATGGCGTCACCATAAAGATTTTAAACACAATACCCAATAATAACCGTCCCAGTTTCCGTGGCGGCTTAATTGTCATCTGTCCATCTCTTTCATTTAGTTTATGAAAGACAAGAGCAGAATATAAACGCCCACAATACACTAGACACGCAAGCTTTTAGTTCGAGCGAAATCCATCAAATAATGACACAACCGGGAAGCGAACCCAGAATAGACAAACTGTTATAGGTTTGTATCGACAGGTTTTGTTGTTAAATAATTATATTATTAGTTATTACTGAGTAACTATTTATTCCCCTGGAATGCTATATAGTACGGTGTCACCAGATTAAATCTAAGTCTCAGGATTCAGCCGCATGGGTTCTTCTTCTGGTGATTGAGCGCTGCTCCTTGGACAACTAAAGCCGCATCACGTGTTTTCCCAAAGAGATCCTGCTGAGTAAGATCACCAAAATTCTATAAAGAAGTGCTCACATCTTTCGTTACCCGTGTTACTACCAGTCTTACTACCAGTAGTAACACGGGTAGTTTTTTTTGCCCGTGTTACCACTAACTGCTGCAGTAGTAACACGGGACAATTTTCGTTACCCGTGTTACTACCAATCACTACCAGTTGTACTACTTTCTTACGAGTATAAGCAAGATATAAATTTTAACTCCTCTTCGTTATCATAATTCTTCTTATTTTAGAAATATAGCCTTGTTCTGTGTCTGGGTGTAATTTATCTATAATATCTTTATTTAATAATATATAAGTATGTTTATCAGCACCCTGGCTATCATTCTCTGCCTTTGGACCAGACGGCCGTGTGTGAGATGTCTCAAATTATTATTAAAGCCATATACGGAAATAAGAAAATATTACAAATTACCTATCTAGTTATTTCTTTTCCTTCACAATAATAACATAATTTTCTTTCTTACGATGTACCTATATATGCTATAAAACAAATTCCCCCGACATTATCACCACTTAAATCATTGAGACATAACGAAATAATCATGTACCGGAACACATCAACGCTACACGCACATTGAGTGACGCAAATAAGGGGGTGGGCACACCAAGCGAATCTGTAATCAAGTCGCCGCCTTCTGTAGTTAGCCGAGTGGAACTTTAGCCTGGTGGTGGTGGCTTGAAATGGAACTTAACTATTCCCTTGTAGGGAGTAATATTATACTTGGATATAATACCCTCTTTTGTATGTTTTTGTGTCCGTGTGCGTCTTTATATAACATATTTTATTGGTAGACTCCAAGTTTTAGCAGTAGGAATGATACAACCTATCAACCTATCGTCCATCGTTCCAAATCGTCTCTTGTCCAACTCATTTAATAAATAATTGTTACTCTTATTTTATGGCTTGAGCTATACAAAGAAAATTACAATAAGAAAAAAATATGCTTTAAGAAGTCTTATCCTCTTAGGAAAGTATTTTGGTCGTCTTTTACGTTATTTAGTTGAAATAATTTCATTATTAGGTATCCTCTGCTCTTTTTGTTTTTTTTTTCACGTGTGGGTGTAATCCCTACAGGCACCACTTTACCGATTGCACGATGAAGTGATTATGTCGGACTCGATCCGACTAAAACCACAAGGTTTACATCACTATAGCCTATAATAGAAATTTGAGGTATGCCTTAGAAGGATTACCTGTCAACCCCCGACAGACTTCGCCTGCCTGTCATGACGTCAGGCAGCGTCGAATAGGGGGGAGGGGCAAAAAAAAAATAAGAGGTGTCCTCTGCTCTATCCACCATTTTTTATGCCTAGTATTTATTCCCCTGTTGTAAAAATTAACGTAACGTAGAAGGTTTAATAAAAAAATATAGCTATGTAGTAAAAGGCTCGTTTCTAAAAAAATAACCAACAATTTTTTCTCTTATCAGTTTTGCGGAATAAATGACTATTTCTTCCACAGAACTTCATATATCCCAAGTCACATAATATCGCACACGATCGCTTGTCTCTGTCACACAGGCCTAAAGTATATACATCACGTTCATAAATCAATTGAATGTCAATAGGACACGAATTAGTACAGCCGACGGTAATCTATGAGATAATATTACTTGTATAAGTTAACACAAATTGTATTGTCTGTGTGATTTATTGGCAATACTGATTTGGGTGCGTTAAGGTTTCAAGTTAGAACTATGAATCGTTTCGATACAAATAATGTTAGCTAATCTAACATAATATGTGTGATGATATTTTGTCGTGTTGTCTCTGACTGAAAAACTGTTGATAAATTTTTTAACAGCATTTTGCTTCACCGTTACAATATTAAAAACTTAAAAACAATTGACTGTGGGTATACCTACAGATCTTTTGCTTTTATTTTTAATACACAATTTTATGAATTTTGTTATATTAAACTTAGCATTTTAGTCATTCAATTTCTTATTGACGCAATTTTGAGTTAAGTGGATTACCTAAATCAATAATATAATTACTCAATTTATAAATAAAATAATCCTTGGGGATTATTTTATACATAAATCATTTTATAAGTAAAACAAGAAGTGTCAGATATACATATATATATATATATATATACCTAGGAAGAGTCTACCTGACGGTTAACGGCCACCGTAACCTTAAAACTACCAAAAAAGATAGTACAAGGAATGAAATATTTCTCCTACTGACAATACAGACCCTCCTTCCCGAACTATGGACACTAATATAGATACAAGGAAACAAGAATGTATCTCGTCAGATTTATAAATAGCCACGAGTTTGTATATATGAAGGTATGAGGCGATCACTCCGCCGTCAAGAACATCAAACAAAAACAATATAACAATTTAGCAAAACAATACAATGCAATACAATTCATTCCGAACAATGGATCAGTCAGCGAATATTTTTTCGGCAAACGTCACATCGATGCGTGACTAATTATGCCAAAATTACACGTCGTGTTTCCCGCGCGAACGCCATTGGTGAATTTAAAATTGGCCAGCCAATAAGAAGCGAGGGCGGGCCGTCGCTTGCGCACGTTCTAGACACAGTTTTATAAGCATATGAATATTCAAGCTGATTTGTAATTGAAATAGGCATCGCGATTGAGACATCAGTTGTGTGATACGTCTTTTTGCACGATGGGAAAGCTAAATTGTTACTTGGGGTCTGGCATGAATTTTCAATTAATATATTTTTGTTTCACTAGAAGATTAAATGAATTGCGTGTGAATTGACTTTCGCTTATACATATGTAAATGTATATAGATACCTACTAAGTGTGTTACCAGTTATTGGAAAATATATAATCAAAATTCAAAATTCAAAATCATTTATTCAATTAAGACACTAAGTGACATTTATGAACGTTAAATTGAAGCTACTGTTAAAAATCATAGATCGACGCAAATAGACGCCACAGCATGTACTGGATTAACGAGGTAAATTAGGTGAAAACACCAAAATCTACTGCCTGCTTGTATCGATCTATAACTTCCAGTTTCCAAAATGCGTAGAGCCTTATGAGAAGAATACTGGCAAAGAAACTCATGGCCACTCTTTTTAAAAGTCAGATCTTCAGGTACAATGGTACTAGTGTTACATAAAAGGTAAGCATGATGCAAGCTGTTGCCACCTGAATTTCATTTTATTGAAATGCTCCTAAAGCTAACGTACAAACAAAAAATATCACTCAGTGATACCGTTGAAGGTTCGAACCTATTAATAAATGTAGTAAATACAAATTTAGTTACAATTATGCGGTCTTCCGTGTTATAGAAAACTATCTTTCCGCCCATGGCGCTGCTCGCATAAACTACCAGAAAGATTTAACAAATTCTTAATTCTATCGATTTTTACACTACGCTACTTTGAGTATGAGCACCTCGGTTTGATTTCCTGATGGGCATGATTTGATTTAGGTATGTTTTTCGTCATTCTGTTATAATTCCTCTCTCACAGAAGTCATTTTTTTTCACTGGACTCATTTGGGTTGCAATAAACGGTGACATCAATCACATAATCTTTCAATCAAAAATACATTTCAACATAAAAATAAAATCACAAAAACATTTACAAACATTCATGATAGTCTAAGGACTTCAAAAGGAATCAAGAAGGAAGAAAACTTTATTCCCTTGACCATAAAAAACCACGAAAACAAACGGTCCCGTAGTAAGCATTTTTTCTCACCAACCGAACCTTGCCTTAACAACTTTCAACGGCTTTTTCAAATAGAATTGTGAACTCCACAAACTTGTTAGAACCTCTCTACCCTAGGGTTAGAACAAAGCACTATTTACAGGCCTTTGTTTTAAGCCACCACTCCTTTGAAGTGGCAACCCTAAGCTAAGTACCGTCTAGTGCCTGCAAAGCATTATATTTTTAAAGAAAAAAGTTGTGTTGTAAAGATTTTCTTTATCAAGGTTTAGTTTTTAGAGTTAGCAAAAGGTTATGTTGGGTTATGTTCGTGCTAAAATATATTTTCTTTAGAAACAATTTTTAAACAAACAGTCTTTCAATTCTAAATAGCCTACTTATAAGTTCAGTTGTCAATAGATTTTATAACTTGTAAATCTGAGATACATTTAGAGTTAAAAATAAAACCTATATTTCCTCCATTATTAATTTCCTCAGTATTGCTCAAGTTGTGGAATGATTTTCCTGTCCAGGATTTCCATGGAGACTGCCGTGTGGGATATTTCAAAAAACGCATAACAAATTTTTCAAGAGTCTGCAAACATCCATAGGCTACGGTGACTACTTACCAGCAGCAAGACTGTATACTTGTTTACCACCTCATTTAAATAACAGATATATCTATTCAACTAGGTTTGCTGTACTGAGTATTCTAACGGATGTGATATACGAGTATAATGCCGGAGTAAAGTACTCGGGAGACTTTTTTAATGAAAAAGATCATAGGCTTCTTCTTGAATCAGAGCTACCTGGCTTGAAAAGTAGCTACGTTCTTATAATATCTTTTAGACTACGGTATTCTAATTAACTAAGAATTTCCCTTAGTTTATTGCTGATTTTAAAGAAGGTGGAGTTTTTTAGTTTGTCGGAATTTATTTCCTTTTAAATTCAAAAATAATAATTTTCCATCATTCAATACATAATACTGCTTGTGTTCTTCATCGGTTACATTTACCGAACACATATGTGTGAGTGCATATTATTGTACAGATATGCCCGATTTATATTATACATTATATTATGCTATTAGTTATTGTTGCTATTTTTGTTTCACATCCACCAAACCATCACATATTGCCACCAAAACATCACGTTCCATGGTTGTTTCTCAAATCATTGACTATCGCGATCAAAGCCTTGTATAGCCTATATCTTTATTAAGCCTATTGTCTTACTCATTATGGAAAATTATACACCGATTTCTAAGTACAGCTTATTATTGGATATCTGCATACAATCATGTATTAGCATAATATCTCAATTCGTTTTTGTGTGCCGGTTCGAGCAGGGTCGGGTACATTTCACGCATGGTGACACACGGATAAAGAAGTTAGGTAGCTGGACTGTAGATGTTTTTTTAAACCGATTATATCATTTATTTAGTACCAGACCCCTTTTGATATTTGTACCTCGAAGACAGGGCGAAATTTAGATATTCTTTTATTTAGATGATACAATGGTATGTTACAAGTATTTTGCTCATTATTTTTAATAAGAAATCTGCTTTTGCCTGTTATAGTAATAAATTATTATAATAATATTATCAATAAATTGAGCTGCAGTTAAGTGCAATACTTTGAATTTTGTAGTATATAGAGATCCATATTTTGGTTGGATAGACATCCAACATAGCATAAAAGTGAATAGAGAACCAAGTATCTATGGGAAAACAACAATCAGAGAATAGAAAGAAATAAGATAAAGCGTTTTCATTTTACGATGTCAGTAAAAAGATTGTGAAGCATCTTTAATAAATATTAATAAAAAAATAAATACAAAAAACCCTAAAACGTACATGCTAATTAATTTGTTGACCGTGCTTCTCACGTCTGTTTCTTCACAATGACACGCTAAATTCAAAACAGTCGGTTTGGATGCCATTGTCATTGTACTCAACAAAACCTTTGATTCCAAAAGTAAATATCATGTTTTATTTACGACTTATTTTTAAAGTAATTAACAACCTTACTGTACAGGTTTTTAAACAAAAAAAAAGTAAAGAAGTACAGTTAGTAATGACGAAGATCAAGCTAAGCCTGTTCTGGACGTTGACTTTAAAACAGTTTCAATAATTCACTCATTTTCCTTGCAGCGTATGGCACGCTATGTAATTTAAGTCCTTTCGGTTTCTATGCTAGATACATCTATTTTCGCATCTTTACACTGTGTCACAGTATAGGCTTAGAATACATAAGTGTGGCGTGATGTGTAGGCTATAACACTATAACCAAATTGAGCTTGCCCGGGGCCAGAATAACATTTTTGTATTGCAGTATGAAGTCACATGCTATGCCTGATCCTGGTTGCCATATGGTGGCGAGTGTGTACTACGCTTGTACGAAGGTTTCGCTAGATAAACTCTGACTAGGCTAAACTAGTCATACAGATTTGATTGTAGCTTAGTAAGATAAACTGAATATATTTACTAAACGAAATGTTACCAATGATTCTATATTTCTTATTCAAAACCAGTAAAACAAGTTATTACTATTTAAATTCAAAAAAATAATACAGCAAACATACGAAACACAAAACTATTTTATGAAAATATCAAAAGCAATTTAGATATTTTCTTTTCAAACTCCAACAGTCGGCGAAACTTCGATTTACCAATTTCCCGTCGGAAACTTCATCGTCTCGATAGAACTATGTACTGTAATAGTGTTGCAGAAAATCGAAGACACCATATTTTATTTTGTCACGTCTTTTGAAGTATGAAAGTCTTGAGACGTTTATAATATAGCAGGAACATTCTCTGAAATTACATCATTATTTAGTTAAAAGACTTACGAGCTTCGTCGTTCGGATAATAAATTTAAACTGTATTCATATACCATTTGATAATTGTTGTATGGAAGTCCTCATACACGATTGTTCTATTTAATTCACAGAACAGATGTGTAAATGTTCACAGTTTATCTTATTGAAAAACATATTTGTAAAAACCTAAACCAGTTTATGAGGTACATACACATCATTATCCACAAAAATCTTTATCCCACTGGTATAAGCATATATCTTTTTCTGCTACCTCTGGAGCTGTTAAATTAATACATTGATAACACAGCTAATAAAATAACTACACATGCAAGAATGGACATTGCATTAATATGTTGCCCAGTCAAGTTAATCAAAAAATCAGTTAAAACTTCAAGCAATCGAAGGTTAATAATGATCACGCAAATACTTGATTTTAAAGTTATTTTATTTAATGAAATAATCTTAATAGTCCTATAGTAACACATTGATCACATCGAAAGACCTTCAGTGCCCTAAAGTCATTGTATCTTTACTATTTGCATGCGGTATCTAGGATCTGCTTACCATAAAATGATATATCAATTACAACCTGTAGATTGATGGAATTTTAATAGGTAATGACAGACCCAATATTTTTCTTAAATTATTATGTTTTGTCAACAATCTAAGTAACACTATTATATGTATGTGAAACAATCTAACGTTATTGTTGAAGACACATGAGAATTTGATTACAGTATTAAATTTTTATAGTCTATTAATTTACAAGCAGACTTTACAGAGTTAATATAAAACAAACAGGTGTACAAACAAATCAACAGTAAACTCACTAAATTTCAATTAAATATATCACTTTAGTTACAAATCCTAATTGGATTAAAAACTTCTAAGTCATAATATAAACAGGGTCTTAGGTTTCAGTTTGGGACTCGAAAGGTCCTTTAATCAATTCTCAAGGAGTTACGACAATGTTTGGACTTGTGAATTAAATTGAGATATAACAGCTGTATTAGCTAAATCACTTACTAACAAGTGGTGTAACAATTTCAACATTTAGGGTATAGAAATATACTTTGATATGGATAGGTGGGTGCAGGATATACATGGATATGAATATTGCAATACATAGAAAACAACCAGATCAAAGACCAAAAGAATGGGATTTAAATCTAGACTTTCTAAACCTTTCACACTTATCTTAAAGTATTATCGGTAATCTTGAGTATGAGTAATTGAACTTAGATGGGTAAAACAACAAGTCTATTCCAAAAGGCAAGAATCTTTTGATTATTTAGAACCTTAACATAGTTTAAGTATCACAAGCTGGCCACAAAATATTCAAAGACAATTGATAATACATTCATAGACAACGAGCCTGTAAAGAAATTACCACATCAAGTGACTGTCATGAGAATTAAGCAAATCTTGTACGAAACAGATGATATTTTCTTAAGCCGTGAACTATCTCACGTTTAATTTTACAAACTAAGTTTAAAAAAAACACATTAGTGATTTTTGTTGCTGTTACCACAGCTTTAAGCGTAATATAAATATTTTGTACTTTAATGCCACCGAAAGACTTGATCAGTATTATTACGACTTTCAATGGCAGATTATTTTAAATTTTAGTAAAATTGTCAATAAATTGTAGAAACTGGTCAATAGTTTTATTTGAGTTACCAATTACTTATGTACTAAATAAATACCATACATGTACCAACCAAATTAGCTATGTGACGCTTTGTGATAACTAACCTGCTAGCGTATACACGCAGCCACAACACGACTCCAATTTACTTCCATTCCAAAATATATAATATGTATATTGTACCTAGACATGGTGCCCCTTTAAGTTGTACACTACAAACATTGTCGATGCAGCGCAAGTAACTTGATCTACTTTTGTCTAATCCTCTAGTCAGTTGAACGCCTCCCCCATGCTGAGAATTTTGACACGCGGTAACTGATTATGTGTAGTAATTTGATAGAGATTAGTCGCGCTTGATAGGAATCCGGCTTGTCAAAATTTGAAATACTTTTTTTAAGGCACTGTGCATTTAGTATGATTAAATTCTATCAGTATAAAGCAATATTTAATTTAGATCCCAAGTTTTAAAATTCGCTCTTTATAAATTACTTAATATGAAAGTCTAAAAATTTTTTGTAAAGCCAACCTAAATTTGTATGAACCCTTTAACAAGTTTATAGCACGATCGGCAAACCAAATTGACGTTTAAAATCTCTAACTTGCTATCGCCAATCACTATCTTCACACTTGATACCCTCGTACCTCTGAGCCAGTCAAAGGCGCCACCTAAACTGTGCGCAGTGAACTGTTATCAACGGATGCTGTACTAATTGGACCCCCATCAAAGCTGATGGGATTTTATGGTGTCGCTCGATAAGATTTCCGACACATGTAATACCGGTTGCGATCATGCTAAAAAAGGAAGTGTTTTATACATGTACAGTTTATGATTATGACGACAGTAAAGTGGAAGATTAACAGTTTAAAAAAAATCAATTTAAAAGATACTTTGATGTTATATCGATACAGAAGGTTTTATGTATTCGGAACTGCATCATCTTGATCTGCGCTATTAAATGTTTACCGGTTACTCCAACAGCTTTAACACAATTGTTGTTTTGTTGTTCGTTGCCAAACCTAAACTCCTTTTCGTCGAAATGAGTCCGGTGAGTCATTAGTGGAGTCACTAGTAAAAAAAGAAGCACTACGCTACTAAAACCCTCTTTTACGGGTCCTCTGTGAAGTACACTTTTAGAGGTCAGTCAGTCAATTAGCCTATCGCAGTCCACTGCTGGACATAGGCCACTCTAAATGTGCGCTGTAGCACCCAGTCCATCATAATTCAGGTCGTCAGTCGATCTGGCTGGGGGGCTTCCTAACTTCTATTTAGAGGTAGTCGTCTCTAAATGCTAACGATTTCTAACAAGATATTCTGAGCCCTAAATAATATTAAAATGTTGTGTCTTTTCGATATAAATACCGTTCTATTGCTATGAGTCTTAAAGGTCCGTCCACCTCAAAACTGCAAGACATTTCGTTGGTTTCAATTGGTGATAAAACATTTTTTTACAGTAAGTCTATAAAATTGTGTCAATAATAACGTTATTATAAATAAACGACATAGTTTGATCATATCCTGGAAGAAAATTTTACCAATTTAATTTAAAAAAATATTTATAAATCCTTGTCAAACGCATTACGTTAGTATCACGCGTCAAGCGTCACTCCTCGCACCTGTCACGCTGGCCAGGTGTCAGTATTAGTCCCGACATATGTCTATCAACCTCATAACACGTCGAGAAACATTAGTACCGTGTCAATAGTTACGGGAAACGTGACACCATGCGGTTATCGACAAAACGCTGTCTGTTACGATTTGGTTGGGCTAGTTTTGATTTTTTAAGGTGTCAATTAAAATTGGGTGTTACAATCAAAGATTATAATATATTCAGATGAGAAATGCTACTCGAATACGCGTGACCGATAAAGATAGTTATTAGTATTATACATAAGTTACTTACGTACGAACGATTTCAGTTACGTACAAAGAAGTTATTCCTTTTATATGTACAAGAGGCATTCTTCCAAAAAATTATCTGTCAACTGCGGACCCGGAAACGTGCCCGGGATTCAGGTACTGATAGATTGTATCCTATTTCCACAGGTACGTCACGTCACAGGACGTAGGCGGAGCCGCCGAAAAGCTGTTTTTTCTACGAAATTTTCAACGTATACTGTACTTGTTTAGCGTCGGTTGGATTTGTGTATGGAGTGATAATGTTTTTTTAATAAATAGGACGAATTCATTTGTCATCTAAAGCCAACACATGCAGACACAACACAAACACAGGACACAGGATTCTAATATTAGAGTCGGCTGTCCGAGAATTGACGTCCCCGTCGACCGTCATTACCTCATGACAGTGGAGGTCGACGGTTTTATGAGCACTGGGCGATTTGCTATTATCATTCGCTTTTAGCTATAATCTATAAATAGGGCACAAAAGACTTCTAGACACTAGTTAGTTAGCTAGATGTATAGCTTCTGTTGAGAGCTTCATGACGCACAAATGAGACTTTTGACTTCTGTTCTAGTGTGGCGAGTGTGTATAGGTACCCGAAACCGCTTACAATTAGGACAGTATGGTTTTTTGCCAACTTCGTTAGTAATCCATATAAATATTGAAAACAATAAAGATCCTTCGAAGGTAGGGAAAAAATTTTTAAATTTTTTTATTGATACCCAAGCTTTTGAAAAAAAACTTAATTGAAAAGAAAAAATCGAAAAACTAAAGTTACTTTTAAATTTTTATTTATACTAGGAGCGCCCCGCGGTTTCACCCACGTAAGTCCCGATCCCGTGGGAATATCGGGATAAAAGTAGTCTACATACCAAGTTTCATCGCAATCGGTTTAGTAGTTTTGGCGTGAAAGAGTAACAAACATCCATACATACATACATCTTCACAAACTTTCACGTTTATAATATTAGTAGGATTTACTTTGACTTTATACAGAAATATTTTATTCCATAAAAATTTATATTTCTAAAATGCCCCGGGCAGTTGAAATAAAATTATATTTGATTGTTTGGTACACAACATATTTATTTAGTTTGTTTTGAAAAACAAACACGTTATAACTGGGGCTGAATTATTTGTAAACATGTCAAAGGCAAACTATGTCGTGTTTGTTTAGAGAGGTGAAAAAAAAACATGTATTAAAAAAAACTTTTATATACAACTAGCTACCCGGCCACACGTTGCTGTGGCTAAGTAATTTGCAATAAAAAATATTGTAACTATAAACTGAAATGAAAAAGATCCTATCTCCCAACTTGGATCAAACTGCATACATGTGCAAAATTTCATTAAAATCGATTCATTATTTTAGGAGTTTATCACGAACAAACAAACAACGTGACAATTTGTAAAATTTTTATTTGTATAGATTTTACAAGTTATATTTTAAGTGTTAAAAGAGTGACAGGATCTGAATTCTTTTATCAAACGTTTAAATAATATTCAGATTCAGATAGTTTATTGTTATCACAGGTATACAGGGTATTACAAGAAAGGTCTTAGTTCTAAAGTACAGATCTCTGTGACATACAGTACTAGACGGTGTACACTATTACATCTCAAAAAATATACAAGAGAATAATTTTAACTAACTAACTAACTATAAAATTGAACTAACAATGACAGTGATATAACTTGTACACCTTCAGGGAGGTTTGGTGACTCTACTCACCACCAGGATAATAATACTACACCGGTAGCTCTGATTACCGGCTCCTCTATAAAGTTGAATTGCGAGTTCTCGCTAGTTAGTAGCAAGTTGAGTAGTCTGCTGTGCCCCACTTCGTCCTTTGACGATCGATTATCATGATGTCTTTTTAATAATTAAAGGGTGTCAACTCTAAATAAAGTTTAATGTACAATAATAAACATATAGCAATCTTTTAGTGAACAATATTTAAATTGATAGGAAACTGTTATTAGTAAGAAAATCGCTAACCGTGAGCCTTTAACACTGTAACAGAAACCGGCATAGCGACGATCATAGAGGTTTGTGTTAGAACGTCTATCTATGATATTATGTATTGAAATACTTCATTAACATTCTGATAACCAAACAAATCCCCGTAATAAAAAAAAAAAAAATAATTCTGTCACAACCTTTTTTTTTGTTTTTTTTTTACATCATTGGAACTCAAAAGATTGTATAAACATGTTATTGTTTGGTAATAAAGGATTTTGTGATAATTTAATTTTTACACCTTATTTACTTATAACTAAAAACCACTTGTGTCTATCAGAAGTAAATCGTATAAGTTATAAATAGTATACATATTCTAAGAAAAGTTTGATTTCAATCATATTTATCATAGAAATGCATAAATACATGGAACTTTTGATTTTGGATTAAGCACTAGCTGTTTGTCCGCGTGGAATATTTGGTTTAATCTATCCCACGGGAACCGTACATTTTTCCGGGATAAAAAGTAGCTTATATGCTATTCTAGACTGTAATCTATCTCTGTGACAAATTTCATCCAGATCCGTTCAGCCGTTTTTGCGTGGAAGAGTAACATGGATCCATCCATCCTCACAAACTTTCTCCTTTATTATATACTAGCAGCGCCCCGTGGTTTCACCTGCGTAAGTCCCGATCCCGTGGGTCTCCAGCTTTCTACATACCAAGTTTCATCGCAATCGGTTCAGTGGTTTTTGCGTGAAAGAGTAACAAACCTTCAAGAAAAGAGCGTACTCTCATCTCAAAGGCCGGCAACGCACTTGTGACTCATGAGTTGCAGGTGTCCATGGGCCACGGTAGTCACTTACCATCAGGTGACCCGTCTGCTCGATTGCCCCCTATAATACAAAAAAGAAAAACAAACATCCATCCATTCATCCATCGTCACGATGCTCGAGTAAACTTAATATTAAACTGCATCATTTTTTAACTAATACGTAGGTACGATAAGATACCCTTTTTTTAAATTAAAATATACTAAATTAATTGTCTACTTTATTAGTACCGGTCTGTACAAGACCAAAAATAACATTCCTAATCGTTTAAAATCAGATTCGAATAGTCTAATCGATTCCCATTTATTCGACTAATCTGAGAACGGAACTAAATAATTTATAGGGCTAGGGTGTATTAATTATATTTTATTTATCGATGTCGATCGAATCGCGACACGAAATCAAATTTTGTATTTGTATTTACTAGCAACTGTCGGGCACTATTAAGTTGATTTATCTTATTAACTTTATCGACTGGAGACAGTAAGTTTCGATTCAGATCACCATTGTTTACGTCGTATGTCATAGTTAAAGCTCACTGGATTTCCCGCTTTATCTCGATAGCTGGAGAGATTACTATGGATTAATATGATTAGGAAGCTAGAAGAGTTTTATCTCTTAAAAATGAGATAGCAGATAAGGTATACGACGTGGGTTATGTTGGTGGTGTTGTAGTCTGAGTGTCATGCATTGGCCTGTTTGTTATATAAAGTATTTTTTTTTGGTTTCTATTAGTTTTTTTTTATATATAGTGATACTAAGGTACAGTAAAATGAGGTGAATAGATATGCAGCGTGTGCCTAGGTACTAAATGTAACACAATCTTTCTCGAGTGCGTTTGCGAAAACCAAGTTACTATTTTTTTGACATGATGCGAAACAAACACCTGTTTAGTTGGTAATAGTATTACTTCGTAAATATGCCATATATTTCTAAAATTTATAAAACATATACATGGATACCGTAACGAAATTTAAAGAGAAAAAAATACTAAAGTAAGACAGACTTTGGTCTCTTTGCTACGTTACACTAAAAAGAGAGTGAGTTACTACACTATAAACTACAACAGTTAACAATTAAACGTTTTTTTGCTATATTTCAAATCAATTCAATTAAATCAAATCCTTTATTTGCACAACACACGTACATTAAGGTGTTAAATAATGATAATAATTTTATGGGCTCTGGGTTACCTATATTAAGTATGCAAATTTGAGAGAAACATATTGCTCTGCATGCATCTTAGAATTTTAATTTTAGTCTGAGTATTATTAAAATGTCATTAACAGTAGAAACAAAATGGTTGCATAAGAAGTCACAAAAACAATGTCTCCGACATTTTATAATGTCAACAAAATACCACTACCGAATAAAAATAATTGGTTAAAAATCTAAACGCCAAATAGTACCTACCTAATAATAATTTAATAATAAAAGTGTTACATTATACATAGTATATAATAAAGGTTAAAAAAAATTATATATTAGATTAATTGTAGTAATTAGTATCCTATTGTCAATTATCTGATAAAAAATTTGAGGCATTATAATAACATTTTTCAATTACTAACTTTTTTAATTTTATTTTAAATACTATGAATATTATTTAGCCAAGTTACATTCAACTGCATCAAAAAACGTAAATTTAGACACTAAATGGTATTTTTATATGTACAGTGTATAAGACAAACATACATATTTGGCCTTCGCTTTCCAATTCACATCTCCCGCACTATCCATAAGGTCTCATCTGCGGGTGGTCGCAGCAGACTTGTCGAGTGTCGGACGTCGCCTCGCTTTGTCGCACCGACATGTCGCATGTTCCTGCAACTGACGCCATTTGTTGTCACACAACGGTTTTACGGATTATAAGGTTTATTGCTTGAATTTCGAATTTCAAATTTCACTACGCTCATAACGTAGTGTATTTTTATATACACCTAGACAAGTATGTGTAAATAAGGTGGAAATATAAAATTGTTTACGATCAATGGATAAGAGGTAACTCAAAAATGACCTACTAGATTTTGCTGCGGCCCCGCTCTCTTAAAAATTATTTTTGTATAATTCGGCACAGCACTATTTTTTCTGTATGCAACATGTCATGATAATCGTTTGATCAGTTATGCATGCATGCATAACTGATCAAAAGCATGAAAGTATAACAAACAAACAAATCTCAAATTCGCATCTTAATATTACTAGCTTATCTCGCGTAAATGTTATTTTTTTATCTCTCGATAACAGTACCTTTTCCTAGATGAAAAGAACCTGACTGGCCTGTTGGTCTAGTGACCCTGACTGCTGAGCCAGAGGTCGTGTGTTGGATTCCCATCCAGGACAAATAATTGTGTGATGAGAATGATCATTTGTTCTGTGTCTGGGTGTAATTTATCTATAATATGTATGTATTTAGAAATATATAAGTATGTTTATCAGTAGTCTGGTTACCATAGTACAGGCTCTTGTCTAGTCTGGGATCAAACGGCCGTGTGTGAAGTGTGTTAAGTTATTATATTATTATGTTCTTTTCTGTACTTACCACTGGCAGTGGGTAAGCAAAGTTTCATTATGTTCGGTTGAGTAATAAACAAACAAACTTACATTCGGATTTATAATATTAGTTAGGATTAAATAATATAAACTTGATTAGATTACCTCGATATTACTAATGCAATAGTGTTGCCCTGCTATAAATATTCTTTGAGTATCCGAATAATAAGTATTTTATTTATTCAAAATGATATAAACTCCACCGACAATATATTTTATTCACTATGATCGCATTCCATGATTTTATATAAAGACAGCTGTTACCCGTGACATCAAAATTTTTGTGAGAACCGTACATTTTTCCTTGATGAAAAGTAGCCTATGTGCTATTCCAGATTATAATCTATCTCTGTGACAAATTTCATCCAGATCCGTTCAGCTGTTTTTGTTTGGAAGAGTAACATGCATCTATCAATCCTCACAAACTTTCTCCTTTATTATATACTAGCAGCGCCCCGTGGTTTCACCCGCGTAAGTCCCGATCTCGTGGGTCTCCAGCTATATACATACCAAGTTTCATCGCAATCGATTCAATGGTTTTTGCGTGAAAGAGTAACAAACATCAATCCATCCACCCGTCTGAACTTTCACATTTATAATATTAGTGGGATTACTAGTAAGATTCAGAAACAACTTGCATTGTATTAATACCAAACTCGTTTAACAACACAAATATTAATGACCGTAAAAAAGATCAGCAGAACCTTACGTGGCTTTTATAGCAACGTCTTTATTAAGTTTGGACCACAATTATATCAATCTTAAGCACCCTGCTATTAGTGGCTTCTAAATATAATGAAATTATAATGCTTGTGTAGCGCTACCTGAATTAGAGGTCCAAAATAAAATGAAAAAGTTCTTTTAGCTTTATTTGGATAATTTATTTTGTGTTTCGTATTTCGTTTTAGCGTTTTTATTGCACATGATTAAAATAAAATAATCATGAGAAGACAAATACAGTAATTATAGTAGTTTTGTTTTAATAGACGCATAAACGGAGAGGGAATAATGCGTTTGATTTTATTTTCAACCGCCCATGCAAAAAGGAAGGATGTTACAATTTTAACGTATGCATTTGTGTGTCTGTCTGTGGCATCATGCTTCCTAAACGGATAGACTGATTCTGATCGAGAGTGTTCTTAGCTGTAATTCTAGAAAATCTCGGTCAGCCGTTTGAAGATCATCAGTTTTTTTCTAATCCTTGAAGGGATGTTTCTACTGGTTTGATCAATTTAAAATTCTACTGATTTAAGCAAAAACTATCCAATCCACAATCCCGAAAATTTGGAGGTTTTGTGACCTATGTACTCCAAATAAGGTATATTTTAACATATTAAAGACTCAGTCTTTGATATGTTAAAATATGGTTGTGGATTTGTGGATGTGTGGAGGTTGTGGATTGGATCATTTTTGCTGCTTAAATCGGTCCAATTTAATATCCTGCGACTTCAATGATATTACAGTAACAATCAGCAGAATACCGAACTGCTCACCAACTTGTTTTTGAGTCAAGAGTATTTTCATTTTTAATTCATCCTTTCACAAGGAAAAATTTGATAGCTGAGAGTGTATAATGACGTAGTTAAGTTGAATTCGTATCGCGTAATATTGCCAGGTATAAGAGGAACATAGGTGTTGCAGATCGTCTACCAAAACCGGCAAAATCTCCCCACTATTTCTACCCTACCCTAGTTAGATAATAAGGATATGATGTTGAACACTGCACTCTTCTAAAGTCTATGTTAATCACGTGATTAGTGATTATCAGCACCATAGAAATGATTTTGTTCACTAGTTTCCTCTGGAACCCCGAAATGCAGTAACCTGAAGACGATCTACTCCGGCCTTACGTCATCCTAAGTACATTATGCTTTTGTAAAATCAGTAAAATATAAAAAAAAAATACCAAAAATGGTCCCCCCTTTTTAAAATATAAAAGACTAGCAGCACCCCATGGTTTCACCCGCGTAAGTCCCGATCCCGTAGAAATATCGGGATAAAAAGTAGCCTATATGTTAATCCAGGTCTCCAACTATCTACATACCAAGTTTCATCGCAATCAGTTCAGTAGTTTTGGCGTGAAAGAGTAACAAACATCCATCCATCCAACCATCCATCCAAACTTTCACATTTATAATATCAGTGGGATAAAGACTACGACTTAGAAACAAGACTTTGAGACTTGTACCGTGTTACCAGGACGACAGGATCTTCTAGCTATTCATCTTACAGACGCGTACACAAGCTTTGCTTACTATCTAGATCCAGTATAATTAAATGTAACTGTTTTATGTGTACATTGGCAACCCTGGCGACCGCTGGGCGAACGATCCCAATAGCTATTTAATAATGAAACTTCTTACTAAAGTTTACAGTTCGTTTTAATTTACATTTTAAACGGTTAGTTTTAGAACAAGCTAAATTGCTTTTCAATTAATTTATTTTAGTATCGAACACAAACAACATCAAACATAAATTGCAAAAATATTAGGTACCATTTTATTTGATTTGTGTTTCAAATGTTCTGTTTTTAAAAAGGCCGGTAGTAAATAAAGTGTCATTTTTACGCAAGTGGCTTTTATCATGACCATTATATATATATGTTTTGAAAACACAAGTGTTTTATAAATTCCCAAAGAGCACATGGCTGTACTAATGTCAAACGGTTACCGATGCCAATAAACATTCTAAAAACCAGTTCCGTCACTTGTGCGAAGCCATCTTGGAGGAACACTCGACGTAGGTAGCTTGTAATACTGTTATAGTTTTTCATATCTGTAATTTTCTCTTAAAATTACCATATGACCGATTATGCACCGACTCTGAAAGAAATTCTTTCATATTTAATATTCAAATCTTAATGATTTCACAAAACTAATAATGTTATATGCGTATAGGTAAATAAAAAAATATAAAATAAAAAAAAAATATATCGCAATTTTGGAAGTAACTTTATATGTATATACATAGGGGCCGTCAATTTGTTTTCTACCCTAATGGTATAAATATAAAAGGTAAATAGATACGAAAAATTATCTGTAAATACCCCACATTTAAACATTATGCATGTCGTATAATCTATGATGTGTTGCCGGGTTATACCTTCGGCAAAAGTAAAAAGGGCAAAATTTTAAAATACGGAACCCAAGTCATCTTTGCAACGAATTTGAACAGAAATTAAAACATCTGCTTTGGGAAATGAAGTAACCGTGTCTAATGTGCTTATAATAAGTTCTTTTCTTCATAATCGAATTGTGTAGTTCTACGAAGTGGAACTAATTTTGGAGAGGATGTGGCAAATTAATTGAAATTAATAAGTACGTAATTTGAATGGAGCGCTGTGCTCTATGCAATTTATATTTGAGCTATATTAATATAATATTTATTTAGAATCCTGTAGGAATATATCCCGCCCAGTTCATCCCGACCTCGGCCACAAACCAATTACTTGTTGTAATTCAATATTCAATTAATTCGTTTGATTTTTGATTTCATTTCTGTTTTAATTACAATTTGTCTTTAGATTAAATACTTTTTAATCCATTTCAATATAATTTAAAAAATCAATTGAACGATAACTCAAAAATTAGAAATTATTAATAATATTTAAATATGTGATCCACACCAATCTATAGACCTACAAGTTAGTCATTATAACTCTGGCTCAACATTTATTTTATACCTAATATGAATACTAGGTATTTTCATAGAAGATTTTATGACTGAAAATAGTCGCAACTAGTTTTAGTTGGTGGTAAATTAACGAATATTAATCTTCAAAATAACTATACAGTTTTGTTAGTACGATATGACAACATAAACTGGGCAAAACTCAATGCATGTCAGCAATCTTTTATGATTAATTTCTGTATTATTCCTTTTATAGTTATATAAAAAAAAACTCATTAATAACATAAACTTGTGGCTGTGTGGTATACTCACATATTATTCACCATAAACGAGATTATCTACTATGATAATAATAATATGTGACCACGCCTTGGGTTTTATTGTGAATCGTATCATAAGATCTCTATTAATAAAAGTCTGAAGTACAATAACTTGGGAGTAATGGTCGAATAAGCTAGTCGAGAAGTCTGAGGTGCTTGTACCGGACGGAGAAAATTGTTACTGGTTTGGGTGTTAAGTAATTCTCTGTGTCATTGAAGTATATACTGAAGCTGTATTACAGGGCTGCCAGTTTGTATAATTGGATACAAAATTCGTATAATTCGGTTATCTTATGTATTCTGTTTGTATAGTGGATTGCATTGTATAATTGGATACAATGTCATTTCTGATGTTATAGCGTAATAAATACGCACATACACATCGCTTGCAGAAAAAGTGTCAAAATACAAAAATAGCTATTTCGAGAAAACACGATTTTTATGCCGGTGAATTGAACAAAACAGTGAAAAAGTTAACTTTGTTCCATCTAGCGGTCACTATTAGGAACATAATATCGATGTTTTTACAGCTGACCAAATGCAACATTTGCTATTCAATGCTATAAAAATGTTAAAACGTACCTAACATGTGATATGCCACTTTTTTGCCGGGTGGCGACATGTCTGTGGTACTCTGTTAAACCCTTACACGTTAAAGTTAAAACGCCTTTCATTGAAATTCCCAAAGAGTGACGTACTACAGTTGTAAAACACTGATTTTGTATAATAATACGTGATTTTGTATAAGTTCTGAGACTCGGCGGTATGAAATAAGTTGTCCTTACTGGCAGCCCTTCTGTTTTAGCTAAAGATGCGAAGTAGGATGTCAGTAATAAAATAATAATACATAATAATAATAATAATGATTTATTTTCTCGCCACAATACAGTAGAAGTACATTACCTTTGATATTGTTGTTAATTAAGTTGTTCTAATTGGGAAAAATGTTGGTTATTACTATCTAAAGTTTGGTATTAATAGGGGGCCAGGGTTCTTGTTATGATTAACTGTAGTTAATTTAAGTTTGTTGGTCGAGTTTATTCAATTAACCATTTCTAATGATCGCCTGGTGAATATTTTTTTTATATAATGGTCCAGTAAAACTTGGAATCTCATTATATACACTTTCCGGACCAAGAGAGGTCAATATTTATATTACATCCCTGTAGTTTCTTGTAGCCGTTTTCGCATATCTAATTTTTTAACTTATATAACACATATATAAATGCTAATTATTCCAAATTTCGCGTTCCTAAGTGCTCCAAATTTGCTTAAAAAAGGTCCCGTCCTTTGCTGCTTAAATCGGTCCAATTTAATATCCTGCGACTTCAATGATATTACAGTAACAATCAGCAGAATACCGAACTGCTCACCAACTTGTTTTTGAGTCAAGAGTATTTTCATTTTTAATTCATCCTTTCACAAGGAAAAATTTGATAGCTGAGAGTGTATAATGACGTAGTTAAGTTGAATTCGTATCGCGTAATATTGCCAGGTATAAGAGGAACATAGGTGTTGCAGATCGTCTACCAAAACCGGCAAAATCTCCCCACTATTTCTACCCTACCCTAGTTAGATAATAAGGATATGATGTTGAACACTGCACTCTTCTAAAGTCTATGTTAATCACGTGATTAGTGATTATCAGCACCATAGAAATGATTTTGTTCACTAGTTTCCTCTGGAACCCCGAAATGCAGTAACCTGAAGACGATCTACTCCGGCCTTACGTCATCCTAAGTACATTATGCTTTTGTAAAATCAGTAAAATATAAAAAAAAAATACCAAAAATGGTCCCCCCTTTTTAAAATATAAAAGACTAGCAGCACCCCATGGTTTCACCCGCGTAAGTCCCGATCCCGTAGAAATATCGGGATAAAAAGTAGCCTATATGTTAATCCAGGTCTCCAACTATCTACATACCAAGTTTCATCGCAATCAGTTCAGTAGTTTTGGCGTGAAAGAGTAACAAACATCCATCCATCCAACCATCCATCCAAACTTTCACATTTATAATATCAGTGGGATAAAGACTACGACTTAGAAACAAGACTTTGAGACTTGTACCGTGTTACCAGGACGACAGGATCTTCTAGCTATTCATCTTACAGACGCGTACACAAGCTTTGCTTACTATCTAGATCCAGTATAATTAAATGTAACTGTTTTATGTGTACATTGGCAACCCTGGCGACCGCTGGGCGAACGATCCCAATAGCTATTTAATAATGAAACTTCTTACTAAAGTTTACAGTTCGTTTTAATTTACATTTTAAACGGTTAGTTTTAGAACAAGCTAAATTGCTTTTCAATTAATTTATTTTAGTATCGAACACAAACAACATCAAACATAAATTGCAAAAATATTAGGTACCATTTTATTTGATTTGTGTTTCAAATGTTCTGTTTTTAAAAAGGCCGGTAGTAAATAAAGTGTCATTTTTACGCAAGTGGCTTTTATCATGACCATTATATATATATGTTTTGAAAACACAAGTGTTTTATAAATTCCCAAAGAGCACATGGCTGTACTAATGTCAAACGGTTACCGATGCCAATAAACATTCTAAAAACCAGTTCCGTCACTTGTGCGAAGCCATCTTGGAGGAACACTCGACGTAGGTAGCTTGTAATACTGTTATAGTTTTTCATATCTGTAATTTTCTCTTAAAATTACCATATGACCGATTATGCACCGACTCTGAAAGAAATTCTTTCATATTTAATATTCAAATCTTAATGATTTCACAAAACTAATAATGTTATATGCGTATAGGTAAATAAAAAAATATAAAATAAAAAAAAAATATATCGCAATTTTGGAAGTAACTTTATATGTATATACATAGGGGCCGTCAATTTGTTTTCTACCCTAATGGTATAAATATAAAAGGTAAATAGATACGAAAAATTATCTGTAAATACCCCACATTTAAACATTATGCATGTCGTATAATCTATGATGTGTTGCCGGGTTATACCTTCGGCAAAAGTAAAAAGGGCAAAATTTTAAAATACGGAACCCAAGTCATCTTTGCAACGAATTTGAACAGAAATTAAAACATCTGCTTTGGGAAATGAAGTAACCGTGTCTAATGTGCTTATAATAAGTTCTTTTCTTCATAATCGAATTGTGTAGTTCTACGAAGTGGAACTAATTTTGGAGAGGATGTGGCAAATTAATTGAAATTAATAAGTACGTAATTTGAATGGAGCGCTGTGCTCTATGCAATTTATATTTGAGCTATATTAATATAATATTTATTTAGAATCCTGTAGGAATATATCCCGCCCAGTTCATCCCGACCTCGGCCACAAACCAATTACTTGTTGTAATTCAATATTCAATTAATTCGTTTGATTTTTGATTTCATTTCTGTTTTAATTACAATTTGTCTTTAGATTAAATACTTTTTAATCCATTTCAATATAATTTAAAAAATCAATTGAACGATAACTCAAAAATTAGAAATTATTAATAATATTTAAATATGTGATCCACACCAATCTATAGACCTACAAGTTAGTCATTATAACTCTGGCTCAACATTTATTTTATACCTAATATGAATACTAGGTATTTTCATAGAAGATTTTATGACTGAAAATAGTCGCAACTAGTTTTAGTTGGTGGTAAATTAACGAATATTAATCTTCAAAATAACTATACAGTTTTGTTAGTACGATATGACAACATAAACTGGGCAAAACTCAATGCATGTCAGCAATCTTTTATGATTAATTTCTGTATTATTCCTTTTATAGTTATATAAAAAAAACTCATTAATAACATAAACTTGTGGCTGTGTGGTATACTCACATATTATTCACCATAAACGAGATTATCTACTATGATAATAATAATATGTGACCACGCCTTGGGTTTTATTGTGAATCGTATCATAAGATCTCTATTAATAAAAGTCTGAAGTACAATAACTTGGGAGTAATGGTCGAATAAGCTAGTCGAGAAGTCTGAGGTGCTTGTACCGGACGGAGAAAATTGTTACTGGTTTGGGTGTTAAGTAATTCTCTGTGTCATTGAAGTATATACTGAAGCTGTATTACAGGGCTGCCAGTTTGTATAATTGGATACAAAATTCGTATAATTCGGTTATCTTATGTATTCTGTTTGTATAGTGGATTGCATTGTATAATTGGATACAATGTCATTTCTGATGTTATAGCGTAATAAATACGCACATACACATCGCTTGCAGAAAAAGTGTCAAAATACAAAAATAGCTATTTCGAGAAAACACGATTTTTATGCCGGTGAATTGAACAAAACAGTGAAAAAGTTAACTTTGTTCCATCTAGCGGTCACTATTAGGAACATAATATCGATGTTTTTACAGCTGACCAAATGCAACATTTGCTATTCAATGCTATAAAAATGTTAAAACGTACCTAACATGTGATATGCCACTTTTTTGCCGGGTGGCGACATGTCTGTGGTACTCTGTTAAACCCTTACACGTTAAAGTTAAAACGCCTTTCATTGAAATTCCCAAAGAGTGACGTACTACAGTTGTAAAACACTGATTTTGTATAATAATACGTGATTTTGTATAAGTTCTGAGACTCGGCGGTATGAAATAAGTTGTCCTTACTGGCAGCCCTTCTGTTTTAGCTAAAGATGCGAAGTAGGATGTCAGTAATAAAATAATAATACATAATAATAATAATAATGATTTATTTTCTCGCCACAATACAGTAGAAGTACATTACCTTTGATATTGTTGTTAATTAAGTTGTTCTAATTGGGAAAAATGTTGGTTATTACTATCTAAAGTTTGGTATTAATAGGGGGCCAGGGTTCTTGTTATGATTAACTGTAGTTAATTTAAGTTTGTTGGTCGAGTTTATTCAATTAACCATTTCTAATGATCGCCTGGTGAATATTTTTTTTATATAATGGTCCAGTAAAACTTGGAATCTCATTATATACACTTTCCGGACCAAGAGAGGTCAATATTTATATTACATCCCTGTAGTTTCTTGTAGCCGTTTTCGCATATCTAATTTTTTAACTTATATAACACATATATAAATGCTAATTATTCCAAATTTCGCGTTCCTAAGTGCTCCAAATTTGCTTAAAAAAGGGTACAAAGTAATTTCTGAGACCGTGAGAAACAAACGCTATATTGTTTTATATTATTTCTAGTTAAATCAGTGTTCTTATTATACAGTCGATAACTTATTATACTAATTAAGTAACTTTGCTTTCCTAGACACAAACGAAAAGTCACCAACCTCCTGCCATCGAAGTCCTCAGCTCCCACTCAAGGGAGCGGTTCCACAAGGCGTGCGCCTCCGCCAGCTCCCTTATACGAAGACCTGCAAGACCTGCCTAGGAGACCACCGTTGCCTCATAGACCTGAGTTGGAACCACAGTTGGAGGTATGTATCTTCGGTAAAAATTTAGTAGGTAGATGCATCATTCTAAGTAGATGGATACATGGATACCTAATGGGATACTCTCTCCTTTAAGTAGTATTGTGTTCTGAGGAATACTTTTAAGTGGTGCAAAATTTTACCATTGCACTTCATCCAGTCACCGTTTCTTCTACTTTCAAGCGATTTTTCTTTATATATATATATATAAATATGTAAATCTTGTGTATGTCAGAAACTTCTGTAACGATTTCTGTATTTAGACAAGATTTTAAGCTTATCTATAGAGGTGTATTTCTCTCTCTAAAAAGCGGATTCTCGTTCACCACTAGGTGTAGTAGGGCTTCTTTAAGTCTAATGTTAAACGTTTGTGTGTATCCATAAACGGTCGTAAACAAAGATATTTGGGATGGGTGATACCCTTTAGGCACAGTTTTTATCCCTAGACATCTCCGATGACCCTACGAATATTAAGGAACAGTTCGTTATACTAGTATCATTATTTACTTAGAGATGGTGAAGATTTACTGCTCGGACTTGTTCATTCAAACGAAAAACGTTAAGTATTATAATACCATAGAAAAGTTATTCACGCGTCTAGTTATTTTTGTGGTTTTAAAGCAGTTGATTAATTTTATTACTTTTTTTAATGTACAGGATCTCCTGCGATCATAAATTAAAAATCAACCGCAATAAAATTGATATAAATAGTTTTATAACGTTTCGTTTTTTTATATTCGGGCTTAGCCTATCTGGTCTTAGCAAACTGCGTTCAAAGGAGAAAGGAAGAAAAAGGAACTCTACGAAGTGCTTTGAGATTGTGTTGAGTTTTCATGATTATAATTTGCTGAAAGTATTTTTTTTACAAACAAACGGCTGAAATTTGATAATAATTGAAAATTTCAATATAGATCATCCAGATGTCATCGTTTGATTTGTGTTTCGAAAGCACTCAAAATATCTAACAAAAACAAGAAACAAAGCCTTTTAACCTCAGAATTTAAATCTTGTTAATATTTAAGAGGATAAATAAGCGGGCAATAACTCAGCTCAAGTTATTTTTGTTGAAATAGTACTTTGACCTGCCTGTCTGGCCTCTATCTATAGAACGGTGGATAGGGTCTTTAGACATCTACTGCAGCACTGTACAATCAATAAAAATATATTTAATTATATTAACCTTTTAGAAAAACTGAATTTGAAGTTTGCTAAAACAACACCCTAAATTTAGTAAATTGAATGAGACCCGTGAGATAATTACAACTTAGAATGCTGTGTTTTTTAAGATTGCGTCTACTCCATCTACTAGATTTAATCTTAAAATATTCAGCGTTTTAATTAAGAATACTAATTGCAACAGGCCTCAGATTACTACATAGATCAAGATAGAAAATAAAATATATAAAATTAATCTTGAAAGAAAATAAGTCAAATATAATACACAAATTAATGTTAATCATGAAGGATTAACAATTATGAATACAGCATTTATGAGAGATTTAGTTGATAAAAGCTTCGGTGTATATTGAAAACAATTGCCGCTTTCTTATAATTTTCACGATAACTTATCACTGAAAGGAAAATAAACCAACTCAAATTATATTGCAAATGATCTCATTAGTAAATCACGTCACGTTTTCTCAGCACTACTTCTAGGAATTGTTGTCTAACAGACCCCAGGTCTGGGAATTCTTAGCCCGTAAAGTGTCCGACACTCACGTATTTAGACGAGGGTCTAAGGGACCCTGTGCGACCTTCAAAGTTAATCTAATAGATGCTTCTACTGATATATAAAGTAATGAAATGAGATATCTTGTCACTCAGTTTAGTGAGGTTCATTTGGCTCGTCCATATTCATTCTATTTTTTCTTCTCTTTATTTAGTTAAATGTGTCCTTTGCGTCAATCAAGGAATACAAATAATTTTGTATCTCATATTAGAATTCTCAAAGACTTTCTTTGAGAAAAGATAAGGACACATTGATGACTCACTTATGGGCACTAAAAACCATACTCAATACATAACGGATACGTCAATGTCAAGCTTCCGTGCTCGATTCACTCACGGTGCAAATGTTTATATGTACGTTATGCATTCATGTAAATATTTGTATGTATCAAACCGTGTTCTAGTGCCCATAGTACAGTTACAAGGAATATTTTTAGGTTACTTTTCCAATAACATTAGTATGTGAATCGTTAAATTGAATAAACCTGAACACCTAATAGAAAAAAACTTCAGTTTTAATATATGTACTTATTTTATTTACATAGACTGCAGTAAATGTAAAATTTTACAAAATGAATACTTATCGAAATAATGTTATTTTTTTTACAGATGGTGGAAACTAAAAGGCCAAACTGTCCTAGCCGTGTCTTCGTGTGCGGTTCAGGCGGCACTTGGCGAGGCGGCAACTCCTGTGGTGGAGATGCCTGTGGTGCTCCTCTTTACGAAGAATTGCCACACAGATCAGACGACTCCCTTCACAGCGACGATCATTTCGCTGAAGACGAATTAAGCCTTGTTGGAGAAGCAGCCCCTTGTCGAACCTGCTCTCGTCCTCCAGCTCCTCAATCTCTTCCTCACCGGCCACGGCACCAGCGAATGGACCGACGACCTAAGTCTTTGGAAAGACGACGAGCTCAACATCAACACAGAATGCAACGGCATATCCATCCGCCGGGGCCGCCAGATCCGACGGAATTCCATGAAGGTGTTCTTTTGGATGCCCTTTTAAGATTGTATCCTCAAGTTGGCACTGTTGGTGCTAGACCTCAAGGTCCTCTACCAATGAGTGCAGGGGGAGCTTGGCCTGGCGGAGAATTACCAGGGATTGCTTGCTGGAGAGGCCCAAGAGCTTCACCAAAGCCTCCGAGTGGAGATTCTTCGTTTGGATCTGATTCTGGTTATAGCAATAATACGTGTGGGACCTGTGGTACGAGGGCATCGTCCAGACATCGTTTGTCTGCTGAAATACCAATGTCATGAACGGACTCTGCTTGGTTTGATGTGACAGTCGTGCCATAACTGTTCCAGTGACGTTGTGAAGTGAAAAGTCACATTTAATGTAATCAATTTTGCATTTAGTAGTTTTACTTTGTCTTTCACGGCCTAACTTATTCAGTGGCCTCGATTCTCTCATGCCTTCCGAGACAGTAAACTTAATTGTTGAATATTAGTTACTGTCAAATATTTATGAACCTTAAACGTTTTAGGGACTACTTTTCTACACAATTGTACAAAATTTATTGCTTAGTAGAAAGTCCCTTTAGATTTTAGCGGTACTATATTTTGATGAAAATGTTATTTTTATTAGCTGATATAGTGATGGTTTTGTACAAAATTTATGTGACTATAATTTAGGTAGCGATAGCGGTTTCGTCCTAGTAAGTTTCGAACTAGTCCTTAAATTATCACAATAATTGTGAACCTATCAAGTTAAAGATTAATCTTTGTAAAAACTACGGGGGAAATTATGTAAATGGATTTCTGAATTTGTAGATAATGTACAAAATTGTAGTTAAATGAATTATTTAAGAATAGTAAGTTGAATTTTATAATCATATCATATTAAAGGTTCCACTTTTCATTCGAATAACACACTGACTTCCTTTCTACGAATTGTAGTGTCTCATTTTGTAATTTGGTGCTAAAGTTAATGTATCGAATTCCTATCCGTCGATTTATTTTTACTGCTCTACAAGTATTCAAACTTCGCTCTTTTGTTTAAGATCAATTTTATTTTATCTTTCATTCAGTTCTATTACACTTGAGCGTTTCTTTCCTGTCGTAAAAACAGGCATTACATTTATTCGTAAACACAGAATATTATTCTGTCGTCAAAAATGTTGTTTCTTGTTTGAATGTTGTATTTAATTTAAGTAATGACTATTTATTTTTACTACACTTTAATTGTTTCTTTTTGTATAGTATCAAGAGTTGCAACACTTATGTAATTAAAATTTGTGGGCAAAGTGTCCGTTTAATAAATATTGAAGAGCACAATAAAATGAAAAATAAATACATTTTTAAGAAAATATATTTTTTATTTTGCTTGTAGCCTAATATCCAGAAACACAATAAAGCTGCATATACCTTTACATAGGGAGTATTTAGCAAAAATGAAGTACGTAATTTGAGAAGATTATATAAATGATTTTAGTAATCGTATCGTTACTTATGTAAGTAATGATAAATGAACGATATATATAGTTGAACCCATCAACCGATCAACAGGCCAGTCATTTTCACTCTGATGGCTATAAGAAATGAGTAATAGTCATTCATTAGGTGTAGGCGGTAGTAGACGTAGGCAAATAAAGCAGGTCTATTTTTACTAGGAAGGATGGAAGATACATTAAGATTATACAATGACAATACTCATAGTATACTTAGGCATACTGTGTACTTATATTATCATATTCCAACAGTTTGTCATAAATATATGCCTATTTTTCTTTCACAATGAGGTATTCTTTTTTTCTTTTTTTTACTTTATGGTATAGGGTAGGCTGGGCAAACGAGCAGACGGGTCACCTGATGGTAAATGACTACCGCCGCCCATGGGCACTTGACGGCCTTTAAGGTGGGAGTAGGGGAGCGAAATACATGCAATCATTGCTTTACTGCCGGTTTTCTGTGAAGCCTGAATCACTCCGGTCTAGCCGGCCCATACGTGCCGAAGCATGGCTCTCCCACATGTTATTTATACATGGTATTTTGATGCACGACGCAGGGATGTACAACTTTTTGTATAGTAAATAATTTACAGTTTAAAACGCAGAGCTTCTCTTCCAACTTTATTAATCACAGCAGTTTAGATACTCAGTCGATTCTTTGTTTCTTACCATCTTGTTGTGCCGATAAAAGTATCTATCCTGGTTATAGTCTAGTCCAAATAGGTGTGTTATAGACAAAAGTGTTCGGTCATAGGTCACAACATCTCTTACCGTCAGGTAACAAAGGAATCTAGTGTTAATCACCAATAAAAAAGCTTTTGGATTAGCATGACGACAAAGTGTAATTCAGATACTATCATAGAAAATCGCCACACAAGACAACCGTAGCATGACAAAAAACATCGGCCATCACACATGCAATCAAGCTCCCTTTCAACCATATGTTTAACGCCATATCCCCTTTGTTGGCCATTCAATTCATATAAACTATCCGTTCCTAAGTAATTTCTAACGAAAACCCTCTTAAATTTTATCTTTATTACGTTTACACAAAGGCGAAGCTTTTGTAACGAAATAATATAAGCTTGCCGAGGTATTATTAACCTCTCCAAATAAATTACTAGATCTTTCTGATAGTGCGTCATATTTTTTATGTATATTGCTGTCGTTGCTACCTTAAAATAGGTTAACAGAAATGATACACGAACACCATTTTATGTAAGGGACTGATGATAGTGCCTGATGTTTTCATCTCTCATTTCATTTCATTCATATTTAGCATATAACTAAAACACACTAAAACACAACTTGGTACAAATATTTAATTTTAAATGACTTTGTGTTTGCTATTACTAAAATATGCTTCTCATACACTACGGAGTTATTGCGTAAGCTAATTGGAAGAGAATGGATGAATTTACATGAACCAAATGTGATTTGTTCAAGAAAATAATGAATTGGATGACGTTAATAAAAACCATGATCAGTTTGCTACATAAAAATCCAACAGAGGTTCTGCGGAGTTAACAATATACATGAGTAGAGGAGATTATTATAAAAAGAAGGGTGTAGGACTTGCTTTGTTTTCTTTATCATATAGTACGAACGAATAGCCGATATTGAACTTGGGCAAAGAAGTCTCAACACCATGTGGAGGGACGGGTGTTATATTCCTCCGATCTGGCTAGGTGATCATGCCTGGCGGGCCGCGGCCCGATGGTTTATGTTGGGAAATTGTTTATATACTTCCGCTAATCGGTGCGAGAACTTTCATTGTGCGATTCAGGATCAGCAGTTAATACGTAATTCGCCTTATCTTCGTGCTGTATGTGGAAGTCGCCACAACTAAATAAAAGAGTAGTATCTCAATTATGCATGTGATGACATTTCGGTATTAATTGTAGAAGTACCTCCTGTACCTGTGGGTTTGGTAATGATTATAGATAATTCTTTCAAAAAAAAAACCGACTTAAAAAAAAAACATTCCATAAAAGACATATGGTTTTCTCATGGATGCCATTGTCAAAACTGGACCCAATTGAAATGGGACCACACGGGAAGCACCAGCTTTCAAATAAAAAAAGAATCATCACAATCGGTTCACCCAGTCGAAAGTTCTGAGGGAACAAAAATAAAAAAAATACAGTGGAATATTGAGAACCTCCTCCTTTTTTGAAGTCGGTTAAAAATGAGGATCCAGCGACCAGCCTTTTAGTATATCAGCACATATATTCACTGCATGTGGATATTCTCACATACTTTTAGGCATTTGTGTTAGACACTCAAACTTTTAAATGCTTGTCAGAAACAGTTGTCGTTTTTAGTTGAAATTGATATTAAAAATCTTCATAGGCTAACTAAATTATTCCAAGAAATATAAAAGCAAAAGTTTCTTAATACCTTTCAATTTTCGCCCAAAATTGACAATCTTTGTAAACGAGTTTTTAATAATAGAAAGTTGGTTTTGCACGACAAATACTAATACGGTTGTCTCCTGGCACAGTCGAGCCAGATTAAGTTGATGTTTCTTGTTTTACACTTAAGAAAGACCTTCATTTATTTTCTACTAGATGTGGTATGTATGTAGTGTAGTGTCTACGTCTATGAACACACATACACACACACTTTTCCGTTTCACTGTAGTTCATCATCATCCTCCGCGCCTTTTCCCAACTAAGTTGGGATCGGCTTTCAGTATAACTACGATACGGACGAACTTCGATATTTTACGTGAAGCGACTACTATCAGACCTCCACAACCCAAGTACTAGGCGATATCAAAGTTCTGTAGCTAGACCAGATTTTTAGACTTTTTAGGGCTTCAACTACCCGTAACGAATGCCACAGACGTTCGTATGGCAACCGGGACCAACGGCTTAACTTGCTCTATAAGAGTTCTCGTTTCACTATAGTAAAATAATCTAACAAAATATAAAGAACCTCAGCGCTAGTAACACAACTACAAACGTCAATTGTATAATTTTAGTTAGAAATACGACTGATCCACGAGGGGCCTTTAAAGTTGCACCTAAGAAACAATCTCACTTTTATTATACTCATTATCACTAGAAACATCGATTCTAGATAAGGCATTGTTATTTATACATATTGTGGTACCTAATCTATATGAATATGTGATAGAAATAGAACTCGATTTACTCAATTGAACTTTTGCTTAAATTATATATTACAGAACCTGTATAATAATAATAATTGCTAAAAACCAGTGAGTTCTATTTTTTTCATGGTTTTTTATGACAAATGTAACATAATGTTATTTTATATTTAAAATCATATTTTAAAATCAACAACTCAAAATCCAAATAAGAAACCTGAAATCTTCAATGGTTACGCTTCTATGTAATGTAACCAGAATATTCAAAAAAACATGTCCAAAAAGAGTGGCTTTGGAGTTTCTTGCCGGTTCTTCTCCATAAGATCTACGTATTGGAACAATTCTCTCTGCTCAAATTACTCACAGTTCTAAAATACTTATAATTTGTTTATAACACTATAAGCTAATATATGGTTTTAATTTTGATTGGTTTGGGCTACAGTGCTTAGTAATAACATATAATATAGCAAATACAGAAGCGTAATGTTGATAGACCACACATATAACTTACTTATCACTGTTTCTAAATTCGAAATCCAAAAAGGCCTTTAAATGCTGCAAGTATTTAAACCATCTTTTATATAATATACGAGTACTACCAGAACTTTTTTATTAACCCCTGTAAGTCTTTATTTAATTTCATATTACAGTTTATTTCCTGAATCGGTAACGTGTTGGTTTGTATTGCAATAAAACGAAGATTATTTTTGGTCAACCTATTTAGGCTAAATCCTGTGTAATCCTGTCAAAAAACTATGAAAGTGATCCAGAAAATAGTTCTATTCTTCACAAATGCCAATAATTTGTCATTTAGTTTAACCGAAACATAACTAAATGTGGGTGTTATATAATTGAGTAAGAAGCCACTTAACTGCATGTCAACACCCGCACAACTAATTATACCAAGCACTAACTACGCCCACGGCACATCCAGACTCTCTATAGCACTCGCAAATATTAATAAGCTGCCTGAGGCACTGTTGATTTATGCGCTAAGACGAACGGATATAATATCTAACAGTTCACACAAACAAACTCGTATGGCTTGTATGAGATATGACGCATGAGGTTTCCTGTCACTAACACAATTGTTGCTGCTGCTAAATGAAGGTATTAATTGCAAAGTTCTCAAGAACTTCTCGAAAGTTTAGCTGTCGTCGTGATGAATACTTCTTAGTAATTTCAGTGATTTCAGCAAATAATTATGTGGTGTCTCGTTCATATTACTTCATAGTTGAGAAAGAGATACATTTTAATTAATTTGTTGTATGTTGTTAAAAATATACGGATTATATGGTAAAGTTTGCTTAGAATTAGGATATAGTTGGAGTAAGTAATTTAGCTTCGATACGGGTTTTGATGTACTTCTGTATACTTTTTTTAAGTGGGTTGCAAATATTAGGGCTGTTGGCTTAACTTTCTGTGTCCTGGTGTTATTATAAGAGAGACGTTCGAACTAGATTTAATAAAAAAGTAACGAAATTGAACAAACAAATTTGACGTGCAACAATATTCTGTTCAATAACTCTTAACTCTTACTACAGACAAAAAGGCGTCAAAGTATTTGAACATGAAATATCTAAAATTATGAACTACATCCCAAGTTTACAAACCGGTGCCAAATCCCCTCCTAATCCTTACAAATTATTTGTTTTGCGGACTCAAATATCTGTTGTATATTCCTGCTATTCCGTTTGCTTTTCTAAAATAATATAACAACTCATCTCACAGTTTAATTTATTACTACACGTGTTAATATTCTTATCGTCACTTCAATTTACACCTTACAACTAAACTTCAAAGTTTACCCCCGATTGTCAACTGCGTCTTAACTTTGCGATTTGCTGTCCACTTTGCTAAGAGCCGCGAAGTATCACATATCTCATCAAATTTAGTGGTTTATTCGTAAACATGAGTAGGAGGACGGATCTCGTTAGGCTGGCGGGTTGAACGTATGCCTGAATTCATCAAGTAGGACGTAAAGCAATAATTCTTGTGCACGTTTGCCACAAAGAATGCCATTTATACAAGACAATTTTGTCTCAAAATTCAGTGAACAGTGACGGTCTTTATACTGAATGACTATAAATAGTTTGTTGGCCATTTGGATCATTGGTAACCTCTTAAGAATTTCCTAGTGAAATATAAAAATGAATGTGTTTGACTTAAAAGGAGCTTTTCGCATATTGATCTAAAAACTACACTACCTGAATTTATTAATAAAATACATATTGCGAAATACCTTACCGCTTATCATGCGATAATCTGTTTATTTCCAAATGATTTGTATGAATGTAATCTACCTATCTGTATTATAAATGTGACGCGGGTAAAATTTATCACTGAAGTAGATCATATCTTAGATTAAGATACAGTCATACCAAAACCTAGATTATAAGCTTGCGTTATTTAATATATTAAAGTGTAAATGGATCAGGCATAAATTCGTAACTTATATACTGTCATAATATAAATAAACAATATAAGGTATTAGTATGAGAACATCATAATGCAACAAGTCTTTTGCTGGTTTATGAAGAACTGCGACCAGCTCTCAACAACCTTGAATTAAACCAATCAAAGAAATAAAGAAATCCCACTAATATTATAAATGTGAAAGTGTGGATGGACGGATGTTTGTTAGTTACTCTCTCACGCAAAAACTGGAGACCTGGATTGACGCATAGGCTTTTTATCCCGATATTTCCACGGGATCGTCGAACTTACGTGGGTTAAACTGCGGGGCGCTGCTAGTAGAAAATATATACAAAAGCTCCGCTTAGGATGTTATCGGAAGCAATTAACACAATCAATGCAAATCTGTCGCACATTTGCGATTGGAGTCATAATTATGGACTAAAGGTTAATCCTTGGCCAGTTTCAAGAATTGAGTGGCCACAGTTGTCCTAAATTCAATTTACTGGCACTTCATTGAAGATCAGCACAAGTGTCAATAACCTTGAATTTTTTATGGATAGCACCTTATCTTTGGGTCTAGAGTTGCAGGAAGTCGTAAAGGTTTTGCTTCAGTGGAATCTTTGCGAGGATTACGCAATTTTCATTCGACTGCCACTAGGTAAACTTGCATTTGTACAAGCACTTCTTCTTCCAATTTTCGACTATGCCGATATCAGCTATCTGAATCTCACTGTAGCACAACTTGATGAGTTTGAGCTACTTCAAAATGTTTGTATAACATTCATATGTGCGATGTGTGAAGTTATTATTATTATTCTCTTTATTCATCTTCTACCATATAAATTACATTTGTTTATTATTATTATTCTCTTTATTCATCTTCTATCATATAAATTAAATTTTTAAATATGTACATAAAAATATATATTTAAAAATATAAAAAATAGTACACCACCGACATCGGGTACAGGGACCAAGATACCGGTGGTTAGGGCTCCAAAGACAGGAACCTCCTCACTATACGGGCCGTGTCGAGAAGAACTGCCTTCTGCATCAGTCCCTTGATCCAACCGTCTAACGCGAGCCTCTTAAGGTGTTGATCGAGGCTCTTGGCTATTAATCCATGAGCCGATATGACAATCGGAACAATGATCGCCGATTCGACATTCCACATATCGACAATCTCGTGAGACAAATCCAAATATTTGATTTGTTTATCTTTTTCGACTTTCACGAGATTCTCGTCATGAGGAACAGCGATATCGATGATCATTGCATTTGCAACAATAGTTCTGTCAGTGATGATAGATCGATCCCAATACAATGTGGCTCGACCATTTTCGAGAACTGGGTCGGGCACATACCTGTAATATGGCACCTCTGAATTCACAAGGTTGTATTTAAGGGCTAGATGTTGATGTACAATCCTGGCCACTAGGTTGTGTCTGTGCAAATATTCACCATTGGCAAGACAAGAACAACCAGAAATAATATGCCTGATAGATTCACCGGGACGGTGGCATGCCCGACAGATGTCAACCGTACCATCTTTCAGGATATATTTCCGATAGTTATTTGTCATAACAACTTCGTCCATAATTGCAAAGACAAAACCTTTGGTTTCTCCGAAGAGATCACCGAACCGTAGCCAAGATGTGGACGCTTTTAAGTCTATATCAGGCCCATTTAGGGCCCGATAAAAACGACCATGAAGTGCTTTGCCCTTCCATACCTCCCTGCGCTCATTAGTACTAAGAACTACAGGTTTGCGCCAGTTCTCTTTAGCCAGAGCGAGCGGAGTGAGTCCGTTGTCCACTGCAACCACATTACAATGCACTCCCACATCAGTATGAAGAAAATATTCTCTAAGGTTGTATATCTCACGATTGTGTAAGGTCTTAATGTTTAAAAGTCCACGACCTCCAAACTTTCGTGGGATATACAACCTCATTACCGATGAACGTGGGTGGTGCATTCGAAATGCAGTAAGCAGTGTACGGACTCTCCTGTCAAGGGCATCTAGTTCCGTCTGAGTCCATCTAAGTATACCAAAGGAATACATCAGAACTGGCATGACCCAACCGTTGCAGGCACGCATTTTGTTACCCCCTGATAAAAGACTTTTTAGCACTTTTTTCAGGCGGCCAAAAAAGCGTTCCTGCAGCGCTTGTTTCATATTAGGTTCAGGTATTCCCAATGATTGTGATATACCTAGATACTTGTAGGTTTCGGTGGCAGACAGAGATCTGAGTTTTGTTGAATCGGAAAGTTCGACTCCTTCAGATTCCACTATCACGCCTTTCTTTACATGCATGAACTTTAGTAACTCTATCAAGATGGAATTTGGTGTGGACAAGTGTGCAGTACACTTGTCCACACCAAATTCCATCTTGATAGAGTTACTAAAGTTTTCAGTTACCTTCAGTAACGCTATCAATTGCAAATTAGTGGGGGCCAGTAGTTTCAAATCATCCATGTATAGAAGGTGAGATATAACTAGATCATCTTTCTGCAACCTATAGCCTAGTCCTGAACCCTCTAACAGAGTACTGAGAGGGTTCAAAGCCAGGCAAAACCACAAGGGACTCAGACTATCACCTTGAAATATGCCCCGCTCAATCTTTATTGGTACATCGCTTGCGGCAATCTGCCGACATCCTGGATAGCGAAGTACCGTCCTCCATTGCCTCATACATGACTTTAAGAAAGTGCAAAGAGTTGTATCAATTTTATACAACTCTAGCACTCTCAAAAGCCACGTATGTGGGATCGAGTCATAGGCCTTCTTATAGTCTATCCAACATGTCGACAGATTCTTACGGTTACGACGCACCTGTTGGCTAATGGCCATATCCATGATAAGGAGCTCTTTAGTGCCACGGGTCCCGCTTCTACATCCATTCTGAGAAATAGAAATGATCGAATTTTGTATTATTATTATTCTCTTTATTAACATCTATAAAACATATAAATTACATTTTTAAATACATTATTATAAAAAAAAAATATATATTTAAAAATATAAAAAATAGTGTCCCACCGGTATCGAGTACAGGGACCAAGCTATCGGTGGTTAGGGTTCCAGAGATAGAAACCTCCTCACAATACGTGCCGTGTCAAGAATGACTGCCTTCTGCATTAGGCCCTTAATCCAGCTGCCTAACGTGAGCCTCTGAAGGTGTTGATCGAGGCTCTTTGCAATCAACCCATGGGCTGATATGACTATCGGCACAATGATTGCCGAATCCACATCCCACATGTCGACCACCTCATGGGCCAAATCCAAATACTTTATTTGTTTTTCTTTTTCAGCCCTTAAGAGATTGTCGTCATGGGGAATGGTGATATCTACAATCATTGCTCGGCGCTCTAATCGGTCTATTACCACTATATCAGGTTTATTGGCAACAATAGTCCTGTCAGTGATAATAGACCGATCCCAGTACAATGTTACACGACCATTTTCAAGAACTGGGTCGGGCACATATCTGTAGTACGGTAATTCCATAGTCACAAGGTTATATTTAAGAGCAAGTTGCTGATGGACTATCCTGGCCACTTGGTTATGTCTGTGCAAGTACTCGCCGTTGGCAAGACGAGAACAACCGGAAATTATATGCCTGAGGCTTTCTCCGGGACGATGACATGCCCGACAAATGTCAATCGTGCCATCCTTCAGGATATGTTTCCGATAGTTGTTCGTCATAACAACTTCATCAGTAATTGCACAGATAAAACCTTCAGTTTCTCCAAAGAGGTCACCGAAACGTAGCCAGGACACAGATGATAATAGATCTACTTCGGGCCCATTTAAGGCCCGATAAAAACGTCCATGCAGCTCTTTGCTCTTCCATACTTCCCTGCGATCTGTAATATTGAGTACTGCAGGTTTGCGCCAGTTCTCTCTACCTAAAGCAAGCGGGGTGAGTCCGTTGTCAACTGCCACAACATCCCGATGCACCTCCACGTTAACAGAGAGGAAGTAATCTCTGAGATTGCATACCTCGCGGTTATGTAGTGTCTTGGCATTTAAAAAACCACGACCCCCACATTTCCGCGGGATATACAATCTCATTACCGATGAACGTGGATGGTGCATTCGGTACGCGGTTAGCAATGTACGGACTCTTCTATCCAGGGCATCAAGTTCCGTCTGAGTCCATCTAAGTATGCCAAAGGAGTAGGTTAGGACTGGTATGACCCAATCATTATAGGCCCGCACCTTATTACCGCCTGACAAAAGACTTTTTAATACTTTTTTCAGGCGGCCAAAGAAGCGTTCCTGTAACGATTGCTTCATAGTCAATTCCTTTAAACCTAACGCCTGTGACATTCCTAGATACTTGTAAGTTTCGTTTGCGGAAAGACGTCTAAGGTGTGTAGAATCTGAGAGTTCCGTGCCTTCAGATTCCACAATCTTGCCTCTTTTTACATGCATGACTGCACATTTATCCACACCAAATTCCATCCTGATACATTTACTAAAGTTTTCAGTTACCTCTAGTAATTTTATCAGTTGGAAATTGCTGCAGGCAAACAGTTTCAAATCATCCATGAAAAGGAGGTGGGATATAACCTGACCTCCTCTCCGCAAACGATAGCCTAGTCCTGAACCCTCCAACATAGTGCTGAGAGGATTCAAAGCCAGGCAGAACCACAAGGGACTCAAACTGTCACCCTGAAATATACCCCGCTTGATCTTTATATACTCGCCGTCACCCTGAGATTGTCGACATCCTGGATAGCAAAGAACTGTTCTCCATTGCTGCATACATGCCTCCAAGAAAGTGCATAGAGTTGTATCAATCTTATACAACTCCATCACCTTCAGGAGCCACGTATGCGGCACAGAGTCATAGGCTTTCTTATAGTCTATCCAACATGTCGCCAGATCTTTTCGGTTACGGCGAACTTGTTGGTTAATGGTCGTGTCAATAATAAGGAGCTCTTTAGTGCCACGTGCCCCACTTCTACATCCATTCTGAGAGTAAGACATAACAGAGTTGTTGGTAACATGAGATGCTATCTTCACTCTCAGAATGGACGTCAGTAATTTATATACTGTTGGTAGACAGGTGATGGGTCTGTAGTTTTTGGGATCCGTGGCACAACCAGATTTATAGAGCAGGTGAGTCACGCCTGTGGTCATAAAAGTTGGAAGCGAACCCGATTCCAAGCATGATTGAAATTGAGATGCCAAACAAACATGTGAGCTACGGAGCCACTTTAACCAAAAGTTATGCAGTCCGTCCGGTCCCGCTGATTTCCAATTCGGCAACGAACGAACTGCATAAGCTATATCGATGTTTGAAATCAATACTGGCTCCATTCTATTAATTGACTCACATGATCGTTCGACATCTCGCATCCATTCACCCTCAGTGTGAGCGACAGGCATCGACCAGATGTTACGCCAAAATGAATTCGTGATTTCAGCATCTGGTAAATGAATGTCACTCACTAAATCAGGCTGCTCCCACCTTCTATAAACCCACCTCTCATCCCTTTGGAATGTGCGATTCTGAGTATATCGGTCCACCCTTTTTTTGTACCTTCGTATGCGATTTGCCCATGCATAAACCTTCTGTTTCAGAAAGTCAATGCGCTCTGTGACTCGCGCTGTATAATCACAGGAACTGATACCAGTTCCCGAAAAAGCCCGATTCACAAAACGCATTACTCTCGGGCGTGTGTTACCCGATCTGAAACAGATAAGCTTGCCAATGAGTACCCTCGACTCAGCGATACGACGCTCAATCCTGCATTGCCACGCCGGAACAACAGGTTTGGACCGAGTAGTGGTGTCATTTCCTGGGAATTTAACACCAGCTACTCGGCATGCTGCAACAGCCGCACAATACAAAATTGAGTGTGTATCGCTGATATCTATGCTTTTTTCAAAATAAACAGGTAACATCGAATCAAGGGTACATACTAGCGCTTTGTTTCGTTTATGCATTGGCAAACGCGGTAAACGTGGTCTACTTTCAAAACTCATGGACCGATATTCCAGAATAGCGCCTTCCAAAGTATTCCTTATTATATCAGAGTACTGAGTACTTACAGATGAAGCATCATTTACCTCCCCTCCTTCAGCAGGATTAGGTTGCAACAACATAGAGTCTGCATTTGTCACAATTTGTGAAGGAGGAGAAGTAGTAAGGCTAACCTGCAAGTCCGAGCGTAGCCTTTCAAGTACGGAGTTATCCAGCAAATTACATCGCTGAATGGCCCGCACTTGATCCGATAGTCTTTGCACCGAAACGTTAACAGCTGGCTCAAGTTCCTGAAACAGAGGCATTATACGATCACGATACGCAGTGAGGTTAGTTCCTCCCTCTGTAGCCACAAAATATGCTCGCATGACGTTCTCATTCATTGAACTCGTCCATTTCATGCGACGCACATTACCACCGGTAGCGGGGGCCCTACTCGAAGCCGATGGGCCTCGGGGTCCCAAGCAGGACGGTGGCCGGCCTACCCCCGGTCGACGTACAGGTGTTGGCGACGTCGGCGGGGAGAAAAACTCGTCGCTCGAAGTCGAGCTCGACGCCTCTGCAATGGCCGGACCTCTTACTGTGGATTCCGGGGGCTGCGAGGCGGAGCTGAGCGATGGCTGGCTCTTGTTAGCATTGTCTTTGTCTTCGGTTATTTAATTAATTTATAAATTATTTTGACATGACATGACATTAAATGTCATGTCTTAGTATATATACCTTTTTATGGTCAATTATATGATTTCTGCCGTGTTTTCATTTTAAATTTGTATCTAGTAATCATTTTTGTGTAAACATTTAAAAAATGTGCTGTTTTATTGTTAAATTATGATTAAAAATATAAATATTACATATACTGTTGGTGAACCAAGACTGCTTCTTAGTGTTGCCAGTTATTATTATTATTATTATTATTTATTTTTGCTACAAAAATATGATCACGTTATTGAATTCCGTCAAAGGCTCAAGTGGCTTCTAATTTCTCCCTTTTCATAACAAGGAACGGTTCAAGTTCCTTCATAAGCCCGAAAAACGTCTAAAGTCATCTGAAGATTTGAGACTGGAGATGCCACAGCATTCCACTAAATTGAATAATCTTGTACTGTTCAAGCTGTACGCTTGAAACACCTCATACACGGTCATGTGATCCCAAACTAAGCAGAGCCTGTACTATCATAACCAGACTACTGGTAAACATACTTAAGTATAAATTACTAAATACATACATATTATAGATAAATCTACACCATGACACAGCACAAATGATCACGCTCATTACAAAATTATTTGTCCTGGGTGGGAATGGAATCCACGATCTCCAGCTAAGCAGTCAGGTTCATTAACCAGTACACCAACAAGTCCGTCAATGTGCTACCAATAACATTGGGCGAGCGCAATCAATAACTATTTTCAAGAAAATGGTTCATGAACATTACTTATTACTTTAGGTATACTAATTATGTATTTATTGTATGTAATATACTTAAGCTTATGATGATGGACTGTGTGAAAGAAGATACCGCTAGAAAAGGAGTAGGCAGTGAAATAACGAACGATGGAGTAGAATGGAAGAATAAAGGCCGGCAACGCAATTGTGACTCTTGAGTTGCAGGTGTCCATGTAGTCGGTAGTCACTTAGTCACAAGCAGACGGGTCATCAGGTGACCTGTCTGCTCGTTTGCCCCCTATAATATAACCTCAAATAAAATTGGGACAAGGGTAGGCAGATGATGATTATACTTAAGTATTTATATGTTTATAGTAAATTGGTTTAAAATACAGAAAATGTTTGTTAGCAATTATAAGTTTTACTGCAGTTTTTAAACTTTGTTTTCAAACGACCCAGAATACAACAAGGGAATAAATGTCACAGTATCAGCTAAAACACTCTAGTTAATTAATTAAAAAATCCCGTAGAGGATGTGACTACACCATTTTAAATTTTTTAAAATGAAAATGCTTCCGTCCCTAATTTTTTCTTTCTTTTTTCGTAAAAGACCTGTACGTTTAGTTTTAAGACAAAGAGAGTTCTGCAGGTGTATCTACCAGTTTTAATAAGCCTACCTGTAAACGAAAGAAAAACAGAAGTGTGACTCCAGGTACTCTTTCGTTGCGCTAACATTTTCTTCCGCCTAGCTCCCCAGTCGCCGAGCAGCTGAAGTGTAATGTGCGACAAGGAGCTACGTTCCAAAAAAATAAATATAAATTAATAAATTTTCTTTGTTATAAAAAAAACTTTGAAGATATTGATTAAGTAAGTCCTAAACTCTTCATAAACAAACAGAGTATATATCCATTGTCTTATGTTTAGCTTCAGGATCCTTTTACCGAATTACACGAAAAACAAAGACATACATACACAGATTTATTTCATTAATGTTTTGTTTTTTTTTTGAAATATAGCTTTAAATATTAAAAAAAAATACTCACAAGAGAATATAGATTTAAATTATTAAATAAAAAGTCCAGCTTTATAAATGTTACCCTAACGAGGGGGTACCTACTTCAAAACTTTTCCAACTCTTATTCCAACCATTTATATTTCAGTAAATCATTAGACATTTAATTTGTTGGCTATAACAGGCTCGTCGCCACTTGATTGAGGAGCTGTAGTATAATTTTAGTACTAAAACGTTTACGATCTTTGTCACCTCTTCTTTGTGACGACAGAATAAGAATGGTACTTGACCACTATGCAGGGAAAACAGAAGATCCAGTTATTTCAAATTATAAATATTATTACTATTAACCGAACACACATACATACCTATGGTGTCGCTAGTAAGTGCAAGCCATCGTCCTACTGTTGGACTAAAATCTAAATTTATTATTCCGTGGGATTACTTACTACTGGTGTAAATTTGCTGGTGTTAATATATATCCATGTGAGGCAACCAACACCAGAAAAATTAGAAGCTGTATACATAGATATAAACCGCTATCTGATCAAATCAAATTCAATGCTAATGGAAGAAGAACTATTTTCAAATACAGAACCAAGAACTATTTTTAAATAAAGAACCAAGAACTATTATCAAATAAAGAACCAAAAACTATTTTCAAAAAAGAACCACGAACTATTCCCATTTTAAATAAAGAACCTTAACCTTTTTAAAATGTATACATTATACTTGTTTACGCTACTTGTGTTTTAAGAAAGGAATCAAAACGAAGCCAGTTCTTCTGTTACTGTCCTGCCGCTTACCGAAAGATCCCCTTTGATACGTAATTTTATTTTTAGCCAATTTCCATGACACGCGGCGGTGCCAGGTGCCTCGGTTTTGTTCTCAAAATAATGTGAGCAGCATTTGTTATGTTTTCTCCATTTGTTCTACATGTTTGTTTATCTTTTTCAAACTATAATCTATACTTGTCGAATAGCTTCAACAAATACTTTATAGTTTCAAAACGTTGGAATATTAATGTTAAAAAAAATTGAAGATCAAACGTTGATCGACGTCAAGTGTGTTCAACCAATATTTTTGAAGCATTGTTTGTGGTCGTCGTTAGGCATTGGTGTCCGTGTAAAAGTCATACCTAAACACTGTCTAAAAAAATATTCAAATGATATTTGTATTCGGTACAGCTGCTACGATTAGTTAAAGATATAAAAGGTTTGTACAAAATACGAAAAGACTGAAGACGTTTAAGTCCTCCAGATTGATTTAGGAATAGAAGGTATGTTTCATGTTTAAACATAGAGATCTTGCTCATATTATAAAGGCAAAAGTTTGTGTTGATGGATCGATGTATCTTACACTTTCACGCAAAAACGGCTCAACGGATCTGGATGAAATTTGGAACAGATATCGATATTAGTCTGGAATAGCACATAGGTTACTTTTTATCCCGGAAATATACGGTTCCCGTGGCATATATTTCAACAAAATTTCGCGTTAGATCGAACGGAGTCGCGTATAACAGCTAGTCGTAAATATATTGGTAAAATGAAATGTCCTTTTACCGTGTTACAATAGCCGAAACCAAACAATTAATAAAATGGTATCCATTTTGAAACAATTAAACAACATTATTAATTCATTATTTTATCAAAGTAAAACATGTATCAGCCACAAGCTGACCGCGTTTTAATCAAAATGATTAATTCTATAGATAGCAAAATTATATGCTAGTTAAACATGGCGTCGCGTCGGCCAATCAAAAGGGTGGATTTTTTAATTCATCATGCAAAGTCTATTTAGAGCAAATGGTTTAATTATTGTATTGTCGAACTGTAATTGGTTGAATGGTTAATTATGTAGTGGGACGGATATGAAAGGGCGTTTTAATTCTTGAATAGTTGATGAATCTATAAAATCTTTCATGATGTTAATGTTGGTAAATCGATTTGCATAAATACATAAGTAGTATCTAAGATGAATAGACTGGTTAATATCAAATCTTTCTTCTATCGGCTTCTGTCAAATTAACTTAATGGTAAGTACTTTTTTCAATTTATATTAAAAATTATAATTTTATGACGTATGCATGTACTCGTAAGTAGTTTGTATATGAGTATATAAATATTTTCAATTAGTTCTAATATACTTTATAAGGTTTGTATATTCTTTAATATTAATAACTGAACGAAAATAAAATGATTCAAAAAAAAAAAAAAGAATAATTAACTTTCATTTTATGTTATACTTTTGTTGTCTCTGACGTTAACGCTTAATCACACCAATTTTATATTACGCTATTTATGTTATGTTTATCTTATTTTTGTTTTATCGACTGCTTTCCTTGTAATAAAAAAATCATATTTTTTTTTTTCAAATTTCTTTTTCTAACACCATAAAAATATGTTATTAATTATTAATAACATATTTTTTATGGTATTAGAAAAATAAATTTTGGTCACTGGACCACCGTATTTTAATAAATTATTGTTGACACAATTCTATTTGAACTGCATTTCTTCTGATGAGTTTTTTGTATTTTGATCTGCAATCTACATGGGAATTATCATCATTGATTATGTTATTATATCAATGAAATAAAATTAATATTTTTTTGCAGAATATGAGTGCACACATATTTTGGATGGATGGAAGGGTCAATAATTGTTAGTAGCGGAATTCCGTATCCAATTGTAGCCGGTGTGCAAAATAATTATATAACTTATATTTAATACATTGTAATCAATGAATCATGAATGACTTATTAGTAATTATAAAATAGGAAAAAAAATTAAGTATAAAAATATCATATCAAATTGAAATAATTATGTCAATTTAATTAGAACCAGTTCCAAAGTCAATTTAATTTAAAAATGACAACTAAAAGATAAGGTTTTAGACAAAAATTCAGATATAATTTTATTAACTAATGAATGTCAGTATCCTTAAATTGACATGCAATCAGTTGAATCCATATACAAATAAATAAAATTGAAGTGTCTGTTTGTAATGTCAAAATAATAGGTTTTTTAAGCTCATATAGTTATTTGCACGATACCTATGAGTAAAAATTAGTTTTGTCAATTTTTGTCTGTCTGTCTGTTTGTTTCGGCTAATCTCCGGAACGGGTGGACCGATTTCCACGGGACTTTCACAGGCAGATAGCTGGTGTTATAAAGAGTAACTTAGACTACTTTTATTTTGGAAAAAGAATTAGGGATCCGCGCAAAATATACAAATAAGTACAAGCGAGCGAAGCCACACGGGAACTGCTAATCCATAATATATTATGATTGGTATGTTTACCAATAAATATTTTAATATTTAATTCGTTTAGGATATCAATAATAATAATAATTTGAGACACATCACACACGGCCGTCTAAACCCAAACTAGGCAGAGCCTGTGATATGGTAGCCAGAGTGCTAATAAACATACTTATATATGACTAGCAACGCCCCGCGGTTTCACCCGCGTAAGTCTTGATCCCGTGGGAATATCGGGTTAAAAAGTAACCTATTTGTTAATCCAGGTCTCGAGCTATCTACATACCAAGTTTCATCGCAATCGGTTCAGTAGTTTTGGCGTGAAAGAGTAACAAACATTCATACATACATACATCCAAACATCCTCACAAACTTTCACGTTTATAATATTACTAGGACTAATAAAAATAATAGATAATATAAATCAATAAAATACCTATAAGTAATTGCTAGTGTTTCATTTAAAATCCAACATTACTCCCCAAATCAGGGACACAAATCAATGGCATAGTCACTGACAGGCACACTTGTAGATACATGAGAGACAGCCAGAATAATTTATTTTCTGGTCAAAAACGTTACACTCGATAATTTGGTTTTGCTTAATTTGTCACGTCAATACTAATTATACCTACATAATTACAAATGGCAATTATACGCCCTTTACAATATTGCTAAATCAGTTCAACCGAAATAGAACAAACCAATGTTCCATTTCGGTTGAACTGGTTGTCAATTTCGACTGCCATGTATTGTTATTAATTGGGTAGATGCCTCAAAATAAATTATTTTGGGCAATAAAATAACTTAAAGTAGTGTTAAATTGTCGTTTAGTTTTAATTTAACATTTTTAATTTATTTTATAATCGTCAAATTAACATTAAAAGTAGAAGATTTGACAACAATAGGGCGTGAGGTCATCCTAAGGTATAATTGCAAAAATGTACCGAACATACTGATTTGACGTTTACTAAAAAGATACTGATTTGACAGTTATTTAGTATCAGTTTTTTTCCAGCGTTATAACACAGAAAAACATTGTCCGATCAAGAATTTTAGATTCCAACAGAAGTACTTAGATTCGTGTCCAATGTACGCCTAGAAGAACCCGGGAAACGTTGTCTTGTATTTTGCCAACGTATATTTATTCACCCGTACAAAAGCAAGTTTTTATGATGATAAACAGTGTCAGAGTTCAATTATTATCTTACTAATATTATGAAAACTAAATTTTGTGAAGATGGATGGATAATTGGATGTTTGTTGCTTTTTTACTCAAAAACGGCCGAATAGATTTGGATGGCTTACATAAATAGTTTATGAAAGGGATTAGCACAGAGGATACTTTTTACCGTGCTAAACCAGGCCCACGCGGGTGAAACTGCATGAAAAAGCTGGTATATAATTAATATATATAATATAGTTTACTAGATCGTAATAATAAGATCTCACAAACTAAATCACCATCTATTTTCATTAATATTACACACTAAACGGCCTATTTAATCAAATTAGTAATAAAACCATTCAATTAACTGACTAATTTCAAAATAACGAAAACGTACGAAACTATTTCATAATCTTATTGCAATGGTCCTGTAACTCAAAGTCACGGAATGGTGATTTAACGATGGACATAAATATTAAAGATTTAATTGAGTTATGATTATGGATATTATAATCCCCGGTTTAATATCTGTATGTCATTTAGAATAGTGACGTAACAGCAACACCTATCGATGTTTACACATAACGAATATTTAATTATACAAAATTTGATTATAAGTGAAATTGGATTTATTATATCACTATGAATAACACGTCTAAAAATGAAAGTGATGATCCTAGAAAGCATTTAGTTTTGATGGTAAAGAAAAATACTAAAAAGAATAGTAAAAATGTTATTGCTAACAATAAAAATATAATCGAAAATTTGCGCCGTTTAAAAGTTTCGAAGCATCAGTACATAATGACATTTAAAACATGTAATAAGCTTGACTCTATAGTCTTGCAAGGCCAAATCGTTTTTCACTTAACAAATTACACAATGATTAGTTTTAAGAAAATACAAATTCTACTACAACTCTTTTTGCACCAAAACACCACTATAAATAATTTCTTCCATGCATCTACTATCATTTTTGTACATCTTTGTTGCCTATAAAAAATCTTTTACCTACTAGGCCGGCCGTACATCATATACACTTTGTTATTTTCATGTAAGTATATTAAAACTGGGGTCTAACGAAGGGAATTTACTATTCTATTCCAACAAATAAAAACATCGCCAAATAACCTTACTATCGACACTATCCCATTCCTAATGTAACGTATTTTCGTACGGCGCAGCTGCTCCAATTTGTCGGAACCGACATCACGACTCGTGTCTCTTGGAGCAGCAGGGATGTTAACAGCGTTGTTTTGACGTCCACCAGCTACCAGAACAGGCTAGTTCAAGATTACGTTTGTAGTTTAATTTTGTTGGCTGTTCAATAAAAACAAATATTTCAGTAGCCGTTTTTATTTGATATTTGTTGAATTTAGAAACGTAGGAACTGAACAACACGGTATTTTACTTATTTTATATCAAAAACGCGACTAGGTATATTCTATGTATAGATAGATAGATAGATAGATAACACTTTATTCGTACACCATAGTTACAGTAGAACTATCATACATTCATGTGTGAAACAGATAATGTACAAATGGCGGCCTTATTGCTAGATGCAATCTCTTTCAGGCAACCTTAGGATGGATCAAAATGATTCAGAGATTTAGTGATAGTTGATGGTGTAATAAAATTGTAGCAATATTTTTCATTGCTAATGAATAGAAAATAAAAAGATATTCTGTATTTTCAATTATTTACATATAAACACATATAAATATACATACATAAACTTAAGTATATTATATACAATATCATACATATTAAGTATACCTAAAAGTATATAATTATGAGTGTCAAGTAGTACCTATAATAATAATGACGAATAATATTATTAAAAAAACATTTGAAAGCACAAGTCGCACCTGGACATCCACACACCAGGTTCGTTATTTTACAATAAATGAAATAATTGTCGTACTAAAATTGTCCAGTAACAATATCATAAAAAAGCCATACATGTAAAATACCATAGTTCAGAAATAACATCTTCAATATTTATAATATCTTAAATATTCAGATAGGTAAACCTATAATAACACTCCAACACAATACCCCAAACTACGCATCTACTTAAGCGAAAAAACTTCCTCAGCTCGATCCCGAAGCGCCCAGTTCAATAAGAACCTTATCTCCATTCAATTAAGTAAACTAAACGGTCTAATCTGACGGTTGTATAGAAGCAGATAGGGAAATCCAGTTTCCCATTGTTACAGCCTACAAGCGAAAAATCTTCATTGTCTGAATTACGTGAGTGGAATGCCTGCGCGCGATGGCCAACAAAATTATTATTTCTCAGGATTTCTTTATTCAGCACATTACCAACGATAATTTGAGTCAGTAAAGTTAATGGAAGTGGCTTCTTTTCTATGTTATATATTGTGGAGGGACAGATGTTAAACTTCCAACACAAGACAGGAGGAGGATCGCAAAAGGAGGAAGAGACTAGGTGATCATGTCTGGCGGGCCACGGCCCAGTGGTTGATGTTGGGTAGTTGTATATAGATATAAAGTAATACTATAGTATATGTACGAGAACCTTCATTGCGTAATGCAGGATCTATAGTTAGCAGGGATGTTATGGAACTCCGTAACCGTAACCAAAACTATCGGAAATCCGAAATAAAAAACTATCCGAAACCGGAACCGTAACCGATATAAAAGTTTCGAATAATTTCGGATAGAGGTGAAGTCTTAATAATTTATTTTATCTAGATGCAATTACATATTTTATAATAATTGTACATATTCCGACCATTACCTTTTTTTATTGTGATTCTACTACCAAATAATAACCTAGAAATAATGCTAAGTCATTACCTATCTGTATTTTCTTGTTTCATTCTTTAAAGATCTAATATCCGTAACCGAAACTATCCGAAACTATCGGATAATCCAAAATACTCTGATATCCGTAACCGTATCCGAAACCGGTATAACATTATTCATATATCCGTATCCGTATCCAAATCCGAAATTTCATATCCATAACATCCCTGATACTTAGTATAGTTCGACTTGCCTTCGCTAGGTGGCGCTAAAGCGTATTTAGTTGTTTGTGGTTATTGCCAATAATATCAGCTCTCATTGTGAAACAGTATTATCCTTAGTTAACATTTATTATTCAATAATTGCTAAGATTTCGCAGGTCAGACAGGTTATTTATTTTTAATATGTAAATAAACTTCGATTAATTAGAAGTATGCAACTGGGGACCAAATTTGAAAGACAGATTGTTCTAAAATATCCGTTATAACTTCCACGTCATATAAGCTCAGCAGGGACGCAAGTAAAACTGTGTAATATAGCAACTACTGTGGAGTACCTGTGCAAGTATACGGCCATGGAAGGATGACGGGTTATTATTATTTTTTTATGGTAAAGGGGCCAAACGAGCAGACGGGTCACCTGATGGTAAGTGACTACCGCCGCCCATGGACACCTGTAACTCGAGAGTAACCAGTGCGTTGCTGCCCTTTAAGGTGGGAGTAGGAGAAGAGGGGGAGGGGGGGGGAAGAGTGGGAAGAGGGGAGAGGTGGGAGAGGGGAAGGATGTGAATAGGGGAGAGGGAAGGGTTAGGGCCTCCGAGAACCTCACTCACGCGGCGAAATGCAATGCAAGCATTGCTTCACTGCCGGTTTTTTCTGAGGCCGTGGTATCGAGCGGAGTCGAGTTGACCCATACATGCCGAAGCATGGCTCTCCCACGTAAAGAAAAATATATTAAACCTTCTCTTGGTACGACTGTCTTCTCTTTTTTCTTTGATTTTGGTTTGATTTTCCCTAACGTGCCTTTTTTGGAGCTTTCTATATCATGACCAGCAAGATAAATCCATTGATCTTTCCAAAAAGAGCAAAACAGGTATATATTTATCAAACAGACTTTGTCTCATGTTTGATAGCAAATACACAACATTTACATATACATATATTGATCTAATAATAATAATCATCATCATCATTTCAGTCATAGGACTGCTGGCCATAGGCCTCCCTCAATGACTTCCAAGAACTTTCAGCATATATAGAATAAATCAGTGTAATCTAAAATATAGTAGTTACAATACTAGACTTACAAAAACACAATTTACTTAAAATGTCTCTTCATATCACTGGTTTGCGAGAATAGCGACAGAACTAAAAATTATTGATTTTAGAGAATGGCAATGTTTTGTGATTTCCGCTAGAGTATTTTGTTCTAAATATATAATGAACGTTAGCACGAAATCGGCGTTGCATCTTTGTTCACCATAAAATATCAAAGATTTATGATCGTTTTTCATATTTAGTTCAATTCGACTGAATTTTAAATTACGTCGATATTCTAGCAAACCAGCGAATTATGTCTTCTTAAAAAGATTCTTTTGTTTCTAATGTCATATCCAGAAAATATTTACTGAGGAAGTTGACATCTGCGTGAACTTTATGTAATTCCCTCATTAGTACTTATTGCCATTACCATTTATTTGTGAGAAATCATCGTTTTTTATCACAATTAACTTTGTATATAACTCATGTACATAATGAATTTATTTCGAAAGTTATTATCATTATAATAGACGTTTTTTTATGGAAATAAGGGCATAAAATCCAAGTGCCCTTTAAATAGCCAATTAGTGAATTGGTTCCTGTTATTTATTACCTTTTTATAAGGGTTTTGATATATCATACTGTTGATGAAATAAAGACATAATTTATTTCTAAGAAATGATTTCTTTTTTGTGTCGGTACGGTTCAATTATGTAGGTAGACTAAGTTTTATGTTTGTATTTCACCATAATCCCATTTTCCTTTGTGGTAAATCAATGGGTGTAAATATCACTTGTAAATTAATTTATTCATTACCTGAATGGCAAGTTTTAGTAGGGTCCAGTAACCAAATCGTAAACAAAGAAACTGATCAATTCTTTATATGTATACCTAGTTCAAATTTTAATCGGAAACATTGACCGGTTGGCAAAGCAATAAAAAAGACAGCCCGAAAGAGGAAAAGCAGAAAATATCACATCAGTGTTGCAAAACACCAAGTAGTAGTAAAGCAGAACATGGTTTGGACTTTGTATCACGAAACACCTTAGATATTAGTAACTGGTGATCAGTAAAGCAGAACATGGCTTGGACTTTGTATCACGAAACACCTTAGATATTAGTAACTGTGTACCTGTGCTCAGCAATAAATAAACGGAATTAAATAAAACAAGAACATGATGAAACTACTAATGTTGAAGCCTTAGTTACTACATAAGATATTTATGAACTTATGATTTCAAAGATCGATCAAATATTTCTGAGATTGGCTAGGTAAGTAGGTCTTATTATCAGTTAAGGAGAGAACTTATGTTGCTTATATTCTTTAAGGACTTGAAAGTTTTGAAGATAAAACACGAAATGGATCGACCATTTTGTTTAAATCAGATTATCCTAATCTACCTCATGTATGATTATCTGGGTATCCTTCTATGTAAATACGAAGCAAAAATCATAGGCAGTCATGAGACTGCCAACAGAAGTGAAAACTTAAACGAAACGACGAATTTAAAAAGTCACATTAGCAGGTTCAATCAATCAATTAGCCTATTCTAGTTCACTGCTGGACATAGGCCTCTCCCAATATGCGCCATAGTACTCGGTCCTCCGCTTTCCGCATCCAGTCCCTCCCAGCTACCTTCCTCAGGTCGTCGGTCAATCTGGTCTTAGCAGGTTGGTGACATTAATTAATAAGGAGCTCTTTCTTCCTTTCTTTCTTTCATATGTGTTATTAGTGTGACGATCACGAGTTCAGTGCTTTTTCCCCATAGCAAAAGTGCACAAACGTGACTAAAGAACTTTTCACTTCAAAAATACTGGTCAATTCTATTAAGTTGGTAAAAACCTCTTAAAAGTCTTGCTTTGTATGTAGCAGGGAAAATCAGCTTTAGAGACATAGTTTTCAGATAAACGTGACGCAGTTCAATGCAGTAAAGTAAAGTGGTAATTCGTAAAGCGGTTAAATGATATCATTAAGCCGCCCTACGAATTACCCCGTCCTTACCCCGTCTAAGAAAATTATAATATTTGTTAGAATAATAATAATAACTTGAGATATTTTACGCACTGCCGTCTGATCCCAAACTAGGCAGGGCCTGTACCATGGTAACCGGACTGCAGATAAACATACTTATATATTACTAAATACATACATATTATAGATAAATTGCAACTAAACACGTCGTAGTGACAAATTTAAATTCAAATTCTTTATTTATTTCCAAATAGGCCTTATAAATAAATTTATGTAAGTGGTTGCACAAATGTATCATTAATAATGAAAAATATGGTGTCTCAGCTAAAATTATGTTCGTGCTTATCATACAATTATTTCTCCTGGGTGGGAATCCAACCCACGACTTCTGGCTTAATATTCAGGATCGCTAACCACTAGATCAAGAGGTCAAATAATAACTTTCGTGAGTGGCATATTTTTATTAAAGATATATTTACGGTTGTACACGCACTGTGTATGTTTCCCGAAGTCCGAATAGTTTTTGGACCCGAAAGGAGCCCTTTAAATTGCTCTTGAGCTGACGCAACCTGTCGCATGTAGGGCACTGCACTACACTGGAGTGGTTACGAGACGTAACCGTAACAATATTTTAAAGTTTTGAGTGTGCGAATGAAAGCGCCTGCGTTTCCGTTGTATGATATTTTGCGAGGTCGTTCCTGTCAAAACAACTAAACTACGAAATTGCAGTATACCTACAACGGTATTGTTACCATTAGTCTATTAGTTTACTGACCTTAATACCAGAAAGGAAACCAAGACCAAACAACAGTTCTTGACTGTGTTCATACTACTGAATCGATATTCCTTTGAGAAGCGTGATCGGAGAACTATGTCCCAAATTCTGGAATCATAAACCATTGCTGCAGCTAATTTACTTATCAAACAATGTGGGCGCACATTGTAGCTTTGATGACATTCACCGTAACGTGCCTTAATTAAACGGAGGATAAGCAACACCGATACTGTTAACGTATTTACTTTGTGTATTAATTACACCTATAACATAGAACACGAGGCACTACCGAGGAATATTACTAGTAGGTCAGGAGTAAGCAATATTATCTAGTTTGAAAATTAATATTTGTAATAATTGTTGTACGAATATTTAGATAGGTATAGTCAGCAACCGGACAGGAATAGTGACTCTCCAGGGCTCTGAGAAAGAAGAACTTGTCGTGGTCGCACTATGTTAATCTCTCTTCCTATCCGGCAATAGCACAGAATATATACTAGTACAGTTACAGAAGTCTCACTCCGCCAAATCATTTAAATAAATAGCGACTCTTGTTCCAACACAATAAAGTCGCAATTCCGGTCGCACAGCGTTGATTACCTACAATTAAATTCACTTAGAAGTTGCATCTCTTTCTATTACGTAACTCTTATCTGTTTTTTAAAGAATAAATTAATCTGAAAATATAGTTATGTGCCTATTAATTCTAAACTTTTGTAAACAAATTAACCTAGGCTACGCACTAATACTTCGATAGTCTTAATACGAAAGGATGCAGCGACGAGGCGCGTGTGTGAGCATCCAACTAACGTGCGGCCAGCACACTGAATTTTGACACGTTAAGCCGATCCCGCCTTGTACTTGTAGCTTTATATCTACACTGCGGAGTGGATTTGGTCTGGTAATAGGTACGACACGACAGCGTACCAACATGGGGGATCCAGTAGGGACAGATCCTTTATTTCCGTGAGTATTATATTCTGAAAGTTCATGGTTATTTATGTTTGCAACAGGCAGGAATTAAATAAATGTCACCAGCACCGGCTTTCTGGGTCTACCTTAATTAAATAGGAATTTGAAAATATGATATTACCTTTAACATTCAAATATTGACGTTGTTTAGTTAATTAAAACTGTTAAATATTACAGGTTGTTTAATACATTATATTTTACTAGGTGGGTTTTCCGTCGGAACACGGAAACTTATCGCGAAAACACTTGTTAAGTAGCAGGTTCCTCGAAAATTTCACGTCAAACTAATTCGTCAAGTTTCTCGGAACTCGTGCTAAACTTTCAAACGATAATATTCATAGTTCTGAGCTACCCGTATGCTCTCAAATAGGCAAGGTACAGGTTGAGTGTATAATAGGTATATTCAAATTTAACAAGGCACATTTTTTTCTAAGTTCCAGAATTGAGGGCGACTAACTGATCAAGCAATTTCAAAGTCGTAGAAAAACGGCGGATTTGATTATTTGATGATTTTTGTTTTTGACATAAGCCTTTAGTCTACTGAAAACATTGCGTTAAAGCTATAAGTTAGGTATACTATTTAATCCTCTCTCCTCATGTTTTTACTTATACATGAGTATAAGTAAAATTTCAATTTATATGTTCCTATTGATACACAGACAACAATAAAATTTATTTATATACCTACCTACAGTAATATAATTAATTTTCAACCTCACCGAAGTGAGGTATTCAAAAATATTAAAGACTCATTTGAGTGTTCCCCTCCACGGAAATCTTTAGTAAAAGGCGAAAGATTTATACGTTATGAAGGGAAACCAGAGTTACTTGTCATTTTCAAAACTAACGGACCTAACCAAACGGTCGAGAGTCTTAACACCGTAATTTAGAAAATTACGTCATCCTTAGACTGACATCTATCGGCTGATGTAGAAACTAGTGTTCAGTCAGTTCCCACATTTGTCCTAGTTCAGAGGGTGTCCGGGGAGCATCCGGACGGGTTTTTCAACTTACTTTGTGTCAGGGACAAATTATAATTGTTAGATGAATCATTAACATACTGTTTAAATTAATAAAACAATGTAAATGAAAACTGCTTTTTTATAAAAAAAACTTAGGGTGTTCAGGATTTTTGAAGTTTTTGTCCGGCGTCGTTATTTTAAGTGATGGCAGGCCTAGTCATAAATGACACACAACTCGAGTTAAATACGTTAAATCCAAGGTACGTTAATTAAGAAAATTCATTGGTCATTTACGCTAATTCACACATACGTAGGTAAAAAGTGTTAGATAGTATAGGTACATGAATAAGGATATAATATAATACATTACCCACGACTTAGAATCTAGAACCGACTACATATGAGGCGTACTAGATGAGTTATATAAACAAAGAAGAAGATATAATAAGGTCACGCATGAGTTAATGCTTGAAACTTAACAAATATATATATTTAACGGAAACAAAGACCACCAAAACTCAGAACACAATGAAAAACTTAATCATGCAAATAATTGTGCCATGTAAACCCACAACATTCAATGCGGTTTTAGTTCATGATGTGATGAATTTAAAAGTAAGAACCATCGTAAAATTATCCCAAAACAAGTTATAATAAGATTGATATAGCTTCTTGGTACTTGGTGAAATTCGACCACCAGGTTATCTCTAGTATTATTTGATAAATGTAACAAGGAAATTCAAGACGAGATAAAATCTGTCATATAGAAGCCGGTAAAATCCTGATTATTCTGAGTTTAATAAATCAAGTGGTAATAGGCCAATCTCTAATTGGCCTGGAGAACTTGCTCTTCAACTGCAATGTTAAGTTTGTTCTTAATCGTATGGAACCCTCTCCTCGCGTGTTTGATTCGCAATAGATCGTTTTCTTTTTAAATATATCCCTCAAAAGAAAAATATCCCTGTTTAAAACCAAACATAAATCGGAAAGTTGCTTAAAATAAATTAATTTGCCAAGTCTGGCAATATAATATTTTAAAACACTGAAATTTGTCGTTGGTTTTTTTTTCAAGATAATTTCAATCACCAAGGAACAATCAAAATAATGATTTGACAACTGTAAGGCGTGACGTCCTGCCTTGTTCATTCATTCAAAATTATATCAAATCAACAGTTTTGATATCGAATAAAAAGATACTGATTTGACTTGACAGCGCACTATTAAATAACTACTATATTCGTTATTTGGAGAGTGAATCTCTGATATATTGACTACTAAAAAAGCCCTAGGCGTATATAGGCTACGTTAACCATTTACGATCAGGCGGGCTGTATGCTTATTTGCCACCGATGATTATTCTTTAGAATGGAAAAGAAAATATATTGCGCCGACCCCAAATAAAATTGGGACAGGGGTAGGCAGACGATGAATAGATAATCTTCTTAACTCGTGTTTTTGCTTTAACGTTTAAATCAGTAAATATTATTTATCATCATTCAAAATATTAACAAGACATACACAAACAATATAATATACTAGCTATTGCCCGCGGCTTCTCTCGCGTAAAGTAATTTTTGCATCCCTCGGGAACAGTTATTATTTTTTTTAATGAAAGGTCTGTATCAATACTGGCAACGTGTATAAAAAATTATGATGTTGGGATGACCGGAACGGCAGCGTACTTAATACGCACAATACAAACTTTGATTTCATTAATAAAAATAATAACACACCTCAATATAAACTTATTTCCAACCTCACCGAAGTGAGGCATTCAAAAATATTAAAGACTCATTTGAGTGTTCCCCTCCACGGAAATCTTTAGTAAAAGGCGAAAGATTTATACGTTATGAAGGGAAACCAGAGTTATTTGCTAATGCCAAAACCAACGGACCTAACCAAACGGTCGAGAGTCTTAACACCGCAATTTAGTAAATGACGTCATCCTTAGAGTGACATCTATCGGCTTATGTCGAAAATACCGTTCAGTCTATATATCTATATATTATTATACATTATATCCTTGCAATAATATATTAGTAGTAGTACCTATATTCATTATTATAATTACACGTCAAAAAAATGCTCCTTTTTCAAGTGACTTTAGGAATTGGACAGTCGTAATGATATTTTTTCATATTCTATGTCAATTCATGGTTTCCATATGTGTTACTAATGGACGAAGAATTTTAACTACTTACTTATTTTTAACTTCGATAACGTTGCAACTAAATGTCATCTACAAATTTGTCAAATTGCGACGAATGTGAAACACATTCAAAATTATTAAATGTTTTATGTTTATAATACACACATATATTCGCTTGATTTCCATACGTTTCTGGGATATCATCGGTTTTTTAAATCTCGTTTACAAGGAAATCTTTAATTTAAAAAAAAAACAGTCGTAGGACTGCACGTCAGAAGTGAAAACATAACTTCTCAATGTATTTGCATATACACACACACACATCTGTATATATATAATTAGGTTAAAAATAAAAAGTAGGTAATAACATATACGCGTACCCTGGAAGTTTTGCGCTCCTGGCCGTTCATAAATGTTTGAATGTCGAATGTTATATTTTTTAAATATAAGAAACTCGGCTCCGTCTTACGAATTTTCGATCAGGTCACGTTTCCTGATGCGAGTTTAACATTTTTTACCCATCCCAAAAAGTGCACAACACCGCCAAAGAACTTTTCACTTCCAAAAAAATCTAAAAAAATATTAATTGTAATTATATTTCTAGATAGTTTTGTAATTTCTATAAGATAAATATAAAGTATTTTTCATGCACTTTTCAACTAGTTGCTTCTGGGACCAAGTTCTGGGCGTCCGTCTTCTTTAAAATAAAGGCTTTAATCGTCTTATAAATTATACTTTTGACTCATGCTGTACAAAGTTAAATGATTTCACCTCAATTTACCGATAAGCAATATTCTAAGACTCAACGCTTCTGAGTGTACCTATCGGAACTGTATGTACACTTTTGCGAGATTGTAATACTGTAATACTTTAGGAAATTTGAATTAGCTGTTTTATCATTTTAAAGAATTATTCAGCACCTTATGAGTAGATTTAGTTCATTAGCATTATATCAATATTATCAATATCAAATAACAATAGATTCGCTACCAACATATGTAGGTATAACATTATAATTTTACCATGAAGGGTGTTATGAATTTACGTACGTATATGGGTTTTACGTAGTTTTATGATTTCGACTGTAGTGCCAAGATGTGAAAATTATTGACTTCAAAAGCCTAAATATCATAATTTTTATATACCACGAATTAGTGCAAAACTATTCAATAAATAATAGCAACTCTCACGACAATCGCGACAAATTATTAAACTCATCATCGAGTGCCAATAGGATATCACTAAATAAATATATCAACTCATCGAGAGCCGATCGAGAGAAAATGGTCTATTATTTTTTTATAATCGCTCAGCATTATATTTGGTATATAGCCATCGGTCAGCCATCTTTATTTGGTATATAGATTGGGCCTTAACTGCTTTGTTAAATAAAAAAGGTTGCATTGTCGCCGCATCCAGTTTTGAGTAAAATGAATCTAAGTATGAAAAACCAGCCGATTATAATTATATACACAAGCAAGTCTATTCTTGATTATAATGAAAATATTCTTATTTATTTGTTCCGCCTTAAAAGTTTGTTTATGGACAAGAATTTCAAGTAAGAAGCTTTTAAAGAGATTTAATAGCTTTGAATAACAATTACTTATTCCTCTTGCCAGTTAGCCATGAATAAGTCAATCCTGTTTATATTTTGACTTCTTTTTTCTCGTAGGGCTGACACTTGTGTTATTAACACAGACAATAAATGTATTTGGTATTCATGAGTTATTAAATTTAAATAGGCTCAAGTAGAAAATATAGTCAACAATCAATCGTTACTTGCCCATTTTTGCACTGACTGACTGACTGACAATGATTATTGTATATCTATGTAAAGTAAGATAGTTGAAAATATTATGATTGATAGAAGTTAGGTACTTTTTTTATCGTGTGGAAGCCCCCATCGGTCTTCACCTCACCGGAGCAAACGGTGAAGTGGTATGTCAGAATCGAACCGACTAAAACCACACGGTTTTCCGTCACAAAGAGGTCTATTTCAATGGAAGGAGGCTTCCTTCTTAGGGTATACCCCCGGGTATACCCTCATCTATCAGGGGGTTGCAGTATACCGGGCTAAGGGTACCTTGGCTCGCCAGAGTCACCCTTCGAGAACGTCGGTAATGTAAAGGGGTTATCTACTACGATTCTTCTGGGAGTTAGCGTGGGTCGAATAGTTTTTAATCCCACCAACGCAAGATACACGTCTTGACGTGGAATTGAGGAGAACTGCCCGTGTAAACCTGGGACATAAAAGGCATCAATGTACAAAAAGACTGAAACAAAAAAGAATTTATTTCGATCTACTAAAAAACTCAATTGATTGCTGTAAAGTGATAATGCATATTCACGATAATCACTGTAAGTATCAACTTCTTACAAGCATAACACATAAATCATTAAACGATAGTAGATTTATAATCTCAATTATCAACAATATCACAAACCATATTCACTAAGGATGGTATACGACTCGAACCTGGCTCACAGCAGTTTACCAAAATGGTAATCACAGTAGTATGTTTATCACATATGTATGTCCATCTATCTACTCAGGAACCGTAACATAATGTTGTATGTTTGCGGCCGACCGCACTCCAACGTTGCCAATAGGCGTTTGTTACTCAGTACCAACTGGAAATTCTACAGCAAACAATTCCAGGAATTTATGTCCTATTGACCGACGCGTTCCCCGTTCCAGAATTTGCACTTTATCAATAGCTTTTATCCATTTTAAATGCATTTTAAATGCATGACTAATTTGGTTTTGAAATTACATCACCTTACAGAGTAAGATCCCAGAGCCGCCAGACCTTACTTATTATCTGACGAACAAAATGAGTCGTATGAAATAGTAGTGTTGTGTTGCTCGAACGCTCGTGATCACGCCGAGTGAATTCTCGGGATCGTCATTACTTAGTTATTTTTCCCCTTTTATTTGCATGCAATTTCTGAACCAAATACTTCTTTTTTTTTTTTTGGCCAGCATTTTCATATTTGAGCGCAAAGAATTTTTGTAACCACTTTTATTGTGGTATGAACCATGAGCAGTCGTGTGTGTTTTGATAACATTGCACGAGACATGTCACACGAGAAGTCGGACAGAATATGCGAGTGCACAGGTGCATTAGCTGTCTACTTTCACACCAGGAGCTCGACTCGCCTCACCCGGTCACACAAGTGCGAGCTGCACTTGTGTGACCGGGTGAGGCGAGTCGAGCTCCTGCCATGCCAGTACACGGGTTCAGTCAGTAGCTATCTACTGTCAAGTCAGCAGCTTGCACTGTGTAACCTCGGCGTAAGTGACGTAAGTCACTTTCTTAAAATCTCGGTGCTAATTTTTCAAATATGTACATACATTTATTAAAATTTTATGGACTAAACTTACGTATTATTATTAAAAAGTTATTATTAAAAGTTGCCAAACACTTTCCGTCTGCGGTTGTTTAAAGTTCGATAAAATAACATGAATTTACTTTATAGTCTGAGTCTTGATTTTTATATCTTTTGTTTAGAGAACTTTTTTAATGCTATTAATTTGTAAGCAGCCAGAAAAATCCTGGGGGCCAAAAATACAGCAGATCCATTTTGAATGTTGCCCTGAGATATGGATCATGGATGATCAGAAAATAAGTAAAGTTTAGCGGCAGTAACATTTTGCTCTATTAGCATATTATCAACAAAATAATTAAGTATTTGACTTCTAATAACAACTTGTGTGTTTATCCTAGAACGAAATAGAAGAGGAATAAAGTCAATTTGTTGTTAATAATTGTAAAGTTTTAGCATTCAGATTAAGCGTGCAGGCACCTAAATATAGTTTTTAATTTAAAAGTGCATCCTCAAATCTGGCTGACTCAGTGGATGTGGCACCAGGGATACGCCAGGGAGCATGTATTGTCATCCCTAATGTGGTTGTGAGAATTATCGATCGATGGCACTTAATATAAAAAGCACGATGTAATTAGGCACACACTTTATTGCGCGTACAATCAAGGTATATTTATTTAGCGAAATACTATTGGCTCTCGATAAGTTGATATATTTATTTAGTGATATCCTATTGGCACTCGATGATGAGTTTAATAATGTGTCGCGATTGTCGTGAGAGTTGCTATTATTTATTGAATAGTTTTGCACTAATTCGTGGCATATAAAAATTATGATATTTAGGCTTTTGAAGTCAATAATTTTCGCATCTTGGCACTACAGTCGAAATCATAAAACTATGTAAAACCCATATACGTACGTAAATTCATAACACCCTTCATGGTAAAATTATAATGTTATACCTACATATGTTGGTAGCGAATCTATTGTTATTTGATATTGATAATATTGATATAGTCCCAGAAGCAACTAGTTGAAAAGTGCATGAAAAATACTTTATATTTATCTTATAGAAATTACAAAACTATCTAGAAATATAATTAAAATTAATATTTTTTTAGATTTTTTTGGAAGTGAAAAGTTCTTTGGCGGCGTTGTGCACTTTTTGGGATGGTTAAAAAATGTTAAACTCGCATCAGGAAACGTGACCTGATCGAAAATTCGTAAGACGGAGCCGAGTTTCTTATATTTAAAAAATATAACATTCGACATTCAAACATTTATGAGCGGCCAGGAGCGCAAAACTTCCAGGGTACGTGTATATGTTATTACCTACTTTTTATTTTTAACCTAATTATATATATACAGATGTGTGTGTGTGTATATGCAAATACATTGAGAAGTTATGTTTTCACTTCTGACGTGCAGTCCTACGACTGTTTTTTTTATATTAAAAATTTATTTGTAAACAAGATTTAAAAAATCGATGATATCCCAGAAACGTATGGAAATCGAGCGAATGTATGTGTGTATTATAAACTTCTTTCTTAGAGTATACCCGGGGGTATACCCTAAGAAGGAAGCTTCCGGGAACAGAAGTTAGGTACTAGTCAAAGTGAGTTGGAGTTCATAATTATTATAAAATACAGACAGAAATGTACTTATAATTACCACTTACTATTGTACATTAATTATTATTTGGTGACAACCCTGATCAAAATTATTTGCTTTTTTTTGTAATACATTTGAAGGAAAAAATCTACAAGCATGTTCAATGTTTTAATGCTGGGGCCATACAAAATATAACCGCGTTATTGGATGATAGACACCGTATAGGGCATTAAATATAGTAAGGAGTTACTTCGAGTGGCGGTTTTTATGGTAAATGAAAGAGATTTAGTACGCATATAATTACTTAAACGGTTACATACTTAAAGGTGGTTTTAGCCTTCTTCCACAACCAGCTTTTGTATCTTGTATCAAGTGGAAGAAGATACAATACTACAAAAAGAAGTAACACACCTGCTATCACAAACTGTATAGGTATTATTGTACATGCACATAAGCCTTAATACAATAAAGACAAAATAAAAGCTTTTCAAAAATTTGTACAAATAATTAATATTATTTTAGCCTAAACTAAAATGTACTTTTAAGTAAAATATTCAGAGCACTTAAAATAGTAGGTATCTTCGACAACGTTAAGGCAATGAGTGTCAAGACGGCAGAAGAAGTGAACGAACATGTAGCTCGTTCTAAGTTCTAAAGTTCTACACATGTTCCAGTATTAACGTAAGCACATTTTAATCTTTATACATAAAAAAAGAAAACATTACATTAAAATTATTAAACTAAAATTATGAAAAATTGTAAGCGTATTACCGTGTAAACAATACATAATACAATTCAATTCTTTATTTTGCATCACAAAATGTTCACATAGATGTCAAACTTAACATGTTATTATAAATAATACACTCTCAATCTCATAACCATTGACTTTAAAATAATAATATTAATATAAATAATAATATTTACTAATACTGTGCTTGTCAGGGTTCAAACCCTGACAAGCACGGCACAACAGTATTAGTAAATATTATTAAGTATTAATATTAATTTTATGTGTTTTACTACTCAGAGCTTATAGAGTGTGCCATACATAAGTGAAGATTCACATTGCAAACGGACCATGCCCGAACCGGACCACCGCATATTAATATCGTTTGCCCCCGGACCTGTCATAACTCATAACACATCTAGAAGCTGACTCATGTCACAGAATACATAATAGTACAGGTTCAGAAGTACCACTCCGCCAAATCATTTAAATAAATAGAGACTCTTGTGCTGACAGAATAAAGTCGCAATTCAGGTTGCACAGCGCTAATTACCCATAGTTATATTCACCTAGAAGTTACTACTACTAAAGAGGCGGCGGAACGGCAACGGGAGAGGACAAGTACTCTCCCATCCCGCAGAAGACGCACCAGGCGCCGGAGAGCGCAAAATGATCTCCGGCCTCCATGAGCGCTGGCCTGGGGGTAACGGGTCGGGCTGACCGTTACCCTTGCAGAAGCAGGCCCGAGACGGTGGCGCGACGTGTTCCACGCGCACCTCTCTGATCTGGAGGGGGTTAGGCTGATGATGTGGTCGCCTGCTGAAGGCGGCCAAGGTCTGCAGGGGATCCCGGAGGACTCCTTCCTAGGGTATACCCGGGTTCCCCTGCAATAGACCCACTTGTGACGGAACACCGTGTGGTTTTAGTCGGTTCGATTCCGACATACCATTTTACCGTTAGCTCCGGTGAGGTGATGACCCGTGGGGGTTTCCACACGACAAAAAAAAAGCTCGTAAGTGATAATTCTAAAATTAATTATTGAACCTTATGCCAAATGTTTCGTCTGACGAGGTTAGAAAAAGAAAAGAAAAAAGACACACAATACTTACAGCAATAAGAAACTTACACCTAAATAATTGAGCTAACGAATTAGATCTGGTTCAGTAGTTGCTAGACATTTGCCTAGCGCTGGTTTTCAACCAGCCCCTTTATACCCCACGGATATCAATCAGCAAAAACAAAAATATCAAATGAAAGATTTATGTAAGTACCACTTTACGTCGTTAACATTTTACCACTTATGTCACTATCTGCCTCTCACCAATATCCTCTACTCTAATAGCCTTCTTACGATAACGAAACGTTTCGATCCATACTACTAACTAAAACTAAAACATACAGATGTATGTACCTATATTCTAGTCCAATATTAACTCGTCTAAGGCAAGGTCCACCAAAATCGGTAATCCTATTTTTACTCTCAAAATAATTTAGTTGAATCCCAAAACCCACAAATAACAGCATTCCTCACTTTCCAAAACATCGTTACGCACTGATTTGCGTGAATAAATAATGAGTTCGATCACCACTCGTGGGCAGTTGGGTATTATTTAACGTTTAACGTCTGAATCACTAATGATGTCAAGGTTCAAATTTACTGGATTTGGAACAGAATGGTCTATTTTAGCGGTAGATGTTGAAGGAGCTAGCGGTTGTACGTGATAAAGTAGCGGCATTACTAAAATCCTACGTATTATAGTATACTGACCTCGTTAGTGTGTCGCAGTCAGTTAATAAATACTTATGGCTGAGGCAGACAGCGGGCGGAGCGAAACGCCGACGTGGCATCCGCATGAGGAGTTTGTAATTTACTAGTTAATAATTAGAAGATGTCACACAGTGTAGCGCAGGCGCAGACCGCCGAGTGCGGCGCTCTGCGCTAGTATATTTCAACCGCTTACGCCGCGTCCCCGTCCCGCTACGCCCGCTGTCTGCCAAAACCTTTACACCTGGTATGTGAGTGGTAGCATTAGCTACACATATATTTAAGATTTATCACAAATATAATGTGTTAGATTTTGAATTTAAAATGACAGACAGAAAAAAGAAGAAACATAAAATGTCAAACTTTGACCTAGCCAGGTTCCACCCCATCTTTTTATCTTTTTAAAGCGGCGGTGGCGTAGTGGCTAAGGCGTCGGACTTGCGATCAAGTGGCTGCGGGTTCAAACCCCACACAGTTCACTACCGACGTGCACCCACTCCTAACACAAGCATTTAACTTAGCTGGAGGAGTTAACAAGAATACTAGTAATGCGTAACAAACGTTACTAGTAGTCATTTAAAAAAAAAATTTTTACTCATCGTAGCACACAGCTGATACAGTGTTTGTGTAGAAGACGTTGACACTGTACTATCGTGAAATTTTTTTAACAATATGACGTCACAAACATGGCGTCAAATCGAGGCGCATTCGTAGTCACGTGATTCTTTAGAAAATTTTGATCAATTTTGAATTTTTTACAACTAATTTAAAAAAATAAAAATTAAGTTTTTCGCATCGACTATTAATATAATTTAAAATGAATATTAATTAATAATAAAATTTTTGACATTATTTAATTTCATTTATATTAATTCCTCAGATTTCAACTATTATAATTGTAATGTAAAATCATCTTCCTTATTAATAATTATGTAAATTAAAATTATTTGTATGTCATAAAGACAAAACATAGCGCACTAAGATCTAATCTAAGACCTACACCATATATGTTTAACAAATAAAAAATCTGATTCTGATTCTGATAAAGTTTTAAAATACATAAAACATATCGATATATTTTTTTCAACAACCCAATTGTTGGCGACGACATTAAAACCTTCACAGTACCAGTATTTATGTCAACTTCCTGTGAAACAAAAGTTTATATAACACCACCGCTTTTTTCTGTTTTTAAAAGTGACTGAATGGGTGTTCGAGTACTTCTCGTATATTATAATTTATTATACAACGTATCAACATCAAGCGTTGAGCAATTTTAATTAGCTCCAGAAGATCATAAAATTATACATATATTATATCATATTTATTAAATTTTGTTTCTTCTACATGTAAAACGGTTTTAATATCGGTAGGCACTTGTGGAATGTTTTATAACTAAATTATTTTATATTAATACGTGAATAAAAATTATTTGTACCCCTTTTTAAGAAAATTTCGCGAAGTAACGTGTGTAACGTGAATTTTGAAATGCTTACAGTTTATGTATAGAAGTAGTGCAGAAAGCTAAAATGTTTAAACAATGTCTTACAACTTTAAACATTACGTGAAAACGGCGAATGGTAAGTAAGTCTATACAATGACAGCTCAAGTTATATTGGCCAATGAAAAAACCATGGTCGAAATTCGACCCTAGTATCTATTAGAACACCACAGACTACCCTCAATTATATTCAACAATATCCGTACAAAGGTTGTCTGGAAGAAATCGCCGTTTGTGATAAGACCGCCGATTGGTATACCTAGGGCTGCCATCCGTCCGGATTTCCCCGGATTTCTCCTAGTTCAAAAAGTGTCCGGGCAAAACCAGGGACACTATGCCAGGGTAAAATTATAATATTGTTAGATGAATCGTTAACAAGCTGTTTAAATTAATAAAAAAATAATTAGGTAGGTATTTTTTGTAAGTTGTCCGGGAAAGAATCTCAAATTCAACCATTTGTCCGGGATTTTTTAAGTTTTTGTCCGGCGTCGGCAATTTAAGTAATGGCAGGCCTAGGTATACCTAAACATTTGTAACTAGTTTGTATTGTTATAAGTTTGTACTACTTATAAGTCGTCCATAAATCGTGATGTTTTTTAGCAAGTTTTTAACCCTCCCTCCCCCGGTGATACGTGGTGAGGTTTTAGACTAACCTAACTAAACTAAAAAATACACGTGATTTTGGCTGTGTGTATTTTTGATGTGAAACATCTATAGCCGCACGTAAAACTGATTTCTGGCGTGGCGACGCATGCCGTAGCGACGCGTCGCCACGCTATATGATGGTATATATATACAGTCTATATGCAGTAGTGTGCACGGTGCGGCGACGCTGCGATTCTCTCTTTTGATTCGACTTTTACAAAATAATGTCGATGTTTCACATCTGCCACGCGTCCCGTGACGGCTCACATTTTTTTAATTCAAAATATACGTAAAATTTTCAAAATATTATCTTTAAATACAGATGCAATAGCGGGTTCTACGAAAAAATAAATACACGTGATGTCTCACTACAGTTCTCTCCCCCCTAGTGATATTTCGTGATTTTTTCTGAACCCCCCTTTCGAGCCTCACGTGATTAATGGACAATCCCTTATGGGTGTACAATTAAGAGAAAAATAAATAAAAATAATAAAAAAATAAATAATAAATATGGTTTGTATAAAAGACGATGCTAATTAATTTTACCGTTTCACCTGCGGTCCTAAAGGTCCTAAGCGTGAGGTTACATAACCTTCCTCAATGAATACGCTTTTATATTATTTTATTATGGACTCTATCCCGCGCAAGAATCAGCGCAGGAATTCCGCCAATGTCAAGTGTTTTATAATTACACAAGTTAAATAACAAAAACGTAAAAAAATGGACGAAGTTGTATGACACTACAAAAAAAAACCCTGCATGAATACGCTATCTAATACAAAAAGAATTGAACTCTGACTGACAGTTTCAGAGACAAGCGCGTTTAAACAAACAAAAAGACTCTTCAGCTTTATTATCTTATGTTTACTTAAAATTTACGTATCACGTTGCTTGTTCGCGATGAATTCCTAAACTGATGAACCGATTTTGATGAATTTTGCACACTGTGTGCAGTTTGGTCCAGGGGTGACATAGGAAAGTTTTTTTTATTGCAAATTACCTAATCACAGCAACGCGTGGCCGGGTAACTAGTATTAGTATAGATTAGTATTATTATTCTGGTAACGGAAATGTAAGCCTTCATTATAACAAGCTTTTAGTTTTTTTTGTTCATCACAAATAAGTACCTAGAACTCAATAATTATGTTATAAAATATGCAACAAAAATAGATGCACAGTAATGAATAGACTACTATAATTAATACTAAAAAAAGTTGGTTAATTATAAAGCTTAAGGGGTTTTTTTTTGTTTTTCTTTCACGTATTGAGCTGGTATATTTTTTTTTTTTATGGTATAGGGGGCAAACGAGCAGACGGGTCACCTGATGGTAAATGACTACCGCCGCCCATGGGCACCTGCAACTCGAGAGTCACAAGTGCGTTGCCGCCCTTTAAGGTGGGAGTAGGAGAAGAGGGGAGGGGGGAAGAGTGGGAAGAGGGGGAGGGGGAAAAGACGGGAATATGGGAGAGGGAAGGGTCAGGGCCTCCGGTAACCTCACTCACTCGGCGAAATGCAATGCAAGCATTGCTTCACGGCCGGTTTTCTGTGAGGCCGTGGTAACGAGCGGAGTCGAGCCGGCCCATACGTGCCGAAGCATGGCTCTCCCACATAATGCTATTTCCATCTTAGTAATATCCCACAATAAAAGGTATAAGAATAACGTCATAGGCTAGACATGAATATTTTAAAATTCTAAACATAATCCATGTACTTACTTGTTACTTTAATGACTTAAGTAAAACTTTTACAGACTGTAAAGCGCAATACACACCAAACCCGCCGACCCGCCGATCTAGTCGGAAACTTTTTGTCGGCGGGCGAGTCGGCTTTTAGTGTCGGTGGGCAATTGAGCACTTGCGTCGACATGCCGCCAACATGTCGGCGGGCAGCACGCGCGGGCACAAGTTGCCAACATGATTCTTTTCATATCGGCCGTCTTGTTGTGTCGGCGGGTCGCCAAGTTTGGTGTGTATTGCCCTTTATATAAAAAGGTATAAAGTTTTAAGGGTATAATAGCTAAAGTAAGATGCTCATAATAAGTTAATTTCTTTATAAGTAAGTAAATAAAAATTGAGAAGGTTTTCTACAAAAAATTAAATAGGTATGTATATCATTCAACTGTGTGTTGTGTAAGCTGATTTGTAAAATGTCCCAACAGCACAATAAAGTAAATCCTATTTACTTTGATGTTTCAAGATATTTTTATAAAATGATATTTATTCAGTCCAACCGTAACCTTGATACCTGTCTTCACTGAATTAATTCTGAGAAGAGCGCCTGCCAAAAAAGTAATATCAAGTTGTTCAATCGTTAAATGATTACGAAGATGTAGGCGGTACTCTTACACGTGTGGGAACATATTTGATTGCCGTCTCCTGGGTTCGTTCTTTACAAACTTCATAATGATTCTAACAATTTTTAATTGGAAAATCCAGGAAGATGATTACTCTACCGAGGACTCAAACCCACGCCATGTGGGTGTTATCATACATCATCTTCCTGAGTATCATCATAACTTATCATTTATCACACATATTAAAAAACAAAGTCCCCCGCCGCGTCTGTCTGTCTGTCTGTTCGCGATAAATTAAAAAAGTACTGAACGGATTTTCGTGCGGTTTTCACCAATAGATAGAGCGATTCATGAGGAAGGTTTATAAAGTATATAATTTGTTAAGGTTTTGTGTAAATTGGTTGAAATATGATGATTGTTGAAGATGTCTCTGCTACCCGTGCGAAGCTGGGGCGGGTTGCTAAAATTAAACGTGACATCGATTTCACTAGTTGATGTAAATATGTTTGGAAGCAGAATAACCCCTAAAAGTTAATGTAAAGCTATAAAGAATTCTAAGAAATAAATGAAACTTTAGCTGTAAATAACTAATAAAAACTGACGAGTTAAACTCACTTGGAGAGGGTTCCGTACGATGAATCTGTATCTGCCAGGTTTTTTTATATACCAATAATTATCCTTAGAACAAAGGTAACATTGTAGGTAAAGAGCATATATTCTCCCATACATTCCAACTATACTGCTTGTACGTACAATATTGACAGATTTGCCAGCTCATTTTAAGACCATAGAATTCTAATAGGTTTTCCTGTAATCTATAACCAAAGAAGTAATTATTTTAGGCTCTATAGTTTCAAAGATAAAGAGAGGTGGAATGATCATTTTTTTCCTTGAATAACTTTAACAATATGATTCTCAAATTATTAAAAAATATATATTTTAGCCCCTCACAATAAGGCCTTTCATTTGATACGCGACGCGGTACAGTTTCCAAGATTTAAAAAAATAATTAAAAAAGATCTATTAGGTACATGTGTAACTCGGGACTCAATCGCGAAAATATTTAAAAGGTACAATTCCTTTTTGGTTACCTGACGTTTCGATCGAATTGCACCGATCGTGTGGTCACGAGTAGGTACCTTACACATGTATGTTCTATCAAAGTCGCGAAAGTTTAAAAAAAAGAAACTATAACTATAGTTGTAACTATAGTTTTGAATTTTAGATTCTTTTTAAATATTATTCAAAATTCATTTAGTTGCGTTGCACATCGCCGTTGCCGTCGCCGTCCACTGCTGTGTGAAGGCCTCCCCCAAATACCGCCAACTATCCCGGTCTTAGGCAATCCGCATCCATCCGCTGCCATTGTGCCATTATTCAGCAGTAAAATGATATTGATATGTTCAGAGACTTTTTAATGAGAACTTGTCAAAAAAGTGCTATTTGATTTATAATATCATCTTACACAAAAACAAATAAATTAAATAAATTGTATAATGCCAATATTTTAGCACAAATTTAATGGAGCTAAGACAGCAACGCTAACGTATACGTACCTAACGTATACGTTAGTGTTAGCCGCTCCCCGTAATCACGAGTTCGACTCATCGATAAGCGTAAACCGCCCCTTGAAGCAACTAACTGTACATAATTTCAGTTTTTAATAGCCACTAATAACGACTAATAATCACCACCTCTATTTCTTTGGCTGTACCTACTTATTATAAGCATTCACCGTATACTACGACAATTTCCACTATTGGTTGATACAAATGAAATGAATTGAATGCATTCTAGTTTTAAACCAATGTTTATTAGAATAAAACTGATACATATATTACACATTAAAGCAATTTATGTCATCCGCATAATACTTAAAAATTCATAGTTCACGAACGTTACAAACCACCCAAATACGATTTGCCTAACCATAACGAAATTAAGTCTTTCTGCAATTTAGGTGCAACATTGCGGACGCCAAATGGACACCAATTTTGCATACCACAACCGCCTAATGGGTCATTCTGCCATGTACTTCGGCTTGTTAATCCATATTAAATAATTGGATCGTTTTAAACACATTTGTTTTAACTTGTTTCAAACGAATCGCGTAAGGCCGAAAGCTTTGAACAAATTGCTTGGGAAATTAGAACGCCTGATAAAAAATAATGGCAATATTGGAATCGGTGGTATTGCTCGTTGTATGTTCACAGGAAAAAGTTAATTGTGTTTTTTATTATGTGTTTTATTATTTTACTACAAAGCCATATTTGTTGTTACAACAGCAACGTATGTTAGCGGGAAGATATTTTTTAACAGGATAATAATGATATTCATTTAATAAAAATGTACATGTCATCATCATTTTCCTGACAATATTCTAATTATTGGAATAGTGTGTTTATTGCTGCAAAAATTTAGGCTATCGTTATTATGACAATAATACTTATCAAAAAATACTAATCAGGAAGATCATGGACGTAAGGCAAAGGGTAAATGATTAATTAAAGCAGGAACATATTAGGAGGGGTCCGGATCCAGTCTTAATAAAAGCTGGTCCCGGATTCCTGGTTTTAGTCAGTTCCATTTCGACACACTGCCCACTGAAAACAGCGGTGGGTGACGGCCCGAGGTGAGGAGGGTAAAAAAAGGAGGTTTTGCATATACACTTATTTCTGTTGCGCCTTACAAAAAACCGCAGGCAGATAGGTTTAGTTACATTCCTAACTATTACATTACAGGCGTAGGGATGTTTTTAGTGTTGGTGTACAAGGATGCCAAGGTTCTGTTTAAACAGAGAATTTGCAGTGGCATAACTATACCATCCGAGGTCCGTGGCTAAATCATCGGATGGGGCAAAAGTTTACTCTTGGTGCCTTGTGTGCTAAGGGCCTTTGGGTTGGGGCCGGGGCCCCTCTAGGGCCATGGGCCCGTGGCATTTTGCCCGCTCTGCCACCCTATTGTTAAGCCACTAAGGATTTAGTAGGAAAACAATAATTTCGATTAATATAAATACCTTAGAACTACATCATTATAGGTAGGTATATAATTTTTGCTATAATCACAAATAGTGTTGCTATATTTCATACTGTAACATTTAAATTGTTACAAGCGAAAATAAACTTTGAGAAAGCTTATCATTTTGGCAGGCGCTGTACATATATCGTAAAAAATAAAACACAAAATACTGAACAGAATATAAAGCGCTAAAATTGTCTGGTTAAAGCATTGAAATTGTTTCTGTCACCTGTCCATCACAAAAAAGTATGCTGGTGAGCTCCATAGCATAATATTACACGATTCATTTAAATAATATCATTTTGAACTTACTCTGTACATACATATGTTATATGTATGCTACAAACAGGCGCAGGTTTCATTTCACACATTGCTCTATTCTCGTGTCGTGACTAGAGTCTGCAAGTTCTTTAAAGTGCCAATAAATGAAAGTGATAATCGCTACCATGTGCTAAAAAATCGCATGCAATTCTATTACCATTATCATACATACATTACATTTCAAAACTGGCCCCTGAGACACAGGTCATCCTAGTTTGGGAGACAGACTCCAATCACAGTGAACACCTTTACGTTGTGAGAAATGTTATTGTATCAATGGAAGTACATTTTTTTCTGTAATGAGGATTATTAAATGATATACTAGCCGTCCCCGCAATTCCACTTGCGTTTATTATCACCACGCAGCTCCATTGGTCATAGCGTGATCTTATATAGCCTATAGCCTTCCTCGATAATGAGGCTATCCAACAGTAAAATAAATTTTCAATTTGAACCAGTATATCCTGAGATTAGCGCGTTCAACCAAACAAACAAACTCTTCAGGTTTATAATAATAGTTTTTTAACATATATATTAAACAAAAGAAAGCTCATCGTTAATTTATTATAAAATAGTTTTACAATGAGCCTTCAAAGTTAATATAAATAGGCCTAAAAGTGAATAATTTACTAAAAAGTTATCTAGCTGTCTATGAAACTGTGATTTTATAAAAAAATCTATAGATTTGTAGTTTTTTGATTGATTACAGTTATAAATACTAAAATATTAACAGATTTAATGTAGATCAAGAGGGAATTGAGGCAAGGTTGGGAGGGCTGCCTTTAAAGGCTATTGCTAAACACAAATACAACAAGTGAAAATTCCAGTATCGCAAGCATGAATAGAACAATGAAAAGCAAAGATAAACACACATAACATTCTCCACTAACAAAAAAAAAAAATACTAGCGAACGGTCGTGTTTAGTTCTGTTGGCGGATTACAACAGATCAAATGATTGAACATTAGAATTTGCGTAAAAAAACTGACAATAATCTAAACAAAATGAACAAAATAAAAAGAAATGATAGTTATGAAAAAAATGTAATTCGGAGTACGGTAGATCCATTCAAACAACTTCTATTAATTTTTTTTTATATTATAGGGGGCAAACGAGCAGACGGGTCACCTGATGGTAAGTGACTACCGTCGCCCATGGACACCTGCAACTCAAGAGTCAATTTATTACATGTCTGAGAAATAAATACTTTTTAATACAGATTTGCCAGCGAGCCATGAAGCGCAGTATCCTAAGAGTTCGGTTATCTGCGAGCCTAAAATGGAACTGGGCTGGTCACATCTGCCGCATGCCGTACAAAACTGTGGGCAAAAGTCAGTACCGAGTGGTAGCCCATAAAGAGATGACTGGATGAACTGTGGCTGTAAACCGTGAGGAATGGAAGGAGGGTAGGGAGACCCTTGCCCTGCAGTGGGACGACCATGGCTAATAATAATAATAAAAATACAGATTACTGTAGTTTCTTGTAATAGGTCCGTTGATTAAAATTATAGATTGCATTGTTTCGCTTTGTTTAAGGAGCGAGGACAAACGACTCCTATTCATATTTCTTGCTACTGTGGTACGTTATAACCTACTTAGATTTGTAAGTCACAGCCCCTGGTTTTATAACCATATGTTCACTACAGTAAAGGCTTACCATGTTAAAACAAAATCTGTAATTCTGAAGCAGACGTCAGCACTCTCCGGTTTTGTTCCTCAGCCATTATTTTATTCATAAGATTGAACTGTATACCACTTTCTTGCGCAGTACATACAACCAAATATTCCATATTTCCGACACATACGTCGCTATCCGAATTTTCCTCTCCCTTCACAAATACGGGGCTTACGCGTAAGTTCCATAAATATTTGAGTTTTGTATTTACCTAAGCGTGGTTTTGACTGGGTTGCACCGTCTCTGGGGTAGAGTTGACAAAAAAGTGCGGCTTTTACATAATAGATTAAAGCAGTGTGTGCTTGCCCTAGTTTTTTACTCTGAAAGAATTGATTTGATTTTACTTTTTGTCTTGTAAACATAAAAACAACACTTTTTTTGAGCAAACCTATTACAAGCCAATTTAACTGTCCCATACTGCGTACAAGTCGCAAATAAACTTTTTTTATGTGTAAGAGGGACACGAGCAGATGGGTCACCTGATGGTAAGTGAATACCGTCGCCCATGGACACCTTCAACTCAAGTGCGTTTCCGACCTTTAAGGTGGGTATAGGGTAAGGGGGAGGGGGGAGGGCAGGGCCTCCGGTAAACTCACTCACTCGGCGAAACACAATGAAGCATTGCTTCACGCCGGTTTTAGATGAGGCCCTGGTCGAGCCGGGTAATGCGTGCCGAAGTATGGCTCTCCCACGAATGATTTCAGCTGTTTCAAATGTTGTTATTTTATTAAATGATGTTACTTTTTACCTATTACCTAATTTTGATATCATGTTCTATAGGTGCTTTATGTTGACAAAATTTAATATAAATCAGACTTCAGGATTAAGGTAAAATTAAGTTGTAATCTTCTATTAGATACTTTAGATACATGGATAGATAAAACATCAAAATAATCTTCACTTTACTGTTAAAAGAACTAGAAAATAAGTTCCTGTCAGTAGCCGTACCTTTTTCAGGGATTTGAAGTAGCCCATGTCACTTTCCAGCTCATGAAGTATACTCATGCAAAAATTAAGTTGATCCTTTGCTCAGTGGCTTAGTGACCCGTCCCTAGACGTAACCAGTTTGGTAGAGTATCTTTGCACACAGAGAGCGCGTGAGCGCCTTAAAAGAATATTCCTTTTTTAAACGTAATGTTTATTTTTTAAGCCCCATTTTCACTAGGAGACATTTGTCCTGCGACCTTGTCACCCGACACACGGACACGGGATGTCAAAAGTCGAAGTCAAAGAGTATAAAACTATGTTTTATTTAATTATTCAATCTGCTAATTACGTTTTATTTTAAGTACCGTTAATTCATTCCAAATTTAAATGTGAAACTCGAACTACAGTCATGAAAAATATGTTAAAACTGCAACATTAATATGATTAATTTATTTATACCCATACTGTTCGTTTTTCATAATATGTTTTTACTTAACATGCTATCCGTATCACGGTACTACTAACACAAATATAAGAAATCCCGTATTAATACATTTATCTCCGTCAAATTCGAATAAACTTATGAGTATGTTCATATACTTGAATAAACTTCTTATACGAAAGTGTCTGGGAGCAGTAATATACCCAAAGGGATAAGTGAGGTATCGTTCTATAAACAATATGAGAGTGCTTTCAAGGATAGTTAGTAGTTCTTGAGACAAAATTAAAGAAAGCTTTGAGAGTACCTAACCTAAAAAAAAATCAGAAGAAAAAAGTATGCTTCACTGATTATCGTAATAGAGTAATCACTATTATTGTTTTGAGTTTAAGTGTATTTTTTTTTGTAGCTCTGTTAAGCAAAGGCGTCTCCCGAATCCTTTCATACATCTTTTTTCTGGGAAACCTCGAACCACCTATCGCGCTATGCATCAAGGTGATTACACCACCTCTTTCTGGGCCGGCCTCGCCGTCCGTCTTCAGTCAACTTTTTATAAAACAAAAAATTGAGTCAAACTAAAAAAAAATACCGTGAAATACCTACACGAATAAATTGAATACTTTACCCAGTGGTAAAAATAGACTTTTCTAAACACTTCCTCAAAGAGCATTCTTGTCTAGTATTTATCGAACATCTCTCTGCCACTTTGATCCGTTAATTTGAATTAATTACCGTAAATAAAATATATGAGGTGCTTCTAAAAGAGCACTAAAAGGTTTTTACGGTAACGTGAGCATGACTTCCCTGGTCCAATAGAGGTCCATAAAAGGTACTAAGTGCCATACACTCGTTTTACTTTTATTGCTGAAAAGTATCATACATATATACCAGTATATATCATGGATGAAGTTTTTAAAAAGTAATCAAGTGCTTTTCACGCTTTTTAATGACCCTAATAACTTAATTTACTACTACTTACTACTGTCCCTAAAAATTAACTTAAGTCGATATATTATAAAGGACCCGGATGTAACCTGAGTGTCCGAGAACCCTGGTCCTCCGAGACCTTGTCAGCCTATTAAACACCAGGCATCTAGAGTGCTGCATGCGGAGCGCTTGGCCCCTTCCGTTTAAATGAATCACGCACGGAATATGACTGGTCCAGCGTCTTAGGCCTAGGGTTCTGCAAAGGTAGTACACAACCTCATGTAGTACCCAGGCTAGAGAAGGTACATATGACCTCATCTAAGTTAGTTAAAATTAGTACCTTACTAATGGCGCAATTACACTTGGTCGTTAGCTCGTATTCGATTGCCTATGGAATTCGGATAAACGACTAAGTGTAAATGAACGTCTGAAAGTCTGAAAGGGATAAAAAGTAACCTATGCGTTAATCCAGGTCTCCAGCTATCTACATACCAAGTTTCATCGCAATCGGTTCAGTGGTTTTTGCGTGAAAGAGTAACAAACATCCATCCATCCTAACTTTCACATTTATAATATTAGTGGGATAGTGCACGCCTAGCCTTTTTATCACCCCACCATTGCCCGCGATTTATCAATCAGACCAATGCCATGGCGTCATCGGTATAACTAGTCATAATAATGTATATTAACTCATTCTTATTAAATAGTGAATTGTTTTATCATCTACATATTTTACCCGTATTTTTAATAAAATAAATATCAGTTTTTGATGTAGCGACAACACTATTATACTGCAACTCATCTAAGTCGTATTTATTGACTAATCATGATAATGATAATGAGTTTAATACTATCGCACCCACTATACCCACCAAAAACCAGCTTGCCACATACGCCAAGGTACGTGAACTTCGACTTTCTCATGCAAATTAGCTTAAAACATTGCATTTAAATGCAGTCTCATGAACACAAATTGAGGGCAATAACATTTCACTAATGGCAGATGGGGGTATTTTGGGATGTCCCCTAATTGTACATCTGTAGGCAGCAAGACGCATGCATTTAAATCGATGGCATTTTCCCCTATTTTGTGCAAAGTACGGGGTGGAAAACAGTTTCAATGATGATTTTAATTGCAAGTAATATTTGAGAGTGCGGGGGAGGAAATTATAGAGGGCTGTTTTAGGCCTCGGAAGAAATAGATATACGAAATACGTTTTAAGTCGTGTTATATGAATGTATAACGTCAGACTTGCGGCATCACGGATGGTGTGGGGCACGAGTGTTGTAAGTAGCTATCGCGTTGAGTGTAACTAGAAAAGGATGTAAGCTGATGTAAGCACCAAAACAACATCTTAGAAAAAACATTTACAATACATTTCTTCACTATATTTGTACCTATATACCCACGCTTCCAGAGTAAATCCAAGGATATCACAAATCACTCACATCACAACACTCCTTTGCAACCAAACCATATCTTGAATTTAAATCAATGCCCGCCATCTAGTGTCCCACAGAATACATTTACTAAATAATAAATCAAAGGTGAGAACACATTGATACCTTGAATTGAAACCGATGAGCGCCATCTAATATCTAATAGGATGACAAAAATTTATATTTGGTATATTTAAAGATTAAGTTTTCTCAACAATATTATCTGCACTGATAACAAGTAATCAAAGTGTTAACATAATTTTTCATTTGATTTAATAATTACTACATAATGTACATAATAAGTTAATATTAGGAAATCTTAAGAGTTAAGACGCAATTACACTTGGTCGTTAGCTCGTATTCGGGTGCACGAAAGACACTGGAATACGGGCAAACGACTCTGCGCCCGCGTTCGGGGAGGTACGTGCCTGCAGACGCCAGATGACATGTCATCCGCCATTTTGTGCTTCGATCGATTCACGGCGTCGGGTATTCTGATTCGGGTAACCAAAACGAAAGCTGGACTAGATTGTACGAAGACGGTGTGCTCGACTTTCAGATGGATATTTAAACAGGATCGGGACTTACGCGGGTGAAACCGCGGGGCGCTGCTAGTAAGTTTTATAACGATTACTTGGGCCTGAGCGAAGTACAAACATCGCGTTCTGTGTTGCTGAGCATAGTGTAGTAAGTAGTACTTTTCAAGTCTTCATTCTTTTAAAAATAGACTTGATTCAAACTTGTCATTTAAAATAAATTTCTGTTTGGAAGAAAAGGGTAGTTTGTTGTGAGTATTAATTCAATCCGTTATCCGATCAATTATTGTGTTTATAAACATTCCCTTGAGAAGGCTTTCTCTTAGTATGAGAGGGGTTAGGCCATAGTCTGAAACGACATCCTAGTGCAGGTTCGCAGAATTTTACAAATCTCGGCGAAAACCCTAACTCCTAACTAATATTGTAAATATGAATGTGAGTTTCTTAGCTTGTTACACTTTTACGTTTTTACTACTCAACCGATTTTCTTGAATACCGCTCGTCCCGAGCGATAGAACAATAACTTTTACGCGAGCGAAACATAATTATTTATCAAACTCAGGCAGACAGATTCAATCACGAATGACCTTAAATCGTCAAATCAAGCAATCGTTGTTTTCTGATACGTTTTAGAATATTTAATACTAGCTGCGCCCCGCGGTTTCACCTGCGTAAGTCCCGAAGGAATATTGGGATAAAAAGTAGCCTATGTGTTAATTCAGATCTCCAGCTATCTACATACCAAGTTTCATCGCAATCGGTTCAGTAGTTTTTGCGTGAAAGAGTAACAAACATCCATCCATCCATCCATACTCACAAACTTTCACCTTTATAATATTAATAAGATGAAGAGAAGAGAGAAGATTAGTAAGATTAAATAACGTCATGAAGTCAGCTACTAGTGATGATAGTTTTCGCAATATAAAAAAAATATAAATATACTTGCCGCAGTAATAAAGCACGGATCTCTCTGTACATCTGTATAGGTAGTAGCAAAATGACTTAGCACTTTGTTCTAAACAGAATATTTAAATAGAAGCATTAGCAATAAACGCAAACTACAGAAATCGTACTAAAAATCCATTCGCATCAAATAAAACGAAAGCTGCTCAAACAAAATCATCACTAGGTCACCCGTTAAAAGCTGGAAAAAAAACATCGATATGCTTTAGCAGAATTCACAAACATTGACACACAACTAGAGACCACTCCAGCGTTCGCTCGCATAAAAATGCAACATTTTTAACTTAAAATTGTCAATGAACTATAAAACTTACTGGAACTGACAGAAATTTATGATGTTCGATAACAATACTTAAGTCATACTAAATGTTTCTGGATTCTGATAAATAAGACCAGATATCAGACGTGATACATTTATTGTTTTTCAAAGTATATTCCCTCGCAATTCAATTAACTTTCACTAGAACTATTGTAAAAAGCTGTTGAACCAGTCTTCCTTAGGTACCTCTTCAATGTCTTCGTAAAAAGCATTCACCGCCGATTGAGGTCTCGTAAAACGTGTGCGTGCCTGCCATGTTTGTCTTAAAGGTGAGGTAAGGTGTCGTAAGGTGTGAGGTCTAGGCTGTATGGTGGATGCGCCATCAGTTCTATATATGAAGCCTTTAAATACGCTTCTGTTACCTTAGCGGAATATAAGGAAGCGTTACCGTGGTGAAGGGCGCCATTGCTTCAATGCAGCTTTTCACGAACTTTTTCGCCTTTTCTTAACTTTCGTCGACAAGAGGAAAGACCATTCTGCCAACTGGCTTTTTCTTTTCGGTTCAATGCTGTACACCCAGGTTTCGTCACCTATCACGATATTATAGGCAGCCAATGACTGTCCTCCACGCAGTTGTTTCTAGACTTCAGTTAAATCACACGGTTCCGTTAAATTCATTGAGTGCAAAGCTTGAGATGTACAAGCTAAATGTTTTGCACTTGGCTCATTCCAATGCCTTTTACAATACGAGTTCGCTGACAAATATTTTTTGTCAATTTCAATCAGTTGTCGTAAGGTATATTGAATTCTGTGACCGCAGTCGCCGGCCGACCTTCATGTATATTGTCATAGAGATGATTACGTCCACGCCTAAATTCTCCAAACCACGAATACACAGAACTGTGACATGACAGATTTCAATTGGCATTTCGTAATAAAGCCTTATTACGAAATGCCAATTGAAATCTCTGGCAACAATCTTGTTGACTTAAGCCACAGCGAAAGTCGTAAAAAATCATGGGACGAAAATTTTCACGAGTTAAATTCATTGTAGTAGCAAAGACATCATTTTGTAAGAAACGCCACAAAGAAAAAACAAATGACAGTCTCGTAAATCAATAAGTAACATGTTTAAAGGGAGTTTCATTTCGAATTCCGTATGATTTTTTTTTTTGTAAGTGGATAGTGCCAGAAACTTTCTGGGTACATGGGGTATCCACATATTACTTATAAATCATCATCATCATCATCATCAGTACTCTATTCTCAGAGCGAAAAAAGGGTAAGTTTGTTGTGGTGCCTACTGTATTCTATCATCTCGCCCTGACGCTCAGCATTTGTCAAGCAGTTTTTAAAGTATATTTTGATTATCTCAAAGACCGTTACGTATTATCTTGCCATTGTAGTCGTTTTCCTTCTGCTTACTCTAGATTCAATAAGTCAAGTATTCAATGACAACGGTCCAATCGATCTTATCCACTTGAACGTTCGGAATTTATTTGCACAAGTCTGCAATAGAGGTCAAAATGTTTGTAAATAGGTTCGTTGTGAACCGGTAAAATAAAAATAATGCGAAGTGGACGTATAGAACAAATATCAAAAGTGGAGAAGATTGTAGAAGATATGGATGTTGTTGAAAGAAGCAACAGTATGTCTGATGCTGGACGTCTTTTTTTATCTATAATGTGTGTTAGAAAACCAGTACAAATATGCGTTAAGAAGTTTTTTAGTCATAGATGAAATTATCTTCAGTGACAGAGGTATCAAGCTACGAGTAGGTGAAAGAATAGAGTCCCATCCGACTTGTTTCTGTGGCGTCTTTATATGTTTGTATTAGGTACTTATAAGATTAACGAAATTAAGTTATTAGTATCTCTAGCTGGGTCCCTGAATGTTAGTTCGCTTGGAACGCCTATGTATATGTTGCGCCGCCTGTGGCCGGCGATATCGCTCTTATGTTAAACGACTGTCTTTGTACATATTCAAATCGTATATGGTAAAAATATAGTTTTATTATTTAATCAAATGTTTAATAATATGTATGGAATTTTCATATTCAACTTCAAAGAGTAAAATAAAGTAAAAACCATATAACATATGGAGAATTTTACAGGGTTGTTGTTGTATTAATTTCAGTTATAGATGCATTTGTTTTGGTTTTCTTTTGCTAGTGTTTCAATTATTCAGTTATTGAGGTAATTACAAATAGTTCTATCGTTTCATTTCGGAACGGAATTCTTAAGTATTTACATGGGCTTTCTAAGAGATGTCGGACGGTTAGTCTTCAATTTTACTTGCTTGTATAGATTGGCTGGTTCATGAATGGATAGGTAGGATTATAAAATGTGAATATATAAAAATGAATGTACGAAATAATTATTACAGTTGTTATTTGTTTTCAGTTCTCGCAGTCAAAGCAAACGCATTACATTTGTATATTTACAACTACGCTTGTACGGGGTGTAGTCTAATGCTATGTATAGCCTTGCTCCGGGTTATCTATTGTAAAAAGAATTGTTTAAATCGGCTTTGTAGTGCCTAATATTAGAATGCGTTTAAATAGACAAACTCCTCAGATTTGTGTTCTTGAAATGACATCAGAGGTTCCGGCAGTCAGTCAGGGTTTATGTACGCAAGCGATCGTTATTGAATTTTTTGGTGGGAAATTATCAGTAGCTAGAATAGTAACCTAGACGACAATAGGCCTCATCTCCAATTTTATAATATGCCTTTCACCGAAATAGAAAGTAAAGGTGTATTAAAAATTTACATTTTGCCACTTATCATTTGCCAAGTATATTTTGCTGTCAATCGGGCACTTCGGATAAAAGATGGAAAAATTAAGAGTATATTAAAAGGGAGAAGTAAGTAAGAAGTTAAGCCAATAGAAAAAAGGGGATTGTAGACAATAGCTCAAGCAGACCAGGTTCACATATCTGAGTTTCGAACTGTTCTCCTAACGAATCGGAGCCCCTCTAACTTTACTACGTGAGGCCAAAAATATTTAAATATGGATGTGTAATAGTCCTCTACCGAACTATTCTGTCATTACCTGTGCAGTATAAGGAAGAATTTTGAATGCAGTACTTTTAATAAATCATAACAAAATGAAAGTACCTACTTGTATAAAATATCTTAAGAGAAAATGGCGACAGTGTCATTGAGCTATACTCGTCAATTTCTCGAAGGAAATTCGATTTCCTTTCACATCTCGCGATTGTTTCTACGACGGTTCGTTCGTGTTCACTCAATCATTTATTCTTCATCCAATTCACTTGTACCTGGTATGGGAGGTATTTATATATATAAATGACATCTTTGCTATGTAATCATTATTAAAGGACGACTGTTAATGTTGGTCGCAATTGGATATTTTCAAAATAAATAGGTAGCTGGTAATTAAACATTTGAATTTGATAATTTTATAGAGTAGTAAGTACAAATTTACAATAACTAAAGGTCCCCTGGCGGTCGAATTTCGACCGTTTTGAATGCAAGACATTTTATTTTAAAGCCAGTATAACTTGAACTGTCATTATATAGACTTTTGTACCCTAAATCCAGCTGCCAACCCCCTCCCCCCCCTCCCTATAGCTTTTTTGAAGGCGTTTTTACACGATAGTTAACTTTGCTGTTAAAAATTTTGTGTGTTGCACTTCTTCTAAATGTCGTAGAGGCTTCTTCTAAATGTAGTACGGGAGCTGATTTGACAACTAGATGCAAGCGTTAAATAGATGGCGCTACTACAGAGTCTAGACCAAAGTTCGTGCGGGTCGGTTTTCGTGTTAACGCGCAACTCAGAGAGAGTCACTTCACTGCCAGCCACCGCGTGGACAACAAATCTAGAAACTACTACGGCTCGTTATAATATAAGTGTTATAATCTCTTTAAATCTGTAGTGTGGTTTGTAATTGTTTATTTCTCGTATCGAATACCTGGCCCTCATGATTTCTTTAAATCATGTATCCTGATGAAGTTTCTTACTCAAATCGGCCTCTTTATCCGACATACACATGTTTAAACTTTAAGTACTTAAAATTTCACATTCCTGTCTGTGCACGTTTGCTAAAAAAATTCTCACGTATTAATATATAGATACTAAGTACCTAATCGACTTGATATTTATATCGACCAAAATAATCATAGCTTAGCATAGCTTGTAGTATGTGTTCCAAAACTTGTATATTAAACACATTATTTAAAGTAACTGAGTAGGGAAAACCAACTACTTGGCCTTGGTTTGTAACTTCCAACGACAGCTACAGTCCCAACGAATTGCCAAAGACAGAGAAGGCAAACCGAACACTCTCAATAAAAGCCTTTTTACTGTGTGTCTGCTTCTAAAGCCGTAATGTGCATTCTACCGCTGACTTCGGCAAGTGTTATGCCACCACTAAACTCAAACTGGCTTATTTGTATTACTGTTGAATCTGCAATTATGTAGTTGTGAACAGTGTAGACACACTGTTTACAATTTCCTAAAAAAGAGTAACACTAGGCCTCTATAATATTATCCATACCCTAGAATCAATATTAGTCCTAAGATATTTGATTACAAAAAAAATATTGCAGAAAGGAATTGACGTATAGAAATTTACCCAAAAGTCCGCATGGTAAGACTACAGATGTCGCTAGTTAACTGTTTAGCATAGTATTACTTTGATGTGAATACACTCCTACGGATTATACTTTCGTAATTTGGAATAACGTACCCGTTAAATGTTTAGATTAGAGCTTTCTCTTATTTCTTATAAGAAATTTATCGGAACAGTGATGGCAAGAGACCGCTAGTAAGCGAATGGAAAGAAATGAGGAAGGTGGATGCCCTTTGATGTATATATCCCAGGAATGTTGCGATTCGTCTTTAAACGTAAATTTTTGTTTAATTGATAAACTCGTAAACTAGTCTTAACAAAACATTACATAATACGTGCTAGTACACAAAACATTAATAATACATACATATATCGCTATACCTTTAGATAGCCCACACATAAGTGTGCGCGTTACTACAAATACGAATAAGATTTTGAATTTCAGTGTATAGTATTATATTATGACTCATAAATCTCTATTGAACGATTTATTTTTATTTTCTTTTAACATACATAACTATACACAATGATAGACTTCCGTAACTACCTTCGGAACCATACAATTTGCAGATGATTAAAACAAATATGTAATAATTACCTAGTATGAAGGAAGAAAGAAGGATGAATACAAAATGAAGTAAGTAAGGCAAGCAGTCTTTTTTTAGTTTTTGTAATTCAGTAGCAAATGTAATCTCATTCGTCCAAAAATGCAAGGTGCATGGGTACTAATATGGTTTAGAGAACAAACAATAACTTGATACCGCCGACTACTCCTCTCCGGCTCGAAGGACCACATTGACAACCAACTTAAGAGAAGAAATAGCCAGTTTCAACTTATAACCTTTTAAATATTATACAATTTAATTATGTATTTATAAAGTGTTAAAATTGTGTTTTTTCTGATAAGACATTTGAGAATAATTTGTTGAAAGCGTTTCCGCTCTTAACAATATTTATTCTCAAATATACAAACCATGAAGTTGAATAAAAACTAATTAATTGAGTACTTACGTTATATTTATTACTAAATATTTCAGGAAACAGTAAATTATACGAGGAAAACCATTTATAAACTTAATGTTACGAACTTAAACGAATCGCATGAAATTGCTCGGAGTTTCCAATATCCAAACCAAAGTCCTTAGGCAAAACTAATATGAAACAGTACGAAATTACATAGGAAAATATTAGCTATTAAGAACAGACCCAAGTTAAAATAACAACGGCTGAATTTAATAAGGCAAGTCCATGGGCGACAGCTGGCACGGGGTTACAGCTAAATTCATAAAACCTTGACGTTTAGGTACTCTCATTTATATGTACTGGTCGTTGAAGGTTTACTAGAGATTAGAATATAAATATCTGGACGTGAGATCTAAACTTTCTGATGGGAATAAAAGAAAAAATCAAAACTAAATTCAGAAGGCTGAGACAAGATTACTAACACGTATCATGTGATGTCCTGATTTTCTTAATAATTTAATTCAAATTTATTAAGTATTAGCAACCTGCCCCGGCTTCGCACGGGTAGCAGAGACATCTTCAACAATCATCAACATATTTCAATCAATTTACACAAAATTTCAAGAATTAATTATACTTTTTTTTTATTTATTATTAATTATATTACGTGTGTAAAGGATGGATGGATCACTCTGTCTATTAGTGAAAACCGCATAAAATCTGTTCAGTAAGTTTTTCAGTATGTCGCGAACAGACAGACAGTGATGTAGTGATATTAACTAGTTAATTCAATATTATAACAGAAATCAAAATTGAAAAAATATGAAAATCAAAATTTCATTACAGTGCTGTTCATCAGAGCGATTTGATTTAAACATCAAGCAAACAAAACTAAATTTGTTACTTTTTCTTAAGTTTACTCCTTTTATCGTTAGTTTATTGTAATTATGATAAAGATTTATGTCTAAGTATGAAGAAAGTCATTAACGAAATATTAGCATCCTTGGCGCATTGAAAAAAAAAATTGAAAGTTAATAATAAAATAATGGGAAAGACACATTTAGGTTTAATTAAGGCCATGTTTTATATAATTCAGGTTATTTAAGATTCTTCTGGTGACACTTTTGTTTTAGACAAGGATAAGGAATGACTTTACGAACATTGAAACATCATTTTCATCATCATCTCAGCCTAAGTACTTCCACTGTTAAATATTTTCCTCAAAAGCTGTCGCGAGTCAATATCATCCGACGGGTCTCTGACACTAACCTTGTCATGGCCCGACAAGTGGAGGTATGTCTCAATTTTTTTTTCCTATTGCCCATTGTACATATTGTTTCTGCGATTTCCTTGTTATTTATTTGTAATTGGTGTACAATAAAGTTTATTTCTATTATATTCTTAAGACCCTTTCTTCTCCGATAGTTATCGGTTCTCTCAGTTATCTTTGTCTCTGAAGTAGCCATAAAGTAATATTAAAGACGAAACATCTTTACCAGTACCAGGAATAATTACCAGTCTACCTGTGCATAGTACGATAATTCAAGACCGATTTAAGATTAAATAGTTCCTAAAATTCTTTTCCACTTCTATGAGTACCATTTAAATGCAGATCTAACGAGATCAATATTGTTAGCGAAGGAATGCAAATTACGCAGTACAAAACTTCCTAACATATTTGACAAAATATACGAGAAGTCTTGTTGTTCCTGCTTGCTATTCTGTGGCAAGTATTCGTTTGCGTCGACAAACTGAAATAGTTATTTAAGAACACCTACATATATATTCTTAGCTTAAATAATAGAATAGATAATAGTTGCACTTATATACGACTCATTCACAGAAGACACTTTAGTAATTAGTAACTTTCGTAACTACACAATGAAGTGCAATTTAGCTTGCACGAAAATCTAAATACACGTAACATTAATATTTTCTGCGTGTAGTCAATTATGTGCCGTATCACTAGTCATCAGAACTTATTGTGCTTTGGGCGATTGATCTACTACCAGCGATAATTAAGGTTGTCACGCAAAACCTACACGTCTCCTCAGGTGACGTGCGACACTTCACTGAATTGAAGCGTTTAATCGCGTTCAGCTAATTTACTTACAGGGTTACATGCTACGCCTGCCAATATCAACAAACGAAATACCAATATCCTTATTTAGAAATGAAAGCACCCAATTGCCTGTATAGTTACTGCTATTTGCACATAAAAAGCTTCAATTGTAATCAAACTTAACAGTCCAGGCCATGAAAAACATAAGCATTACCCTTGCTTGTGAAATAGGGGATTCAACAAAAACCACAATATGTTTTTACGGCTTACTCATAAAAAAATACCCGGTCATTGTATTTCGACATTACCCTTCGAGCTTGAGAATGCCAAGATGTTATTAGACATAAGTGGATTGCCTTTGACCCTTTTAATAAGGCAGATTTTAGAAGACTCAGTATAGTACGCATTGTTGAGTCTAAGTACAAAGAAAATTATGTTTGCTTAAAGCCGTAACTGCAGGTTAAGTGGGCAATAAACCGCTTCTCCAGTACTGTAGACTGGAATAATGCTGAAATCTTATACACTTAGGTCGTTCCACTTATAAACTGAATGTATAATGTTATAGCCACTTTAAAAAAACTAGTATTATTTTATTAAAAAAAGGGGTGAACTATAGTAGATGATAAAACAGTTCACTATTTAATAATAATGGATTAATAGACATTATTGTGGCTAGTTATACCGGTGACGCAACGCCATTGGTCCGTCTGACAAATAGCGGGTGTTGGTGGGGTGATATAAAGGCTAGGCGTGCATGATAAGATAAAAAACTATCACTTGAGTGCGGATCAAGGTACGAACAACATCGCGGTTACGGTTATTTAGTGAATGTGATGGTTTATAGCTATAGTGGTGAGGTTCTTGCTAACAATGATATTATAGATATTTGAAGTCTCCTGATAGTAGGCAGTTATCAATGCTTATAGGTCCTCGTAATATTAGGCGCTGTCACTCGCGTATCACTTAACAATATATTCCTAAAGATCTGTCGACTTAATTCACCATCATACATGATTCTTATGTTAGCAGTGATGTTGAACTGTAGCCTTATATATAGATGTATGTACTCGCACTTCCATAGTTCTAGTTTTAATTTATACAGGAAACTACACTATTTTATGATAAACATAGATAAATTATTACACTAAGCCCTTATCGGCTTACTTTAAAATACATTTTTTAAACATTTAGAAACTTTCGCAACAGATGAATAACGTTTAATGTTGATCGCTGGTGAATGGGTCAGTATAAGATTAATGTACTTTTTAAGGTGATTTGCCATCGATCGGTAGTTCTAGCTGATTTACACTACGACCTACTACGACCCTCCTATAGACACACCATGCACATCCATCCGTTCCTTTCTGAGTAATGCGCTAAGTTGCGGCCATATCCGCAACTGATATATATCTGTTACTACATCGACAAGTATACGTGATCAGGGGTACAAAAATGGACATAGGGTATTTTTCATCTAGAAGAAAGTCCTGTTCCCGAGGCGGTTATTTCGTATATTCTAAATTATTATTTTACACCTCACATAAATGAAATTTTATAGTTCACCATCCTACTAATATTATAAACGCGAAAGTTTGTAAGTATGGATGGATGGATGGATGTTTGTTACTCTTTCACGCCAAAACTACTTAACCGATTGCGATCAAACTTGGTATGTAGATAGCTGGAGACCTGGACTAACATATAGGCTACTTTTTGTCCCAATATTCCTACGGGATTGGGACTTACGCGGGTGAAACCGCGGGGCGCTGCTAATAGTTTAAATATAACAATCGGTAGAGCACAATAAACCGTTATTGTTACAATGGGTGGTATTGTCACAGGTTCAGGTCACATTGTAATGATATTTTTCAGATCTGTTCACCGAGCACCTTATCTCTTTGTAGAAATCCATAAATAAAACCAATATTAACCGAATATTTGTAATATTTTATTTACAAATCCAATTCGACGTGTACCCATTTCAGTGGCATTGGTGTGTGGTTAAGTAATTGATATTGTGTTAGTGGTAGCGTGATGGAAGAGATATGAAGTAATATTTTGATATTGTTGCCATTGTAATGTATTTTTAGACTTGGAACTCATAACATTTTGTTGTGATTTTTTATGTAATATCATAAATACCATTATAAACATCTGCTAAGTTGACGTTGGCAATCATGTTTGCATATGATCGTCAGACCGTTGGTTAAATTTCCGGATTTTGTTCTTTTCTTTATTGCCTTAGTGCTGTCAGTAGCCTGCCGTGCCACTAAGAATTACCTTCTTAGATCATATGCGGGCCCTCGGCGACAGACCCGGCCGTAACAGAAGTCATTTAGTAGTTGGGATTAAATTATTTTATCGACCGCTTCATTGATATTCGTATTTTTGTTTTTCGTTGATTATTCGCCTTACTTCATTCTTTATTCGTTGTCTCGTAGGATGGAGGTGCTTTTCTAGGGTAGCTCCAATAAGAGTTATCATTTGTTGAGCCTTTCCTACTAATGCCGCGGCCATATTTGCAGACTGATTTAGATTTCACAAGCAAAATATGGCTTCGGTTTCGTAATTACTCTGTGAATATCGTTTTTGTTACCCAAATCCAACTGCATATCCAATATATTTGAATCTGCAAAACTCGCATTACGCCATTTAGCGCCCGACATGCAGAGGGTTACTTTATGAGTGCACATACTCCTGTTACCAAAGCGGGTCGATTGGTAATTAAAAGGGTTGACTGAAATTAGAAACAGCAGCACAGGGTTAAATTAACTATTGTTATTGATTTTAGGTCGAATTACTATTGATTTCAGACTACAGACACACTTGGGAATTTCATCGGGTAACTTGCTTTTGAGGTATTCGAATGAAATATTGAATAGTTTAAAGCTTGTTACAATGATGTTTTCGTGAATGTAATGCTTACGCTTATGAAACTCAATAGAGTGTATTAAGAAAATATTATTTTTGGTATAAGTTACCATTCAATGAAATTTGTAAAAAACACGAAATATCCAGAAGGTATTATAAGTCATCCCCTCAAGCCTTAAAAGATAAACAAACAAAAAAAAACAATCAAACCATGATGAATGTTGAATGATCTAATCTATACTTACTAAAATTATAAAGCTTAAGAGTTCGTTTGTTGAACTCTCAGGCACTTCTTCTTCTTTTAAAAAATCTTTTAGTGTTGGATAGTCCATTTATCGAGGAAGGCTATAGGCTATATAACATTACGCTACGATAAATATGAGTTGAACATTAATGAAAAATATTGCAAAAACGGGAAAAATTTACAACCGCAGACGAAGTTGCGCGAGACAGCTAATAGACAATAAAAATCTAGCATTTATCTTGCTACAAGACTGATAAACATCGTAACCAATGTTTCCTCAGAATATTCCTTCTAAAAAATCTCGTTGTATCGACAACCAATTACTGTATAAAGTAACAAACTAATTGATATCGCTTCTGGCGAAAAAAGAAAAAAAAAGCCATCCAATTAATCTATTCTTTTGGAAAACTAGACCCTTTCATTCAGTAATTGATTCGCTCCATTTACTATTTTCAGTTTCTACGAATGAGTGGTAGTGCTTCACACTTTTTAAGCAGCAAAAAATATTTATTTTAAAATTGAATTGCTAGATAACCGAAACTTTATTCTTTGCTATGACTGAGTGAAATAACGTGTTTATTAAAATTACCAATTGAAATGGAGGTATTTAATCTATTTTTGTTTCAAAATAAGATTGCTCATGGGTCAGTCTGTTTTCAGTTGCAACAGTAAATATGGAATCTTAGTCAGAACGCTGACCCAAGAAGACAAAGACAGGTAGGCAACATTTGAGATGTGGTGCTGGAGGTTGATAAATATCAACTGGATAGAAAAAATAAAAGATGAATAAGTCGTAATAATGGTAAATGAGAAAAGACAGTTATTAAATACTATTGATAACAGAATGGCAAAAATGGTTCACTACTTGATAAGCGCGACAGCTTCTTCAAACAAAATTGTAAGTAAAACTAAAGGGAAAGAGAAGACGAGACTGGCCTAGAAGCAGTTTTATACAAAAAGTAAAGGAGAAAGTAGGAGTCGAGACTTACCAAGAGGACAAAATGATCGCAGGGGACAGATAGGAGACGCGATTGCTCCACCAACAAGAGCGTAGTTCTTAAATTTGAAGAACTGAAACAGTAAGGTATGGATTTTTATGAGTAACATCTACTAAAGCTTTTTAGTTATAAGTAGGTCCGTTTAACAGCAACACGAAATTACTAGCTTTTCTTATCTTCTATCTAATTTAATATAACAAATATTTATTGTATTTATTTACCTAGTTTCGTAAGTCTAAGGAAAAGTACTTGAGACTTAACTAACCGGCTAAGGAGTATTTCCTCCTTCTGTACTTGGAAGATAAATGATAGGTGCAGTAATGAAATCTGTGGAAACCTTAAAACCATATATAACACGTCAGCCAGGGTCTGATGTTGAGATTGAGATGACGGGGATCGACGATGACACTCAAATATACTCGTTATTGTTGAATGATTAGGTCTGATTTCACGACACGAATGGCGTGAGGCCGCTCGCCGAGCCACCATGGCTCGTTGGTCGTCCTGGCTGGAGGCTCCACGTGCTGGCTTTGCCGCCGTGGAGGCGCTCCAGCCGGTCATCGTTGAGTGGGCAGGGCGGCGGCACGGGACCCTTTCTTTCCGACTGACGCAGGTTCTTTCCGAGCGCGGCTGCTTCGGGAAGTACCTGCACTCGGTCGCTAGGAGGGAATGTATATATACAAAATTAATAAAAACACAAATCTTTCTCATGTAATTCATTAACTTATATTTTGATTCGAACTACTGCTCCTATAATAATTAGACACGGTTGATCATATTCACTTTTCTCATTTGTCCGTGGGAAAATATTTTCCACTTTTGTGAGGCAACTGTAAAAACATTGTTTATATTCTTCTTGCAAACTAGAATGTGCTGTAAAACGTATCGTAAAACTGATGTTTACGGCGATCTTCCTGTATAAGTCTTTATGAATTATTTGTTGATAGACGTGCTGCGAACCTCGAGTCTTTCAGGCCCCTATTAACCAAGCGCATAAAATAAGAGAGTAGATGAAAAGTTGTCCAAAAAAAGTCATAAAATGGCAATGTTAAATGACGAACTGAAGATAAGAAAATTGGGGATTAACACTCCTTTCAACAAATAACTGTCTGTAAGCTTGTATTGTCTATACACAAATACTGATTTTTTCGCCAAGTAAGTATTTTCATTGCTCAAAGTCTTTAAGACTTTGGTCGGTGGTTGCTTTAGTGGTTGCTATTAATATTATGTATATTAATGCTTTAGGTGCACACTTCTAAAACCATAATTATGAATTTTCATGTGAATTTCAATGTTTTTTTTTTATGCACATTTTCAAAAAAATTCTGGATATTCCATCAACATCCTTGGTATTAAATACATATAGTTTAATTCGTGTCCGCCCTCTCACATATGAAATATTCGCTTTATCGATTAATTTTGAAGTATAATTTTTAATTTCAAATTAAGATTTCTGTACTAAAAATTACGAAGTTTCATAAAATTGTTAGCGCATTACGTTATTCACATTCACATCACCCTGCAACTTGTAAGAAAAGCATCTCTCTCTCTAATCTACGCAGTAGCCAGTCTCTACACAGCAATTGACCGACTCATTGGGCACTTCACCGCAGCACCCCAGCACCGCAAGCAGCCCCGACTGAATGGGACCAATGGACTTCAGCCCCGACTCACTGGGACTAGCCGAGTACAATTCCTACTCACTGAAACAAGCGGAATATATGAGTTCACCCGTGACCACGATCGGTGCAATTCGCTCGAAACATCGGATAAACAAAAAAGGCGTGTGTCTTGTAAATTGTTATCGTGATTAAGGCCAGATTTACACATCTAATAGGGGAATACAGTTCCCACTCACTAGAACTACTCACAACTGGCACTGGCACGCTCTACAAGAGAGCGTAGACAACTGACTCACCAATACTTTCGACCTCTAGTCTCTGAGGGGTGTAATGTCGTGACATCCACATACAGCGAAAAACATAATTCAATGTCATCAGACGAAGACACACCGAACTACAGAGTAACTAATAATCCTGCATCGCGCTATGAAAATACCTACGCCGATTAGTATATAATACAACATCTAAATATCAACCTTTGGGCCGCGGTCCGCCAGGCATGATCATCTAGCCTGGTCGGAGGATCCTCACTTTGTGTTACAGGGACATGACACCAGGGACAGACCTTTCTTGCAGACAGTAAAAAAAGCATGAAAGTATTCAAAACACCACAATTGTATTAAAAACTATATTCTATGAAAATTATAATGTACATCTTTATAAAAATACACAAGAAATAGAATACCTTAACACAGTTTAGTAATAAATAAGATTTCATGTAAAGAAGATGGCAAATAAGATTTCATTGGCAACTGTTCGACAACTAGTTAACGAATTAGCGTCTTATTAGTGTAACAAACTAATCAATGGCGTATAATTACTAATGACACATCACTAATGTAATTGCCTATTTCAGTGGAAGCACATCGTTCACATTGAAACCGGCATTCATTGTAGCAATCCAATAATACTTAACAGCGATGAAAATTGCAATTTAAGGGTATAATTATCATAATATCCTGGGACACAGCGTTTTCTATACTCAAACTAGTACAAGCAGTACTTGTTCTAGAATACGGATAAACATACTTAGATTTCGTAAATTTATATGTAAATATTATGCACAGTAACACCATTGAAGTAAAACAGTATAAAGATTACAATATTTTACATACTGTTGTAACTTAGAGGAAAGCTGGTATCGGGATTATAAGATCAGTGTTATGGGGAAAATAAGTAAAAGATTATGCAGGCAACACAGTAGCTATACTCCAAACTACAATGATACTCGATGATAACAATAAATTAAATAACGAATTAATATATCTTGCGGTTCGCTTGCGGCGGTAGGTATAACTATTGGCAGTCTTATCACTCAAGCCCGGTTTGTTCCCGACGACCTTCTTAAAAATTGTGTTAGGGTTCCGTACCTGTAGAGTAACCAACGGGACCCTATTACTAAGCTGTCAGTCTGTCCGTCCGTCTGTCTGTCAGCGGGCTGTATCTCATGATCCGTAATAGAATAGGTAGACAGTTGAAATTTTTATAGAATGTATATTTCTGTCGAACGTGTTTTACGATGCAGTTGTCCGTTTTTATTTTTCTATCAGTGTGTATTTTCGAAGATGGGCTTCAGATAATAACTATCTGACTTCTTATGATAGATACATTGTATCGATTGTACGGTTTGTATTCTTTGAAATTATTAAAAAGAAATTCTATCATTTTTAATTACCTATAATTGCCAAGATGATATTCAAAACACTCTTTAATTATCATAATATTTGTAAGTAGGGGCGAGAAATACTTAATACTGCTATCACCAACTACAGTGACAGCAACAGGAGTCCCACTTTCAACGCTCCCCAATTCACTCACATTTCGCGCGGTCGAGTTTTTTCTTACTATTTTGGGATAAAAACTAATTTTGTGCTTTGTTGACTTTAGTTATGTTATATTTTCATTTCGATTCGCGGTCGGCGTGCGACCGTCCGATAAGGACTCCATTCGAACGGAATCCACTTGGTTGTTTTCATTAGATTTTCTACTTTTTATATTTTTGTTTCGCTTTGCCTTAGAAGAGCTTTGAAAGTATTGAGTTTTTATACTTTATATTTATACATATAAGTAGTATATTTATTATGTAAATGGGACTGCGTCTGTATTAAAAGACGAGAGACTGAGGTTACAGCATATGTATTTACAGTATTGTGACTCGGCACTTTCCTTGAGATAATTACTTACAGCCGGACGGTACGTAAACACGCGATAGGGCTACCCATAATTTCATCTACCTACTTGAGTTTCTTTCTAGTTTTGTGATTGTAAATATTATAATTTATTTTTTATTAAAAAACATGAAAATTTGTAGTGAATGAAATGAGTAGTAGGTAGATACCTACCATTTTTTTACTTTCATAATCATTTCATAATGATATTTCGTCTAATTCAATAATATATGTAAGTAGCTAAATACATAAGCAAAAAGATAGCTTAGCCTAGGATACTACCAACTAGTTTTTTTTTACGCGATCGTGGGCAAGTCACTCGTGTGTCACTTTTGTCACCCTATCTACTTATTTATTTATTAATACCTAGAGTATTTTACTCTGTGGAAAAAGCGAAATACCTACCTATTAAGAAATAAACAAATTACGTACTAGTAGGTACATAAAAATTATTTTATAGTCTTACCTTTCGGAGTGTCCAGGTAATTTAAAAAATGTTATCTCTGGGTGCGTTTTTGAAGAATTCAAGCAACCAAAAACAGTACAATATAATCTATAATTTATATTTGCAATGTTAAGTACTTAAGTATTTGTATTTATTTCAATGACATACACAAATCGCACGCTTACTGCTTAAAAAACGATCACCACGTTCGTTCGTCGCTGCGGAGCAGTCGCGACTGTTTGTGTACCGAGTGTATACCGAACGTAAGGCGTGTAGGTATGTCTCGCGATCCGACCGTTTGAATGAAGATACCATACTGTATATACATTATACTGTGTTGAGGTCGTTACGACTCATTATATTTGTTACTAGCGACCCGCCCCGGCTTCGTACGGGTGCATTGCAGAAACTAATGTTGTGAACAACAATTAACACAAAACAATATAAAACTATACGTATAAACCTTCCTCGTGAATCGCTCTATCTATTGGTGAAAACTGAATTAAAATCTGTTGCGTAGTTTAAAAGATTTAAGCGTATAGACGGCGGGAAGTGACTTTGTTTTATACTATGTAGAGATGTTGAGAAGATAGTTTATAACTGTATAACATCACGATTTACGATTTTTTATGGGAGAGGAGCCTTAGAAATGAAATTTAATATAATGTTTTTGTTCCTTTGTCCATTATCCTGCTCTGCAATACCATTCATCTCATCATCCTCCGCGCCTTTTCCCAACTAACTTGTAGTCGGCTTTTAGTCTAACTACGATATGGCCGAACTTTGATATTTTACGTAAAGTGACTGCCATCAAACCACAACCCAAGTACTAGGCGATATCGAAGTTCTGAAGTTAGACGAGGTTGTCGGATTTTTTCTGGCTCCAAATACCCGTAACGAATGCCATAGATGTTTGTATAGCACCGGAGACCAACAGTTTAACGTGCTCTCCGAGGCACGGAGGGGTTTCAATGTGTTAAGAATGGTCACCCATCCTAGACTGACCTGGCTAGTATTACTTAACTTATAATTGTGCTAACTTACTCGGTTACCACTTAGCCACGAGCCCCATTCATCTAATTAAAATAAATTATTGATATTTTGTTTTGCGCGTAACCTGTTGCCTGGAAGAGATTGCATCTAGCAATAAGGCCGCCCTTTGTACATTATCCGTATAATATCTGTAATTATGTGAGTATATCTTCCGCTGTAATGCTTATTTACAAATAAAGTGTTATCTATCTATCAATCTATCTGTTCTGGTTGACACGAATATCAGTAACAGTGTAAAGCGGCAGTAGCATGGAGGTGACGGCATATAATAAAATGGGTGCTGGTTTGAAACCAACCGAGTACTGTACCGATGTACATGACCTTACTTCTTACGCAAGCATTTAGCTTAGCTGAAGGGGTTAACAACAATACTAGTAATCTAATTGACTGGCCTGTTCGTCTAGTGGTTAGTGATGCCTGAAGAAAGGATTTATATTTGACCAGCAGCGCCACGCGGTTTCACCCGCGTAAGTCCCGATCCTGTAGAAATATCGGGATAAAAAGTAACCTATGCATTAATCCAGGTCTCCAGCTATCTACAAACCAAGTTTCATCGCAATCGGTTCAGCGGTTTTTGCGTGAAAGAGTAACAAACATCCATCCATCCATCTATCCATCCATCCATCCATCCAAACATTCACATTTATAAAATTAGTGGGATTGAAGGCACTGGGAATAGAAAAACCTTTTTGGGCTGTAACCTCTTTATAACAGTAGTCGGTAGTGTGGCCATTCTGGTCTAAATATTTCTACTATCTATACTAATACTATAAAGCTGAAGAGTTTGTTTGGTTGAACGAGCTAATCTCAGGAATTATTGGTTCGACAACCCTGACTGCTGAGCCAGAGGTCGTGGGTTCAATTCCCATCCAGGACAAATATTGTGGGATAAGGACGATTATTTCTGTGTCTGGGTGTAATTTATCTATAATTTATATGTATTAAAACATGTTTATCAGCATAATATGTATTTATAAGGGAATTGACGCGACCACGAAATAGGTATCACATACCTCTGAATTTACGGATGTTTCGACCAGGTCGCACTGGCCGTGGTCACAGGCTGACTCAGTGTCAATATATGTAATACCTATTTCGCGATCGCGTTAATTCCCGTATAAATACATAATTATGTCGCAGCAGTCAGCAGGCAGCAGGTTACCATAAAGCTCCGCGTAGTTTGGAATCAGACGGCCGTGTGTAAGGTGTTAAACTATTTGTACATATTATTAACCTGTGGGCGGTCTTACTAGTAATCTTTAAAAAAAATCTAAGCAACCAAAACAGTTGACTCAAGGGACTCAGAATCTTCTTTTTACTCTCACCGTAAAATAATCGTGTAACTTTGATGGGTTCTGTGCATTGAGCAAATTCTGTTAGGTACATTAACCATTGTCTATTGGTTCCCAAATGTGCAATACGTGTAGAACAAGACTAGACAAGGGGGTTTATGAGTCGACTGTCCCCTGGATAGACTGCATAGTCATCTTTAACGACACCCTTGGGCACAGACGGAGGAGTTGTCGGCCGATGCCACTCTAATTAACTTCACTAACAGAAGCTAGTAATGTCTTTGTGTATGCACGCTGTTAATGTTTATGTAATCGTGTATTACGGGAAGTCTTTTGGAGAATTAGAAAATTTATATGAGGTATCAGAAATGGATAGATGTTTTAACAGTAAATAGTGTGCTTCGGTTTTAAAAGAAACGAGTAGTCCTAACCCTTACTAATCCTTACTAATATTATATAAGTGAAAGTAACTGTCTGTCTGTCGCCCTTTCACACCAAAACTACTAAACCGATTTAAATGAAATTTGGTATACAGATAGTCTAGAGCCTGAGAAAGGACATAGGCTACTTTTTAATGCCATGCGATTTTAGAGCTAGAAGCTTGAAACTTATTTTTTAGGCTGTTGATTCGATATAAATACACTATTCCACGCGGACGAAGTCGCGGGCACAGCTAGTAGTCTATAAAATAATCATCTGCGTCGCTTAGTAACAACTAACTATGTAAGCAAATCTTGGCAAGCAATTTTAACCTACTTCTAATTATTATCGTATCGAAATGAAACTTTGTATATATGTATATATAGTCTGGATGACAATAGTATAATTTTACTAACATTGTTTTTAAGTTTGACTAACACATATGAGTTATTGTTACTTGAATAAAGAATCAATCAATCAATCAGCCTATCATAGTCCACTCCTTTACATAGGCCTCTCCCAATGTGCGCCACAGCACCCGCTCCTCCGCCTTTCGCATCCAGTCCATCCCTGCCACCTTCTTCAGGTCGTCGGTCCATCTGGCTGGGGGGCGTCCTACCTTCCGTTTACCGATTCGCGGTCTCCACTCTAGGACCCGACTGCTCCAACGGCCATCGGTCCTTCGGCATATGTGGCCAGCCCATTGCCACTTCAGCATGCTTATCCTGCGAGCTATGTCGGTAACTTTGGTTCTTTGTCGGATGATCTCATTACGAAGTTTATCCTTCAAAGAGACTCCAAGCATAGTTCGCTCCATAGCCCACTGCGTGACTTTTACTTTGTGGACTACGGCGGCGAGACATGGACACCGTGGGTGGGGGTGGGGCCGTTAGTGTCCACGTCTCGGCGCCGTATGTCATAACAGGTAAGATGTAGAATAAAGAATATTTATAATTATTATTATTTGGCATCTTCGAGCTGATCTGATGATGGAGCCAGCAGGTGTATAGTGGGACCCTGTAGTGTAAACCCCTCGAGTTTGGACTCAAATGATTCGTTTTGACGAGCCCAATAGATTGAGTTAACGATCGTCTGACAACCGTCAGATTGACCTCGATATTATTTGAAGTGATACGGCTCCAATTGCCACCCTACAATGACATTTACTTACATATTATAAAATATAATACAATTAATAACTAAAACTTCCAATATACAACAAGCAAATCAGTTACTGTGAATTTACTTGTAATATCGTTCTCGAATTGGCGTAAGTCTCGCGTTCCAATCCTACTGTGACTTATGAAAAAGGAGTGTTCGCCAACTTTTCTTAACAGTTAACCCGTAACTACGTCACGTGCAACTACGAACATACAAAGAGGGCATTAAAGATATATTTCAATAGAATCATCTTTTGCGACTTGAATGCATGTTACATGCGTAAAACGGGATTTAATCGTGATAATATTTTTACGGTGCACCCAACGTTTCGAATGAATTGCATCGATCGATTGAAGTTGTCACGGATGAACAGTCTACCCGTGACAACTTCACCCGTGCTATTCGATAGAAAATTAGGGTAAACAAAAGATATCGCAACTAATAAATATTAAAGCGACGAAGTTCCAATTTATGTGTATCTAATATGAAGTCGTCACGGCCGGGGAGCAAGATGTCGCCGACGAAACGAGACGCGTAGGCGTGTTTTCCAGCGCCCGGCGTGGTGGACGGGGCCAAACGCCAATGTATGGTTTGCGATCAAAATTTGCACGTGAACGAAGTCGCAAGTCACAACTAATAAAAAAATATAGTTTGCATCCTCAGTTATTAAAATTCCATAATAGGAGATGGTTTCCTTTTTTTTAATTTAAATGGGATAATCCTTGAGATTTAACTTGTTCAATAAAGAAATCTTTGTTCATAAAAAACGAATAATTTATATGATAGAGGGGTATGATCATAATTTCTCACTTTCTAACTAGATTATTACAAATAGACACACGACTATAGCTAGCTACGTATATCGCTAGGAACGCGTGACGGTTTCAATATTCGACCGCTCCGTCCGACTGCCGCACAAGAAGTGTCGCCTGTCTGTCGGGTGCACCGCTCGGCCTTTAAACATTGACTCCAGGTGGCGCTGGCGTTGCGGATATGACGTCGGTAATTGCGACAATATACATATTTTTGTATGTATGATAGGTAAGTACTTAAAAAGATAATCAACGGAATTCAGACAACCTTTTTAGAAAGTTGTTTAAATAACTATGAAACCCTTTTTACTAGAATTTACTTTCCAAAACATTTTTATTACGGCGACCCTTGCCTAAAACAAAATGTGACTTAGCAAAAGTAATCTCATCATTGTTTAATTCCCACAAGGCTTACTAATAGTAACACACACAAGCAATTTATTAAATCGTCAACATTTCCCCTGAAACATATAACATTTTCTTACCTCGTTGTTTCAAAGATCTGCTGTAGCAGTGACATGAAAGATTTATGTGCAAATTCCCTTAATGTACTGACTCCAATTTTATTAGTTTATACTTTTCAATCACACTTTGCGAGATTAAAGTTCCTTCCGCATTCAGATAGCGAATTGCTTCTGTAGAGTTCAACTTTTAGATGGAAATTGTTTATGGAAATATTGCATTTTCATTTTTAATGTAAATGTAAAGCAAAATGAGGGCAGTGTTACAGAAGCAAAATGCTTTCTGAATATTTACACCATTAATGTGGCAAAAGAGTAATTATGATGATATGCGGCTATTCATGCAATTAGAAAAATTATATCATAGGGTAGGGTAAGATACTTCGCATTGACCTAAAAACATGAAAATTTGTAAAAAGCAAGGTCTCATAGCACAAGTAAAGGAAAAAAGCCGAATGTCGTCAATTTGTTGTTATTTCACATGAAAAAAATTGTGATTACAAACTTATATTTTGCCGTTGGAAAGTTAAATTTGTCGTAAATCGATCGATCGTATGGAAGGGTGTTGATGTTATGTCTGCAAAGTTAAGTTTGTCTTTCGGAAAAAACGGGCAAAAATCTTTGAGAATTGTATCCGATGAATTGAAATGGACGTGCTATCTACATACACGTTTGTTTACTTACAATACACTCGGTGCGTTAGTCAGACTTGCGCTTGTCCGGTTTTATTGGGTGTGATATGACTACACACATGGCGCAATGGTTTGAGTAGTCGTCTCGCAACTACGCCGTACCAGGGTTCGAATCCCACATGGGATAAAAATTTGTGTAATCTACAAATTGTAGCACTGAGTCTGTAGTGTCCGTTGTTTCAGTCTTTTTGTCTTGTCTTTGGAGTTGTCTTTTTGTAAAAGAAAAAGAAAACTTCCATGGGTCGTACTTAACCGGGGTAAGCCGTAAATCAATAAATAACATCATAATATGTGCCTGCATTTGAATGACAGTTCAACAATTATATTGACGATTGGTTAGCCGGATTCGTGGCATACGATATATCAATGGATAATTTAGTTTTAGTCGCAGACTGGCGAACATCCTAAATGGGATAGATGGATAGATAAATATTTATATTTTATGTATCCAAAAATAAAAATGCGTGGTAATCCAAAATTTAGGTATTTTAGTTCCTTGACTGGGCTATATTACAAACATACATACATACATATATTACATATAATTTTATTTATTTGTTGTAAAGACAGATGTTTGAATACAGAATTTACCCACCTAAATTCTGTATTCAAATATCTATGTCTTTATGTTCCAATATTTAAGTCATTGATTTAAATTTTTAATGAGACCTTAGATCATTTAAAACATATTAACCAATCGTACGCACTAAAATATTTATATAATTCGTTCTGCGTCGTATATTGAGACCACGAGGATTGGTTGTTAGGTATACGTTAGTTACACTAAAGAAAATAAATAATCAGAACACGAGTGTTTTATTTATAGTTTATAGGTACGTTAAAAAATTTATTCGTTTGATTTTTAACAATATAATAAGATATGAATATTAGATAATGTTAATGTTTAAATTCACAAAAACGTAAACGCAACTCGTTCTGTACAAACTATGGTTATTGTATACTCACACACACACACATAACCTCACACACGCAAACAAACAAAATAATTAAAAGGGCCCAATTGAAGACCAGCATCAGTCACCCATCAGTGCCCGGCACAAAGATGAACTGGGCTGCCATTTTGGTGCGACCGCGAGATGATTACTCCTCGTCTTGTAAATTTAAGCTATATCTCCTAAAACCCAGCTGTATATTTAGAATTAGTTAAATTAAAGTGTATAATTCTGTCAGCGTCTCGTTTAGTTGTGCCAGAATAAAAGTATTTTCTTTCTTTCTTCTTTTTTCTTTTGTTTAATTTCACATTATCGTCTTACAACAACAACCCTTTTTTTGTGCCTGGGTTGTTGTTATTTGAACTACAGCCAAGTTAGCATAAATAAAAAAACAAACAACGTATGTACAAATTAAAAAAAAAAAAAATGTAGCGTTGAACAGACCTGCTGTTCAACGCTACAAAACTGTTTTCCTTTTATATTTGTGTAGAAAATATATATTTTTTGAAAATTAAATCATACTAGCAGCGCCCCGCGGTTTCACCAGCGTAAGTCCCGATCTCGTATGAATATCGGGATAAAAAGTATCCTATGCGTTAATCCAGGTCTTCAGCTATCTACACCAAGTTTCATCGCAATCGGTTCAGTGGTTTTTGCGTGAAAGAGTAACAAACATCCATCTATCCATCCATCCAAACTTTCACATTTATAATATTAGGATATATGGCACATCCATCACCGTTTTTAAATATAATGGTGATTTTTTTAAAAAAAATTACTGACCATTAGTTTAACGTCAATACAATCATCTTTCGATTAATTAACGACCTAGAACAGTTGACTATAAAACGAATCATTACAATATTCCTTCTGTTTTAGAAGCTTTATTCCTGTATTCCTCATTCAACAAAAATAGTACCTATTTATTAATAGTGATACAGTTCCAACCACATAAAAAAATACTCACCAATACTGTAATCCGTTTTGCTACACACAAACGGACTCCTGGCTCAACATATACAGTTTTTCCTCGAACAAAACTGCTTTATCGTATATGTATATACCCCAGTTTATTTACTGGTTAAATAAAGAAGGGATTTTCTTCTTTGACGAAAGCTTTAGCGAAAACTACTGAAAGCATGTTCAGGCGGTTTAATCAAACCCACAACTTACATAAACTTTCGACCAATGATGTGACGACACTGGAAGAGAATGTAAATAATATTACCTAATAAAAATATTCTGTAAATGCATACATTGGCAAAAGCCTACTGAGAGAGAATTTTAGGTAATAGAAAACCTAGTTTTGGTCAGTATTAGCACTTTTACATATTATTGTATTTTTATTGAAAGAAGAAAAAGGAAGAAAATGAGTTTATTTATTTTGTTGCAAATGGCAAGATACCCATGACCCTAAACGCCTTGCAGAGCACAACCTGATAGTGAAGAAAAATATATAAATGGCACATCAATTATTCCATGTTTTAGTACATATTGGATTCTTATTGTTAGAAATGTTTATATGGATAAATAAATTATAAAGGAACATACAATTTTTTAACTAAATAAAGATCAAGCAAATAATAATAGCATGGCTACGGTTTGGTGATCTCTTCGGAGAAACTGAAGGTTTTGTCTGAGCAATAACAGATAAAGTTGTTATTATGAATAACTATCGCAGGTATATCCTGAAGGACGGCACAATAGATATTTGTCGGGCATGTCATCGTCCCGGAGAAACCCTCAGGCATATAATTTCTGGTTGTTCTCGGCTTGTCAACGGCGAGTGCTTGCATACTAACACCATATGTACCTATTTATCTATGCAGAATCTCAGACACTCATTGCATACCTTATTATTTACTAGCAGCGCCCCGCGGTTTCACCCGCGTAAGTGCCGATCTCGTGGGATAAAAAGTAGCCTATGCGTTAAACCAGGTATTCAGCTATCTACATACCAAGTTTCATCGCAATCCGTTCAGTGGTTTTTGCGGGAAAGAGTAACAAACATCCATCCATCCATCCATACATCCATCCATCCATCCATCTAAACTTTCCCATTTATAATATTAGTGGGATTTTATTTTCTAGTCTCTCCCATGCCTACGCATCTCAAACGGTCAAAGTTAATTTGTCAGTTTTACGCACAAAATATAACAAACATTCAAAATATTGGTTATCAATTTAAATTGTCAAATATTGAGTGATTTAAAATGAAATTTATTTTATTTATTTTTAATCTGTCAAGAAAAGTGCAAAGTTTAAACTTCGAAAGCTCTCTATTAAACACGTTCAATGCTCTCAGTCGCAACCACAAAGTTGCATAAATAATGCCAGGAGAAGTTATCAGAGGTTTTAACGTGTCTGGGGAATGTTAGACGTTCGGTCCGGCCTCTAGCAAAATATTAAAAATAGTTGTCTAAAAATAGTATGCATAAAATGCGGGCTTAGTACTTTAACCTAGTTCCCTCAGTATTTATACCTAGGTGAAATTCGTAGTGGTTACTGATGCTGACTGCTGAACTCGATTCCAACCCAGGACTAATAATTGTGACGATGATGAACATGATCATTTGTTCTGTGTTTGGGTGTAGTCTCTAGACTCTAGACTTTGACTGGCCTCTTGGTCTAGTGGTTAGTGACCCTGACCGCTATGCTTATAGGTCGTGGGTTCGATTCCCACCTGAGTCTGAGTGTTCTTTGTGTCCGTTGTTTCTAAGTTTGTAAAGTCCCCCGTGACACAGGAGTAATTCCTAATGCCTGTTGTCTTTTTTAAAAACAAGAAAAAAAAACAAGTGTGGGATCCGACAGCCGTGTGTGAGATGTATTAAGTTATTATTATTATTAGCCTATTATGACCCGTAACGTATATATTAATGTTCGATATTCAGAGATTCGATATTCTTTAAAACTCAATTAGCTTTTGTCTTAGCCATGACCATCATCTTGACCAATTCTTCCCAAATCAATGTACGTAGGCAATAAAAGATACTTGCCTAATAAAAATACATACCTATTAAACCTCTAAGAATTAAATACTGCTTGTGAGTTTGAGATCGTTAAAAAGCATCTCGGTCTTCGCCCACATGGGCGATCGGTCTCTAACATCTACATCGATAACAGCATTCATAAACTAAAATATGACAGTATTACTCTATCTTGCAGAACACTTCAGGGAATGAAGAAGAAATCCTGGTAAGAAAATCAAAACTCCATCACTTCCATGGACTTTAGATCTCGGCCCGTAGATCTTGTCAGACTGTTAATACCTCTTATCTTCAGATAAGCTCAATTACACCAGTTATAAGCGGTTTGTTGCCACTTTAGTCGGGTTTAACTAAATATGTTTGTGTCGAACGTAAATTTGAGTTCAATACTCTAATGTTCGTATAACGTCTTTGGTATAACACTATTTGACTGAAACATAAATTTAATTGATTGTAATACCACTTATTGAGATAGGGCACGGGAGTAGTGCCATTGTGTTATGGTTACCGCTGTGGTGACCACACCCCATCATTTATTCAAGTGCTAAAGATATTTCTGCAGTAAAAAGGTAGCATTCTCCGACCAGGTTAGGTGATCATGTCTGGCGGGCCGCTTCTCAACCGTTGATATGCTGCATGCAAGGATTCAGGGGCTTATTAATTAGGGGCCATCCATAAATTACATCACACATTAAGGTGGAGGGAGGGAAACAACGAAGTGTGACGAGGGGGGAGGGGGGATCATATGCTTCGTGACGTCACATGTCAACATCTAAAGTATTAAACACAACACATCGAAAGACTACATACGCTACTACAGTTTTATTAAAAAAATAATATTTTTAGAACTGTTTTTTTCAGTTCTGGGTGTAAAATTGCAAAATATATGATGTCACACCAGGGATTTCCACAAATGTGACCACCTGTGACAAGGATGGGGGAGTCCAAAAATCATGAAATTCATGTGACGTAATTTATGGATAGCCCCTTAGTTTAAACAAATTCTTTCTCCGATACAGAACTAGTTCCAGCAGAAACAATCCTACTAAATAGTGTTGCTTATCTTGGTGCTTTTGGAGGTAAGTCATCAGATCGATTTGACAGATGATGATAAATTGTTGCGTCTTACCTCTTCTTTACCATGACCTAAACTCATAGTTCTTGAACAGTCATGTATTGTGTTACATGAAATTAAGAGGTTAGAAGGAAAGTCATTAAGGCGAAACGGCACTTTAGTTTATTTTAGTTAATAAAACTAAAATAAACTAAACTATGTGGGAGAGCCATGTTTTGGCACGTATGGGCCGGCTTGACTCCGCTCGATACCACGGCCTCACAGAAAACCGGCAGTGAAGCAATGATTGCATTGCTTTTCACCGCGTGAGTGAGGTTACCGGAGCCCCTAACCTTTCAATCTACCCTATTCCCGTCCTTCCCCTCTCCTCACCTCTAATCCTCCTCTCCCCTCTTCCCGCTCTTCCCCCCTCTCCCCTACTCCCACCTTAAAGGGCGGCAACGCACGTGTGACTCTTGAGTTACAGGTGCCCATGGGCGGCGGTAGTCATTTACCATGGTGACCCGTCTGCTCGTTTGCCCCTTTTCCATTAAATAAAAAAAAAAAAAAATACCCAACTCATAAAACGACTTCGTTCATACATTCGCAACCAAAAGTGTTAAGTACAACAATAATTAATTTGCTGACCCATATTCAAAGTGAAAGAAATAGGTCAGGTTTGCTGTTATTAATGCTAAAACTGTCACCGTCACTCGACTGGCAATTTTCACCGATTAAAATTCAGTACATGTTGTGCCATATATTTTGTTTGGAGTTCCACTGAGAAATACAACGCTGGAATTGTCCTGTAGTTAAACGTACGTGTTTAACGTTTACACACGCGCTATGACGCAAGTTAAAAGAGTTCCGCTGTTTTGCAAACTTAGTTTTTTATCGTGATGAGAGATTGAAGCTAAGATAAATGAAAAAAAAACAAAAAGATGGACTTCGGCCGTTTGCCATAATTTTTGTTTTATGTATTTTGATTAAAAATAAACCATCAATGCATTTTAGTCTATACATTTCAATACTCTATTTTTTTTTATTATTACTAGTGCATTTTATGGCCGTTTTAACAAATGTGGTTAAATTTTATTGGTTTTGTAAGATAATTTGGACATAACGTCCAAATTGTTATTTTGTTATTTTTATTTAATACTTCCTGCATTTTAAATTACATGGAGCGGACTTAATGCCAAGTGGCACTATCTAACAGTCAACCTTTGGGTGGTGCAGAGAAGGACGTGGCAGGTGCATATATATATATAGAGAAATAACAAATTAAAGGCTCAATAATATACCTCATATACCTTACACGTGAATAAGTACATATACAAACACATAATATACATATATATCATGTGCCATAATACATAACTATACTACTACTATATAGACACAAATTATTTTATGCCTTATGCTATTTAATGAGGATAAGCCACACAATTTCTAACCAATTTCATTTTGCAAATCACTAATTTTTTTTTTATGATAATTTGTTTTATGTGCGACATTCTAATATCGTCCTTTACGCTACAACCTACCATGTATGATAATTTAGTCATTTTTTCACCTTTTATTCCCATTACATAAAATATTTTAGCATCAACAGCAGTTACAATATTTTCTGCAGCGTTAAAAAGACGCCTTATTTATTTATTTCTATTTGAAACTAGCTGCCCCGACAGACTTCGTTCTGTCAAAAGTTATAAATTGACGTCAAATGTTTGACAGCTGGGGACATGTGTTTTAATTATTATTTGCTCTGTGGTTTGTATAGGAAAAAGAAAATAAGTGTTGTTTTTACTATTCTCCTCACAATTTTTACATTTTTTCTCTCCATAAGAACCTTCCTTGGGTCTTAACGAAAATTTGAAAAAAAAAATAGCCGAATTGGTCGAGCCATTCTCGAGTTTTGCGCTTAGCAACACATTTGGCGATTCATTTTTATTTATATAAATGAGGCGGACTTAATACCTTAGGCATTCTCTGCCATTTAACCTTATCACTTAGACCATCATCTATAGAACAGAACAGCCGACATAATTAAAGGATATTTTGTGTAGACAATAGGTAAGCGCCTCACGCCTCGCATACGGAATTTTAATTCTAAGCTTATGCCATTTAGATTTGTCGCCGGGACAGTACCTACGTGGTTTGAATTAAGACCTTGTAGGCTTTCATATGCTGGTTTTGTAATTTTTGTTGTATATATTTTAAAGAATTATTGCCTTATTTTGTCCCTTGTTATGCCTCATTTAGGTATTATCATGTGGAAAGCAAATGTACATATATCATTTGGTGTAATTAGGGTTGCCTTTTCGTAGTACATTACATCTACAAACAGTGTTTCTGTTAGTATTTAACGCCTTAGTGTCTACAAAATGGCCTGTACCATTTAGAAAACCACGTATTGTCACAAAGCAATCAATACAGGTTTTAAGTGAGTAATTACTACTTCTGATACACTACTATGAACGCCCCAGAAGGCTTCTGTGCTTCTGAAAGGTGCTGGGCTGGCACAGCTAGTCAGTCTTATATAAACGTACTTAAAAGTAGTTTAAAGCTACGCCGTAGCTCCGTAGGTAGTTAACCGTAGCTGTAATCGTAGAAGCGTAATATTTCTTTTAAATTTATTAATTATAGTGTTAAAGTATGGCTTCATGATGAAAATTTATATAATAACCATCCCACCCATGGGCATACACTATGTACTCAGTAAATCAGTAGATAAACACAGACTTGCCGGACTTAGCTTCACTTAAAAATGTAAGATACTCATACAAGAGTGGGTTACAGTATTGCTCTTTGATGAAGGCAATATACGAATGGTGTGGACCATCTTCAACAAGTACCAACTAATACCAAGTAAAGGCTTTGCAGATGTTGGCTCCAAAATGTATTGCACAGCGATTAGTTCACTAAAATGTACGGAATTAGTTCTCATCAGTGTGTATCGGGGGTATTGGTATAAGGCTCTGTTTCCGCATTTAGACTCATGGGCGATCCATTATGCGTTCATATAAGCTGACTAGTTGATCCAGCCTAGCTCCTTCCAGAAGCACAAAAGCCTCCTGAAGCGTTCGCAGGCTTCTAGGATCCACCTCGCACCCGTAGGTATACTTGCCCGTTGTGTGGCCACTCCCTCGCACTCCAGGATAACGTGGGCGGCCGTTTCCTCCGCGTTGAGACATCCTCTGCACAGAGGACGTCGCATTGATGGTGAATAGGTGCCGGTTAAGGGCCAAGTGGCCTGTAATCAGTAGCTGGTAAACGCCTCGAGTTTGGGCTCAGGTTATTCGGTTTGACGAGGCTATTCGGCTTAGTAACAACAGTCTGATGATGAAACCAGGTGGTGAATAGTGGATCTTTCTTTTACTTTCCAATTGGGTTGGCCATTAAAGTGTATGCTTTTATTTTACTAAACTATAATTATTACTATTTATTATGTCTATAATATTTCTATCCTATTCTTTTTTAGGGTAGATACCGTACCCAAAGAGTAACCAGGACCCTATTACCAAGCCTCTGCTGTCCGTCCGTCTGTCTTTATATTTAGTTTTCTAATAGGTAGACAGTTGAAATTTTCACAAAATGTGTATTTCTTCTGCCGCTATAACAACAAATAATAAAAATAAATGAACAAGTAAAGGTGTGTCCTCTACTAGATACATGTTTTTAGGGTTCCGTTCCTCAAAAGGAAAAAAGGAAACCTTACAGGATCACTATGTTGTCCGTCTGTCTGTCTGATACAGACACACAGGTCTGTCAAGACCCTTTTTCTCAGAAACCCGTGGACGCATCAAGTTGAAATTAATATCTAATAGATAAGTCTGCGGTTTCTTGAAGCTGTAAAAAAATCAAGCTTCTAAGTCAACGCAATCAAAAGATATGGACACTTAAATCCAAAAATTGTTAATTTGTTGTTATCACTACATATTATAAAACAAAGTCCCCCGCCGCATCTGTCTGTCTGTCTGTTCGCGATAAACTGAAAATCTACTGAACGGATTTTCATGCGGTTTTCACTTATAGACAGAGTGATTCATGAGGAAGGTTTAGGTGTATAATTTGTTAAGATTTTGTGTAAATTGATTGAAATATGTTGATGATTGTTGAAGATGTCTCTGCTACCCGTGCGAAGCCGGGGCGGATTGCTAGTATCACATAAAAAAATAGTTTTTGTGATTACAAACTTATATTGCAATTTTCTTTCGGAAAAAGCGGGTAAAATAGATTCCCGAAATGGACGTACTATCTACATAGTACGTCCACACAAGTTTGTTTTCTTACGGACCTCTAGGTGAGCGAGTCATACTCGCACTTGATCGTTTTTTTTTGGCTTTTTTTGCTTGATCTTAATAATAACAAGTAGATACATGGTATTAAATATTGTACGATGGTGCGGAACCCTTCATGCGCGAGTCCGACACTCACTTGGCCGGTTTTTATTAACAAGGTTGATTTTAATAATAATCTTTCTATACCAGAACTACATAGATATCATTATATAGTGTCAAGAGAGGAAAACATTTACGCGAAAATGTATACCTTCATATTGAAACATTTTCTATGACTATTCCTTTCATAAAGGGATAGAAGGCCACTTAAAGCACCACTTATGACTATTAATTCCACGTAACCGTGTGGGAATAACGTCAAATTGGAGCTAAATGTGCTCTATTCACATTATCCTTAAGGCTTATCATTTTAATGTGTATTTTAGTATTATAATTAAGGATATTTAGTGAAAAGTTACTGTTTTGGGAGCGGTATACGTAAAAGTTATTTGGATGATTACAAAATAATACATATGTCGTTCTTTTTTAACGTTATTTGTAATGTTTAATAGGATTATTTTATTTTTAAAATAAAGTTATTAATTGTGTATGTGCTTTAGTTTCGACTACCATTATAGAAGTTAGTAATAATAGTTAATGGCTGGGGCAGACAGCGGGCGGGGCGGGACGGTGACGTGGCGTGAGCGGTGGAATGTACTAGTTAATATAGAAGACTAGCTGCGCCCCGCGGTTTCACCCGTGTAAGTCCCTCGTTAAGTTTTCTTTTTTGTGCAAACTTCACATAAACCATCTACTAAATAGCCCGAACAAAGCCTAAACATTTGGTTTGGATAGGTGAGCCCGTTCTTGAGTTATAAAATTACAACGAAAAGTGGCATTGATTTTTATATATATGGATGTCATACATTTCAACCGCTTACGGCTTACGGCGTACGCTTACGGCGACACACGCCGTCATGCCTCGTCCGATGTCTGCCCTAACCTTCAAACAAACAGTCAGTCGCTTTACTTAATTTTTTTATTTTTAGTCGTGGTTGATCTTAATAAAAAAGATATTATATTATTATTTTATTCAAGTTTTTATACTTAACTGGAGATGTAGGTACGTAATATAAACATATATGTTTAGGTAAGTTATATTTTTTTTGGCCTATATAAGTTTCAAAATCTTGTGATTATTTAACAGTTAAATATCCAAAGTCTTCTTGTAGTTGTGCACCACAATCTGCCCATTACCTACTTAATATAATCGATTGAAGGTTGTCTGGAAGAGATTACAGTCTGTGATAAGACCGCCCATTGTAACACTGTTACAAACTATTGTGTCTAACTGGCTGCTTCTGTGATATTTAGTGTGCAATAAAGTATATATCTATATATCTATCTATCTTATCCTATCATGACCAGAGATAAACTAACTCTATCTTACATTAATTAATTAATTTAATGGTATTACCAGTCTTTGAAATCAGAATTTGAAAATACTCTGCCTTGCAAAGCGGCTAAATATTAAATAAATAGGGTGATCGGTAAATAGAAATAATATAATTTTTAACAGCTCGCTGTCCACCTTGTTATAGATCAATTTAGAATATAATAGAGTAGAGTAGGGTAGGGTAGGGTAAAGTAGAGTAGGGTAGGGTAGGGTAAAGTAGAGTAGGGTAGACTAGAGTAGGGTGGAGTAGAATAAAGTAGAGTATTTATTTATTGTAAAAATTGTGTACATTAACTGATATAATTATTAATTTTGGGTATCAACAATTTATCCGGATCGGATGTGCAATATTCTTTTAAAGTTTTTTGACTTTGACGTAGAGCTGGAAGCCTTACCATAAAACAACAAAGTTTTTAAGTAATACTTACTACTATTTTAAATGCGAAAGTGAGTTTGTTTATTCATATGTTACGCTTTCACGCCTTCATTACTAAACCGATCATCATGAAATTTCACACACACATGGTCAGGAGTACACAGAAGAACATGGGATATCATCCCGAAAAAAACTGCTCCTCTGAGATATTGAATACGCTGGCAAAAGCAAGAACGCTATTATATTATTATTAAATACTAGCTAAGCCCCGCGGTTTTACCCGCGTAAGTACCGATGCCGTGGGAATATCAGGATAAAAAGTAGCTTATATGTTAATTCAGGTGTCCAGCTATCTACATACCAAGTTTCATCGCAATCGGTTTGGTAATTTTTGCGTGAAAGAGCAACAAACATCTATTCATCCTCACAAACTTTCACGTTTATAATATTAGTAGGATTTAACCCTGTACTATTATGTGTTCTGTGCCTATATACCAAATAAGGTTACAGCCATTTGCCCTAAATATCAACCAAGTCTTGTCCCAATTTAATATCACCGAGCCAAAATACTTGTGTTCAAAGGTAGACTTTGCGATACGCACTTCAAAGTCGATTCAGGTTGAATTGAGGACCTTGTATATAAATAATTATAAACTTATTAATGCGTATTAATAATGTATATTGAATAGAATCGGAGCTATTTTGAATTTGTGTGCCAATAAACGTTACGTAATAATGAATACATTCATTATTACGAAACATTTAATGGCGTTTGTACTTTTTGCCCCAGCTTCGCACGGGTACAAATTAAACACCTTAACTTTCCTCAGGAATCAATCTGTTTATTAGTGAAAACCGCACCAAAATCCGTTCAGTAGTTTTTCAGTTTATCGCGAACAGACAGACAGACAGACAGACTGACGCGGCGGGGGACTTTGTTTTATAATATGTAGTGATGTAAATAATAATAAATAAATTCTGTCTTCTCATGCGTACGCGCCGCGCACTCGGTGTGGCGGGGAGTGGGGCGCACTCCCCGCACTCGGTCGCTTTACTGTGAGAGTTATAGCGAGTCTGACGCGTGTACGGTGTGTAGCAGGTAGCCGATACTTCCATATTATTTGTGAGATGCGTAAACAGTACACAGTTAATTTGCTCGCGTTACAGTTATTCCCCTGACAAGGTGTATACAAATATTCATAATTATGGGTTGAGTAGTTAAAGCGTTAATTTAAACACACGCACTTTCGCATTTATAATATTAGTTAGTATTTGTAGCTTCCTATAGTAAGCATTTTCAAATATTTTCCGCCTGAGTGAAATTCGTACTCAAAACAGAAAGCAAATTCAATACTAATTGACCTGGATATTAAATGTGGTATGAAACACGGTAACAAATTGTGAATCAATTAAAAGTTTAGCCGTGGCATATGTTTCATTATTTTTAATGAGGCTATGGATTATCAATATAAGATATATTTCGAAGTTATTTTAAGCTTATTTTAATTGTGGTTATTGATTTTCTCTATCACGCTTTCACGTTTTAACAACTAGACTAGGCCGATAGAGATTTGAATATAATTTAAAAACTAGCCTGTTGGTCTAGGGGTTAGTGATCATGACTGCTAAGCCAAAGCTCGTGGTTTCAATTCCCACCCAGGACAAATAATTGTGTGATGAGCATGATCATGTGTACTGCGGCTGGGTGTTAGTTATCTATAGTATGTATATATTTAAAAATATATAAGTATGTTTATCAGAAGTCTGGTTACCCTAGTACAGGCTCTGCCTAGTTTGGGATCAGACGGTCGTGTCAATTCGTTATTATTTCATCTAATATGCAACACAGAGCGGTCTTAAATAAATTATGGTTGTCAACATCGCAGGGCAATTCTTAACCTTTGTTAATTTTTTTTATGCAAATGTACAAAATGCTTTGCTGTACCAGGAATGCGTTTCATGATATTCTTGGTTATCCTATTAATATTATAAATTCTAAAGTTTGAGTTTCACTCTGATACGATGGATTTGCATGAAATATTTATACTGACAAATTGTATTCTAAATTAACATATTCATATAGGTACGAGATCTACATCAGAGAAGTTGTGGGTTAAAAGCACGTTAAGCCCTAGCCTAAGCAATATAACCCCTAAAAAAAATTGCCAATAACCTGGTCTGATTACAGAACTTCGATATCGCCTAACACTTGCGTTGTGGAGGTCTGATGGCAGTCGCTTTACATAAAACATCGAAGTTCACCCATTTCGTAGTTAGACTGAAAGCCGACCCCATCTTAGTTGGAAAAAGGCACGGAGGATAAGGTATATCAAGCTAGCACTACAAAGTTAAGTTTCCTATTCCTATAATTAGCACTATAATTTGTCACTAATTTGTTACCAAATCTAAAAATTTGTCGCTCTAGCTTATTAATAATAAATCGACATGGTGCTAGCCTGATTTCAAGCTAGGACTACATTAGCGTATCTCCGCGTAAGAGCGGCGTAAAGCAATAATACAGGTACCAAAATTTGTCGCTAATTTGTCGCTGAACGATGGCACTCTTGCCTATTTTGTCTCCTGAACTTCTCAGAACTTTCACAAATTACCAAAACCATGCAATCTTTATTGAATTTTATAAAGCAAAATAATAATTGTCCATTAATAAATTAATAAGACATCACAAAATATAATATTGTGCAAACATTTGGTAACATTTATGTTAAATAAACCTGTCCTAAGTAATTTGGAAACGTCGTTTCTAAAAATTAATGATTTAAGACAAGGGCCCTTGAAATAAGGACGAAAAATGTACAAGCCCAAGAGAGGCTGTCCACTTTTACAAATAAATCATACAAATTGATTCGTTACAAAAAAAAAAATGTTGTGAATTGATATATTGAAAGGCATTATTTTAATGGTTGCAAAGGGATTTGACGATTGACTGAATAAATAAATATCACGTTGTTATTTATTGATGAAATCCCTTTGAGCGATGCAGACGATGATAAATAACATTAATTATTTTTGGTTCCGCTTTTCACAATTTTTTTTGTATTCTTAGTTATATCACAGATAACATAATACTATACTAGTAGTTATATAAAATTAGGAAAACTAGCGATTGATTAATAATACTTTTTTATCAAAAGTACCTATAAAATTAAACAACATTTTAGATTTCTTGTATTTAAAGAAATAAGTCATTTGGGTAGTCAGTAGTGCGTCCTGCGGCACGATGGACCGACGACTTGAAGAAGGTGGCTGGTAGCGGATGGATGCGGACTGCCCAAGACCGGGATATTGGCCGCTTTTTGGGGGAGGCCTTCGTCCAGCAGTGGACAGCGATAGGCTGATGATGAAGTCATTTGTGTTCTCTTTGGGTTAAAATACTATGGGGTTAACATATCCCTACTGGTTCAATACCCCCCCCCAAAAAAAGACTTCAAACATGTTGGTGAAGTATTTCGCTTAGGTAAATACACACTCACGATCTTCAGGAAGTAAGAGTACACTTGTAAATAATTTACATGCTTATGTATGTAAATAAGTGGAACCCTTAAAAAGCTCAGTATAATCGCTCTTGTTTTGTTTCTCTATATATCGTATCATATCATAGATAGTTGGTTAAATATCCGGCATACAAGTTATTTATGTCGAAATATTCGTCTGGACCTATACTACACGGAGAAGACCTATGACCTTTAATATACTTACAAACTAAATGTACGGCCTAATATGTAGGCGTACCCTCTCTTCTAAATCCGACGAAACCCTCCGTTCTTTACAATATTCAATATGATTACGTAGAATTTATATGTAAAAGAGTTTCACACGAAGAAATACATATATTTTTGCGGCATAACAGTAATATTAAATACTGTGAACTACATAAATAAAGAGAAATAAGTACGAACACGTACGTTTGGGAAATAAATATTTAGGATATGGCTTTATGTTCAAGTGAGCGTGTAGCGGAACCATATTCTGAATATGGAAACAAAACTGAGCAAAGTAAACCTTTGTCTAGTTGTCAATTCCTGTAGCCTATTAAAATAAGGGTCTTTTCTAGAACTACTTTACTTACTACTAGCTTTTTCCCCCGGCTTCGTTCGAGTAATAGTTATTTTTTTAATAAAAAAAAAGTGTGGGTGCTTATGTACGCACGTAAGAAGTTATACTTTTGTCTAGTTAAACAATAAATAAATATCATAATAAATAATACATACCGTCAACTAAACTCAAATTCTACAAACGTACTCAAAGTAATTGTAAAAACCATTTTTATTACTATCGTGAAGTTGGTAACTTATTTTGAAAAACTAAAATGTTGACTAGCTAACTTCAGGTTCTCGGTTTTTCGTGACGGTGTGCGCGCGCATCGTAAAAATTTACTCTAAGAAGTATAGAAGAAGAAGCCGTATAACTTCAATAAAATAAATACAAGCAACAAACATAAGCTACATGTGCGGCGTCCAGGCTCTCACAAAATTAATGTCATTTCGAGGTCAGAGCGTACGGTTCTACGTATAACAAAATCCTTAGTGAAAATCAAAAGTTAGGGCTTAATAAGGTTAAATGTTTTATAAAGGAAAGGAAGGAAAATGCCTGAAGGGTTATTATTCAGTAAAAGACTCTACTGCGCGACTGTGTTTTCATCCACAGGCTATTAATTAGAATCTATGTACATATAAGAAAATTGTAAGTGGACGATGTCTGTACATTGGATATAATTAAGAAAAAATAATATGAGGGGTCTTTATAAGAGCAAAAGAAGCCAAATCAACTTTATTTACCTACTATTTTTGTTTATCTCTCTGTATGTTTGTACGTGCAACATGCAAAAATTATTGCACAAATTTGGATGCGGTTTTCACAGTTGTATTGCTAGTGGTGGTCTAACTTAAAATCTGGTGTATGTTTCAGTCGTCATGTCATGTCAGGATCGGGACTTACGCGGGTGAAACCGCGGGGCGCTGCTAGTTTGTTTATAAGTCTTAAATCGTTGTAGTCTTCTTGATTCTTAAGTTGCTTAATTCCTAGTACGGTTTAGCTTGTTTATAGAGTATCGTCTATGTAAATTTTCTAAAATGTATATTCATACTGATTTGGGAAGAGTCTCAAATAAGTTTCTTGCGAGCTTTTCTCATACCTTTTTCCGTTCTACTCCTGGAAACGCTTCTTTTTTTCAATTAGGTGATTTTCATACATTCATTTATTTGTTTTTATAAAAAAAAGAACATTTAACTTTTACGAAGTGCTAAGCACAAGCTAAACTACTGTCAAATACTGAAATAGTACCGACTGTGTTAATAGTTCTGGCCCACGAATCCGTCCGCATATTTAATTGGTAAGCGTGATGTACATATATATCGCCCAAGCTGATTTCGGCTACGGTGACTGCTGGCTGTTTGTTGTTGAGGGGCTGCGATTATTAGCCCGGTCATGTGCCATATATGACTGCAGTAGCCAATTTTATTAGGGAACGCTTTAGTCCCTCGTTAAGTTTTCTTTTTTTGTGCAAACTTCACATAAACCATCTACTAAATAGACCGAACAAAGCCTAAACATTTGGTTTGGATAGGTGAGCCCGTTCTTGAGTTACAAAATTACAACGAAAAGTGGCATTGATTTTTATATATATGGATGGATGTACACGAACATAATAATATGCGACATGTTAAACACCATTAATATAACTGTAAAATATAGCCGTTGGTGGTCTGGTAATAAGAGCATAGCGCAACTGCAAAGAACAGTATAGCACAGCTGCATAGAGCAGCTATATATTTAACTCGGATTTTCTGTTCTTAAAATGCGTAAAATTTTCATGTACCATGTGTTTCCATCCAGATCGAAAACTTGTTTGTTCCTCCGATTTTTTATGATCGATGTGGCAACCCTTTATATGATTCTATGGACATTTTTATAACGTAGGAACTGACTACCTCTATGCAATTAAGTACGTCGGTTTTCCTTACCTGATCCGACCACTTGATGTAAAAGCCTGTGCTGTAAATAAGGCAAATATGTGCAGAATATCGTGAATGCAAGCTTGCATAAATGCCCAATAATAAATACCTACTTATATGTTAAGTCTAAAGTTTATTAAAATATTAGAATCACTATATATTATAAAACAAAGTCCCCCGCCGCGTCTGTCTGTCTGTCTATCTATTCGCGACAAACTGAAAAACTACTGAACGGATTTTCATGCGGTTTTCACTAATAGACAGAGTGATTCATGAGGAAGGTTTTTGGTATATAATTTGTACCGGGTTGCTATTTAAATATAATTGTTTCTCAAATCGCTATTTCTACACTGCTGTAACCTCACTCTCACGCACGCAGTTACATCAATTATTTAAACGCACTCGATATCTTAAATTTAGTTTTGTTTATGCCTCCTTAGGAGTACGTGAGGTGTTGCCAACGATAAAAATGTCAGAAGTGTGTTTTTTCGCCATACGCCTGCCCAAAGAGTAATGCTTTGTACGTTTTGTTTTCTGTTTCGTTTAAGAATGAATTGTTTCTGAATATTTTTGAGTGACAAATACCCTTGTTATTGGATTCTATGACTTGATAATATGCCGTACTCTTGATTGGATTGCTTCAAAGGTCCCTTCTGGCAAGCTTTGTTAGTAAGTTTAGGCATATTTCATTTATGTATGTATTATGTTAGGAACGTTTGAGAGCAAATTAATTCCTGTAGGTCGACAAATCAAAAATGGGTAGATGGACTTTTCCAATAATTTTATTTAACACATTTCTGAAAAGGAACAGTTTCTCGATTCCATGCATTTATTTTTAAAGTTTCTGTACAAATTTCTCCGGGACCGATTTGAGTGTTTAAATATCATTGCAGCAAATGGTTGTGGATGAAGCAATCGGTTATCGATATTGTCGACAGGTTCTCATCAATCAATAAAATAATTTATTTCAAATGAACCCATTATAAGTATTTCTGAATTATCAGGAGTAGTAGTCAGTCAGACTAAGTCAGTCGTGAAACTAGTGGCCTGTTCCAATACGTAGATCCTATGACGAAGAACAGGCAAAAAAATCCAAGGTTACTCTTTTTTAACATGTTTTTACAAGTCTCTGGTTACATTGCTTATATGCGCAAATGAAATGTGAGGATAATGTAACGTATTTTTCTAAAATATAAACTCAAGAAAGCCGAACATCATCGTCATTTACGTCTATAGTACGAGTATATATGATTTATAGAGTAATGTCGATACCACACAATAATTAACTATCAGTCTTTGTTTTTACCATTAGTACACATAAATCAATTCAGAATCACAAAAATAATTTAAGAATAAATAATTATCCTAACTGACATTGTTACCCATTTATGCGAGTGAACCGTCATTCCAATATTTCTCAAATATCAGTTTGTATTAAGATAGATAACACTTTATTTGTACACCATTGTTAGAGTAGAAGTATTGTACATACATGTGTCAAACAAATAATGTACAAAGGGCGGCCTTATTGCTAGATGCAATCTTTTCCAAGAGATTAAGGATTTGAGGAAGGTCTTTGTTTTTATTTATATTTTACGTTATTGGTTTAAAATAATGAAATGCTGCTGCATATGAGTTTCTTGAGTAACGTTAATGAGTATTAAGAAAGGATATGTTTCGATTTCTGATTTAAGGAGGATAATGATTAACTTGACTGACTTGACTAACAGTTTTTTTTTTTTAAAGACATCTCCCGCATTAGGAATTACTCCTGTGTCGCGGGGGACTTTACAAACATACAAACAACGGACACAAAGAACACCCAGACTCGGGTGGGAATCGAATCCACAACCTATGGCATAGCAGTCAGGGTCACTAACCACTAGACGAACAGGCCAGTTCATGAAAGCTTCTCTTCTTCTTTTCCACTTCAAACTTCTTTTCAATTATTTTTAAAAAGTCCTGAGAATAATTCGTTTCTGAATCAAGATTTGACTGCATTTAGCTGAGTGATGAATTTGATTTATTACTACTAAAGTAAGATTTCTTAAAATATATATTTTTTTAATATAAAATAAGCTTCCAAAACCCAATTACTTATCAGAAACATGTTATATAACTATTTAGTTCTCGTTCAAAGGGAATGAGGGCTCAGATGTACAACCTTTAGTAACACTATTCCGTATAAATTGCCAACTAGATATTATTGACGACAGGCAAATTGACCCAATTCTAACTAAGCTAATCCTTTGTACTATACAATCTAGGAAGAGATTTTACCAGTGGATGGGAACGGTACGTCGTTTGAGAATAGGATATTTGATTGGCATATTCATGATCGATAGTGTCAAATACAGCCATAATTTATCGGCCTTACTTACTGGTTCAAAAGCTCTGCGATTTCCGGAAGGTCGCTCACGTGGATTAGTTGTTTTTTAATAAAAAATTAAGGGACAAGCAATTATTCTATATTAAACTACATATTGCGTATATTATGAAATACATACTATAGACCTATTGGTCTATAATTAATATTTAAGAAATTAAAAGAAAAATGCTTTGTAGGTTTTGTTTTTTTTCTCGTTTAAGAATTTACTGTTTCTGAATATTTATGAGTTCCAAGTGCATATGTTTTTGATTCTAATAAACTATCCCACTAATATTATAAATGTGAAAGTTTGGATGGATGTTTGTTACTCTTTCATACAAAAACCACAGAACCGATTGCGATGAAACCTGGATTAACGCGTAAGCTACTTTTTATCCCGATATTCCCACGGGATCAGAACTTACGCGGGTGAAACCGCGGGGCACTGCTACTTAATAATATGTCGTACGAGTGAGTGAGAAACAATACGTGCATGGTTCCTAATGGAAACCTGTTTCTACACTATGCGGGTTGATTGTGTTTATAGCATGTTCTAAATATTTTTATAACCGGTTCAAAAGATGAATTTTCTCTAAAATTCATTCTTTTTTAAATATTTATGGTTAATTTTAATTATTTAAGTGGTTTTTATTCTGAAGGTGAGGACACTCGAAAAGCATTTTTAGATTTGCATAAAATGAAAGCCCTAAAAAGTCCGACAACCTGGTCTAACTACAGAACTTCGATATCGCCTCGTACTTGGGTTGCGGAGGTCTGATGGCAGTCGCTTCACGTAAAATATCAAAGCTCTGTCGTATCGTAGTTAGACTGAAAGCCGACGGATGATGATAAGTGTGTTTATCAGCAGTCTGGTTACCATAGTACAAGCTCTGCCTAGTTTGGGATTAGACAGCCGTGTGTGAGATGTGTCAGGTCACTGACCTTCTTAAGCTATTACCCACTCCATCCATATAAGGATGGAGTGGAGAGCAATATCCTTTTTTTCCATTACCTTCCCTTCTTGCCTAACTTTTTCTTTCAATATACTCCCAATTTTCTAGCCTTTAATTCCCAAAGTGCCCGGCGGTGTGGCGGCAAAATATAGTTGGCAAAATTTGGATGATTACATCCACATTTGCCAACTATATTTTGATATTAATATACGCCTTTGCCTAGTGCCTCATGAGGAGATGTATGTATGTAATACTAGTAGTGCTATTTAAAATACCAAAATGTGAAACTTTTTAAGATTGTCAAGGTGATCACTTTGCCATCTTATGTATTTGAATATAGAATTAAAGGAATGAGTCTCAAATCGTTGATATTTTGTTTAAATAAACCTGAGATTTTGGTCTTTTCGGGATTGTCTTCCCTCTTTAAAAACAGGATGTCCTAATCTCGAACCTCAATTAAAACAAAATGGTAGTTGACAGTCTCGTCACATCAGTTTCTCGCTATTAAATATCAAAACGATAGGCTTTCTTAAAAACTTATATGAAATGACAACTTGTAACGTCAGGTTGATTATTTTCTACTTTTTGATTCATGAGAAAGCCATGCTTTGGCACGAATTGGCCGCCTCGACTGGAGTGATACCACGGCCTCACACAAAACCGGCAGTAAAGCGATGTTTTCATTGTTTTACGCCGAGTGAATGAGGTTACCGGAGGCCCTAATCCTTCCCTCTCCCCCCTTCCCCCTCTCTCTCCCCGTCTTCCCCTACTCCTATATATACCTTAAACGGTAACGCCGGTAACGCACTTGTGACTCTTACCATCAGGTGACCCGTCTGCTCGTTTGCCCCCTATAAAAACATAAAAAAAACTAATGTACCCAACATTTGTAGTAAATAATTAACAATTAAAATACCTAAACTTAAAAAAGCATAAACATTTTATGTCAGATGCAGGCATTTAAAGACATGCAAGTATCATTTGCTGGTATGCTCTGTTGTTGGAAAAATACATTTATCCTAAGTGTTTATACAATGCAATTTTAAGTAAACGTAGGTACTCGATGTGCCACTGGAAACGAGAATCGAGTGAACTAGAAATATTAAAATCCCACTAATATTATAAATGTGAAAGTTTGGATGAATGGATGGATGGATTAATGTTTGTTACTCTTTCACGCAAAAACCACTGAACCGATTGCGATGAAAATTGGTATAACACGATTCTTTGCCATAAAACAATTATCTGTAGTTAAAGATGGTTAATTAATTATATAATAACTTTTTTTAAATTCTATTATACACCTGCTACAGATATCTCTGTATCACCAAAGTCACCAATCAAAGGTTGACTGGTAGATAATGCCTACGACATTAAGTCCGCCTCATGCAGAATTCCTGCAAATCTGCAGGGTATCTAAATAAATAAATAACTGATCTATTTTATTACTTCTTAAATTCGCTTTTCTGCACGTCGTAGTTAGATTCGTGGGACCCTTAACTCGACACTGATTTACAGGAGACACACATGTGAAAATGCGTATAGTATACTCTTTTAAAAATTACTGTCAAACTACATTTTGTATTAATGTAACTCAACATCGAAGTCCAGCAAACCATTAAAATCGTATGCGAATAAAATCCACACCTACCTATTTATACACAATACGACGAACAACATATATAATTGCATTGACGAGAACCCAAAATGGGGACTAAGTGGACTTAAATGAAAGCCCATAATAAAGGTCGGCACTACATCCACGTATACAGCGTTTGATCGATGCGTGACCCGTATTTAGGGACATCGTGTCACACTGTACTGTAAGCTCTGAAGCAATCAGCCTGCCATACATTCTTTATTGATATTACAACATACTATTGACTAAACATGCCTCTTATTTTCACTCACGTTTATTGTCCCTGCTTCTCCCTCACAGGGTCACTCATAGCATGGAAGTCCGCCGTATCTCACTGCCTTAAATACCAATGAATACTGAATTTCATATTTTCTATATATGTCATATTTTTCATAGGTTTTGATTTACCTGCGAAATGTTCAAATTTGGTCAAATTTAAGGCCACAAAGGCCATAGCACAAGGCCATATAGATGCCTCCTTCCCAACGGTTCCTTCTCGATGCCGCCATCCCGGCGGTTCCGTTACGACGCCTCCATCCTGCCGGTAACATCACGACGCTTCCATCACGATTTTTTTACATTTTTTTTCATACATGGAAGGGACTCCCTACTGACTACCCCTGCTATAAGGGTTCCTGTTTTTCCTTTTGAGGAACGGAACCCTAATAACAGCACAGCAAGAAAAACTCTTTTGGGGAAGTTTTTAGGTGAGGTCTATTTTCAGCATGATTATGATAATTATGATTACTACAGTTAGACAAGAAAAATAACCTTCATGATCATTTAAACAAAACGTATACAGCGTCTAAGTTGCAGTTGCAGTACAGTTGTCTAAGCATTTTTAAGATATGTTATATCTTAAAAACATTCATGTTTTACACACACAATTTTAAATCACTGTGTTTATGGATGAACAGTATCTTCAATCATAAAATTGACCCTTTACGTACAAAACTGAACAAAAACATATATATGAATCAATCATCATGTTACTGTGCGGTGTACAAGATAGCCGGATTTGGGCATTTGCCTACGGAAAATGGACTTTATTATGTGACCGTATTTATGCCTAATAGAATCACAATTTAAGGTAAAACACGCATAGCTTTTATGGAAACATATTTTATTTTCCTAAATATATAAAATGAGCTCATTATATTTATTATTATAAGTGAAGTTGATAAATGTATAGCTTCAGAAGGAAAACTATATTTGAGGTACGAAAGTTATAGATACTTAACTATTAAAAACAGTTATCGATAATCGATTTAAGATACTTCTTTTTTATTTTTTTATTTAGTTTACAAGACTTTTTAAAAATAAAAATAAATAAAATTTATTAAACTTACAAAGCAGCACTTGGCTGGTTCATAAATAAGCAGTCACCGGTGTTGGTTAACACCCACACTTTTGGGCCGGGCTCATCACTGGGGCATTGTCAACTCAAAATCAAGATCACAAATCTGTAAGAAAGAAAATCTTGTTTTGCCCCTATAACTTGTCAAACAAAAAACACTTAAAATGATTATGATAATGAAATCTTGTAGGTGACGTCAAGACATCGACCGCAGACGTATTGAAGAATCTTAGGGCCTGAACGGAATATGAAAGGCCCGAAGTTTCTGAGTTTTTATTTTGCTGTGGGATTAATACATTGCATTTAATTTACAAAGGATAAAAAACGAAATTCTGCAGATTTTTTTCCCATACTATAGGTCTGTGTCATGCTATTGCTGATTTAGGTAATGAACAACCTATTGATCCAATGCATTTAGAAATTGCTTTTTTTTGTTTAAATCTAGGACTATTGATTCTTACAATTGATGATTACCAAAGTAAGTGATTGCTGTGTTTTAATAGCAAAAGAAGGAATTTTTGTTCTAACAAAATAAAATACGAAATTCTTATAATAGGTAAACCATGGCTAGTAAATTTGAAAAAAATAGATAATGTTGGTAGGTAGAAACATCATTTGATTTGCAAGGATTGCTGGATTGTGCGCAACTCACATTCGCATTTATGATATTAGTTAGGATGTACAATATTACATTATAATGAATAAATGTGTAATATATGAATTAATTTTACTCTCTCATTAATACTCAATATTACAGAAAAAAAAGGAGAATCACTCTGAATTTTATATTATCAAAACCAGAGATTTAAACTAGACAACTGTTAAATAACTCTATTCCTTTCTATTTGATACTTCTATACACAATATAAAATATTATTTAGAATGCATTCAAGTTTCCACGCTTATTAACCAAATACTCGCATGTTGAAGTTGAGAGTAAAGAAACTCTAATATATGATTACCACGATCTAATTGCGTCTTGTCTAGTTGTCAGGCAGTACCGCCTTTTGCTCATTCCGGTTTAAGTGCCTTGAATGCCGTGACACCGTTTAATTAACTGCTACCGCGAAGACGGTAGGTGTGGAGTATGCCTGATATTTGGCAGCAATGTGTGAATGACAGCGTAATATTGTCTCCGTAAAGGGTTTTCGTACCAGCCGTTTATTATGTTATAATAGGCATAAATGTAAAAAAACTTACATTGAATTAGTAATACAAAGAGAGAGAAAATGAATAAATTAAATCAATCAATCAATGAATCAGCCTATTGCAGTCCACTGCTGGTGGTAGGCCTCTCTCAACGAGCGCCATAGCACGCGGTCCTCCGCGTTCTGCATCCAATCTATTCCAGCTACCTTCCGCAGGTCATCAGTCCATCTGGCTGGGGGTGTTCTACCTTCTGTTTACCAATTCACGGTCCCCACTCTAGTTTTTGCCCCGTTTGCATTAACATAATAAACTTAATACATGTTAGTCTTTTATTATCACTGTAATCATGAAAATATTTATAGACCCAAATGTCGTCGAAATATTTTACCACTTAAACGAGTTAAAAGGTTAAAGTTTACTGTCATTTATGACAGTAAATTGTGACAGCTGCAGCAATTTTCATATATTGCTGTCATAAAGCAGTGTAATTTATGACAGCAATATATAAAAATACCACCACCTCAAAGTTTAAAATCATGAATTCGTTGTAAAAAATTAAGTAAAATTAAATCTAAGTATTTTTGGTAGTGGTAAAAATATAGATGGTGTAACTTTTGACTACACCTACTAGCTATTGCCCGCAAATTCGTTAGCGTGTAAATTTTGGTGAAATCTACCTCACGGGGACCGTACACTTTTCTTCGGGGTAAAAAGTATATGCTATTCCAGACTATAATCTATCTCTATGCCAAATTTCATCCATTCAAGCATTCATCCATCCATCCTCACAAACTTTCGCCTTTATAATATTAGTAAGATGAGATTGAAATAAACTATACAATACTTGTTAAAAAACATCATATCGCTAAATTACATGCAAAAAAAGATCACTTATAATTTTACTGGAACATCCCATCGTATCAAGATGAGATTTTTCCCTACATTTTGCAAAAGCATAGTCTACATTTTTATAAATTTTCAACTTATTTCACATGAAAAATAAGTAGTAAATACTCTAGCGCAAATCAATAACTGTGTTATCTTTACAGCAGATTTCGTATAATTTACAATTTAAAGTTCAAATTCTGAATTGATTCATTCAAATGGCACTTTTGGGACTCACTTATTCTGTTTAAAGTGCTTTGAAGATTTTGATAAGCGCCAATTGCCGATAACTTTATGGCCTGGTGATGAATATAATTATCATATATATTCTGAATTCGTACTATTTGAATTTGTATTAATGTGGCCATAATCTGTGGGCAAAGATAGCGGTGGAAAGGAACCCGTCTTTTTTAACCTACTTCCAAAAAGGAAGAGGTTTTGTGTTCGTCTGTATGTATTTTTTTTGTGTATGTTCATCGAAATTTTCGCGAATTGTGAACCGATTAAAAAAAATATTTTTTAGTTCGAAAGCGTATACTCCCGAGGTGGTCCCATTATCATCAAGTCAAGATCTGATCTGATCTACCTACTTACTACATACATAATATCTATCTACCACCTACTTGGTTTGGCTGGCACCGACTTCAAATAGATGAGTGTGTAGCGCTTATGATAATTATGTTAAATTATTTTTCACTTTTGAGTGCCTATTTGTGGTGTTAAAGTCGGTTTTTTTTTTAAATAGTTTATTTTAAATTATTGTTATTCGTATTCTTTTAACATGTGCCTGTGCCTAACCATGTGGAGTCTAATGTACTACAAGCTGATTTTTTTTTTATTCAGATTCAGACGTCCACTGGGAATAGTCAACGTTCATAGACGACGTGGACTATTACTACTAGCTCTGTTATAGCGTATAAGCAAAATGTAGAATGTATTTACATTTTGCTTGAAAATATTCTTCTACCGAACCACCAACCTAAATGATGAATATACATATTTATACATTTACATATTTACATATACATTAAAATATTAAATACATAGTTACTACACATAGTTTAGGAGACTAACACCTTTCTTATTTAACAAGACTTTCAAATTAATATAAACTTTTGTTACAATGAAATAAAATACAATTTTATAGCGCGCTTTTACGATTTTTGAATCTAAATTCATATTTATTAGTTTTGCTTGTATATAGTTAAAAGTAATTCAATGGTAATAATACGCGCAACCTGATACGAGTATGTACCTATTTATTACGCGCAAGAGTATATAGAGATAGCCACTCACTTTGTTTTTATGTATTTTTTGGATAAGTCGATGTATATGTTACGAATGTGTTACAGTAAATGTCTAGCAACTCTAGACTCTAGCTCTATGCTAATGTTACAAGCCGGGGTTAATATCCACCAATTTGTAACAAAATAGACACAATTTATTTCAATAATTCGCATTTAATACAATCACAGTGACAGTAATACTCACAAATATTCACTTGTATCATTCTCTATTCTTCGCACTTGTTAACTCGTAGTATCGCTTAACTAGAAATTAATGTTCATACCGCAATGCAACTTCCTTATAGTTCGAAAAACATCCCATAGAAACTCCCATAGTTGAAGTGAACTTTCCTGAAACATCTCGTCCTATCTATCTGACTAGACCACAATTCGAACTTCTAGAACTCAGTAGACCATTTTATTGATAGACTATTATTTCCATTATTCTCTAAAAGATGACGCCGTGAGTCTCAATTTAGTTCCCGTATTCGTTAATAGAAGGCGCCACCGTCTTGGCATCTTAATTTGGCAACCGCAACACTATTATGTAGGTAATGTTGCACACAACAGTTGGTCATCTTTTATGCGTGTGTACCCTACTTAGTAAGCTACTCAGTGGTAGACATCCGACGTATGTATTTTATTGGTATTACACAACTTAGTACGAAAGGTTTTCCCATACCACATAAACGCTTTGCTCAAATATTTACTCTAAAATATCAACATTCGAATTTAGCATCACCGAATGAAGTCAAACGTATATATTTGAATACCAATTCCACAATAACCTTACGTAATAACCTTCTCGTCACGTACGCATTTCAAATGTCATTTCTGTTCACACGAGTTTGGAATAAGTTGAAACTATCGCGACGTAGCTTTAATGAGATAAGTAAACAGAACTACAACCAAAGCTAACCGATTTAACTAGTACGTATGTAAGTTCTACTTATTCATATTTTACAGTGTTTTTTCTAACCTCTTCAGAACCCATCTAAAATAGCTCCCTATCAAGAACTAGGTTGTGAGTCCATCTAGTGAGGGTTTATTTTGTATATCTCACTGTTTACTTTGTATATCTATCTGTCTTCAGAAACATACTTATTGAAGGTCTACGTTTGTATTGACGTGTCATACACTCAAATTTAGGTCCCAAGAGTGACCCTTTATCGTGTCGTGGAAGAGCCATGCTTCGGAACGTTTGGGCCGGCTCGACCGGAGTGATACCACGGCCTCACAGAAAACCGGCAGTGAAGCAATGTTTGCATTACTTTTCGCCGAATGAGTGAGGTTACCGGAAGCCCTAAACCTTCCCCTTACCACCCCTTTCCACTCTCCCTTCCTCACTTGCTCTCTCCTTTTTCCCCTTTCCCCTATTCCCACCTTAAAGGCCGGTAACGCACTTATGACTCTTGAGTTGCAGATGCTTATGGGCGGCGGTAGTAACTTACCATCAGGTGACCCGTTCGCTCGTTTGCCTCCTAAAATATAAAAAAAGATAAACCGCCACACTACATTGGTAGATTTTTTTTAACATTGGATGTTTGCGGTTTCTATTTTTCCTTTTTTATCCTAATTAAACAGGAAAAACATTCATAGATCATTTGAAGCGGTACCCCTAAAAGGGGTAAGAAAAAAAAATAGAACTTTGTTTATTCCTTACTCACTGTGTATATGTACGTTGCTTCTTATTGCTTGCACTGCGCATGCTAGCTTTACAAAGAACGAAGCTTATTTGATCTGGAAAATTGTACTACGGCACTCAGTTTGCATATTTCCCCGCCATAAATTTCTTTAAACAGTCTTGAGTCGTTTTCCAAGACATGATCTTTGCCACTTACTACTACTACCTTTACGACTGACTTTTAAATATAACTTCATTCTTTGCTCATGTCACTCAGTTCCACTTAAATCTTTCTTAGAGATTGTCTAAGAGAGTCTCGTCTGCATTAACTCTTATCATTGCAATTACTTTAATGCCTTCTCTCATACCGTAACGACACTGAACATTCACTACCTCAGGTTATTCGATACTAAATACTGACAAGAGCAGTAGACACGTAACAGAGCCGTTTGTGTCTATATTTGACAAGGAGTGACTGTATATTAGGCTACCAATTACATTGCTTTCCTTGCTAGTATGTACCATCCTCTGCCAAGATGTGCAAACTCGCTTTGGTGTTGGTGGTGATATTTTTTTTGTTTTTTTTAAAGACGACTCCCGCTTTAGGAACTACTTCTGTGTCGCGGGGATTTGACAAACATACAAAGAACGGACACAAAGAACACCCAGACTCGGGTGGGAATCTAACCCACGGCTTATGGCAGTCAGGGTCACTAACCACTAGGCCAACCGGCCAGTCATTCACACACACACACACACAGTCAGGATTGAAACATTGATGTCCACATACTTAGACATAACTAAATAAAAACTTGTAAAAATATTGGTAGGTACTTATGAATAATTAGGTATTTTTACGAATATTTAACTAACTATAAAGTTTTTCTTAATTTTAAATTTAAGCAATAACTAAATCTCAGCTTTACTTTATCCTCATTTTACTCTATTAAAGTGAAGTGAACCTTTAAATATCCATTAAATAACACCAACTCACTTTTAACATAAGACTCGCTCATAATTTTCATTGAAAACGAATAGCACATTTTAGTAGTATGTTCTTGTTACATTTAAACCCAATAATTTATGGAATACTTTTATATAAAATGTTAAAAGTAGCCGTTTTAAATTAAAGAGCTCAACAGTTTAAATAGGCCACAATGTAACAGGTAAATTTGATGCTTGACTTTTATATTTGTACAGTGCTTTTAGTTTTTCTTCATCTTTTTTTAAAGCTTTGAACGCGACATTCCAACTAAATATTGCGATCGCAACTCAAAGTGAACTAAAGTGATTTCATTTAATTAAATGTTATTTGTAGATGAAATAGGTACCTGGCTTTAATGAAACAAATTTGTAGGAATTGCTAATAGGGTAATTGAAGATACAAGTTTAATAGTAAGTACCTTCATCCCTAGTTTCCTTATACTTGATTACTATACTACGTTATTCTCTCAAAAGCTGAAATAAAATTACGCTTACTCAAAATTTCTTTTTTTTAATTAAATACAACAAACAGTACATATCGAAAATCAAAACGTCCACACCAATGTTCTCGAAATAATATATAATATTTTAACAATGAGTATAAATCGTGCAAATTATACTAAGATACATACTTTCAAAAGTGTCTTATACATTATTTTTACAGTTATTTAAACAGAGAAGAGAAATAGCAACAGAATCATAAAAAAATGATTTTTTTGAAATAACAAGAATTGACTTGCCTTTAGGTAAATGCGGTAATTTTGAATTTTAAATGTGATTGTGCAAAAATATAAATATCGCACATACCTCGCGTATGTGTTGTATGTTTCTGAAATATGGCATTCCTTCTGCACTTAGCAGTGCAGAACAGACGGAGCACGCACACTTCGCGTCGCAGTACAGTTCTAGGTTCTTACCAGATAATACAACTCGGTGAGTCAGTCAGTGACTAAATTAAAAAACTTTGTCTTGCAACAGTTTTTAAACTGAAAACTAAAAAAAATTGCAATTTGAACGCACAGTTTAAATTAAATGTTTTTTTTAAATATTAGTCACTGAAAATTCAGGCTTCTTACTTTATCCACAACTAATTTACAGAGGGGTTGAAAACGTCCTGAATGGCTTCCAAGGAATAAATGGTACCATGTGTACCCTGTTTTTTTTTTTCGACTTGGTAGGAGCACGTTAGCACACAAGAGTGAATCTTATTATATTGAATCATCACACCTGTTACTGAACCAATCCTACTAGGTGGCCAAGCCTTTTTTTCTGTGGGGTCGTCACCTCACCGGACCTACGGACGGACGGACTCGAACCGACTAAAATCGCAGTGTTCCGTCACTTCTCTTCTTGCTCGGGCCTACGGGGTGTACCCTAGAAAAGTTTTGATCAATGTTGTAATCATTGTGAAGAATTTCTGTTGTTGATACAAGATCATTAATAATAACGCAATTTAGGTTCTATTTCCTCGATCGCACTCGGCATGTCATGACGAACGCCACAAACACTGTCATTGAATAATTATTTATAGCACTTATATCACATATTGGAATGGGGTACTAAACTCACTGAACAAAACAGTGACATCCAAACATACTTCACGGCTGAAATGCTCCAAAAATAATGAGGTCATAATATAACTTACATTTATTAGGATAGATAATAAATGGTATCAACTATAAACAGTTATAAAAACTGAATACTCGGAATTACGTATTGGTCAGAAAAAAGTAGTTATCAACAGAACATGTTATTTCTGCGAAAAGCGTTTTACTCAAAGCCGTATCGATAACACGGATGTCTTAAACTAAAACAACGTATTTCCTTCTGCATTCAATAAGCTGAACTGGAACAAAGTACAAATTGTTCTGCAGGCAAACTATCTGTTAACAGAAACATGTTTCTCGTATTACTGTAAGACGCTAACATTTTTGTCTACGGAAATGTTACTCATTTTTAACCGACTTTAAAAGAAAAGGATGAGGTACTATGTTCGGCTGCATGTATTTTTGTTTTATGTATGTTCACCTATATTTCCGTCATCTATGGACCGAGCTCAATAAATCTTTTTTTTTTTGAAAGGGTATGCTCCCCAGGTGGTGACATTGTCACCAAGTCCGGATCTGATGATGGTATTTGAGCCTCAGAAATTAAGGGCACAAGCAGAGTGTTTTTTTTTTATTTTTAATTGACTTCAAAAAAGGAGGAGATCCTCAATTCGACTGTATGTTTTTTTTTTGTTTTTTTTTTTATGTTTGTTACCTTAGAACATTCGACTGGGTGAACCGATTTTGATGATTATTTTTTTATTTGAAAGCTGGTACTTCCCGTGTGGTCCCATTTCAATTTGGTCCAGTTCTGACAATGGCATCCATGAGAAAACCATATATAAGTCCTTTATGGAATAGTTTTTTTTTGTTGAAGTCGGTTTTTTTTTAAAGAATTATTCTTTAAATTAAGCAACATTGACGTTTATACTGATAATTGTTATTGTTATTAAACGACTTAAAAAAGAAGGAGGTTCTAGGTTCGGCTGTTTGTATCTTTTTTTATAACTTATTCAATAAAGTGAAGCAAGTTGCTAGACCAACTAAAAATCTTACCACCTTATCTAAATTAAGTATCGGGCTTATTATACTAAAGTTAATAAAATCTAACGATCTGCAGTTCGGTAATTTCCATTACAGTTAGTAATGTTCTAAATACCGTATTTACTCGGTACGTACGTACCTAACAGCAATAAAAAATAGACTTTAAAAAAGTTAAACCGACTTCAAAATGCACTAAGAAAGGGCAGTGAGAATTAAGTTTGAAACTGATTATTTTTCACTTATCACTACCCTTTCTTAGTGCATTTTAAAGTCGGTTTGACTTTTTTTTAAAGTGTTTTCAAACAAACTAACTTAAATATATCGGATTTTTTTTTGATAAATCGGTATTTGTTTCATTTACGAGTTTTTGTGCGGTGGTATCATTTGTAAGTCCATGATAGCGGATATTTCTTAAAAAAAAACAAATGGATGATAACGGAGATGTGCCCCATTTTTAGCTTTTGTTTTTATGGAAAACTAGCTGACCCGGCGAACTTCGTAGCGCCTTAAATCAATAAATATGGGTTTATTTTCAAATGTAATAATACTCAAAATTAATTAAGTTCAATAAATGTACAAGAATCAAAATGAAAAGTATTTTAATTACATTTAAATAAATAAAACTCGCGTCTGCTTTATTCAAACGAATTGAAATGATTCTCGTAACATTGTCGCACTCATCATTTCAGTCAGAGGAGGACAACTACTGGACATTGGCCTCCCTTAATGTATTCCAAGAAGATAGGTTGGAAGTGGCCTGAATGCACCGATGACCTGCGATCTTTATAGGATTATCTGTCTACCTTGTTATTAGACGTCCTCCGCTGCGCTTTCCGGTCCATGGTCTTCACTCCAGCACAGAATTTTCGGCCCCATCGGCCACCTGTTCTGGGTGCTATGTGGCCTGCCCACTGCCATTTCAACTTGCGTTGATCCATTGGGCTACGTCAGTTATCTTCGTTCGTCTGCGTATTCCCTGATATCTGATTCGATCGTGCTGAGAAACCTTGAGAGAAAACCTTTATTTTTAGACACTGGGAATTTTGTATGTACAAAACGATGCCATGGAGTTTCCCAAAAATTGCCCATCCGAGTTGGATTCGATGATAGACTTCTTTTTCGAAGTTGGACTTAGCTAATCAAAAAATAAATTACATAAACTTCAAGAACTGAGGTCTCAACAATTACGGGGTAGGTACAACATGAATATTAGACACAATCTTCGTTTTGTTTATGTTCATTTTAAGGCCAACTCTCTGGGAGACTCTATTGAGGTAACCGAGGATCGTGCTAAGATCTCCCACCAATTTTGCTATGACCACGATATCTTGGGCAAACCGAAGGTGAGTGATGTATTCGGCGTTAATATTGATCGACTAATCTTTGTCATTCCAGGAGCTCAAAGGTGTCTTCCAAACTAAACAGTTTCGGAAATATGACATCTTCCTGTCTTATCTTTAAGGACTCCCCTTTGAAATCGGTTTCTGTACTTGGACTGACATAGTGGCGTTGCTATACAGATACTCTAATACTTCGATGTATTGGTAATCAGTTCGGCATTGCAAGAGCAAGCCTTTGAGTTGATCGAAATATGGGCAGTTGAGTCTGTTGTCTATATTTCGATCGACTCAAAGGCTTTCTCATAGTTCACAAATGCTAGACATAATGGCAAGTTATACTCTTCGGTCTTCCATATAACTTACTGTTGTACGTGTGGCTGTGGTCTAAGGTATAGAAGCTTTTTCGGAGCCCAGTTTGTTTGTTAGGTTAGGCCAAAGCTAGAAATCATCGAGCGTGTGATCCAAATGGTTTTTGATGACCCTTTGTTGTCACCTTTTTCAAATAACAGCACCGCCACGTTTTTGCTCTATGTGGTGTTGTTTCTTCGAGTAAGGTGGAATTGAAGAGGTTTCGAAGGACTTTAAGTACCGGTGTTCTGTTGTTAAACTATTTGCTCGATGGGTTGCACTTGAGTCGATTGCCTTCATTGAAGCTACATTTTTCACCGTGTTTTGTTTTTTTATACCACGTTTCTCTCATGTATGATGGCGTTCCATATGGATTCAAATTTGTGTGTTTTTTTTATCCATTTTTTATTGGGAATTTTTCCAGTGTCTTAAAAAGTTATTCTGCTTTTTAGGACGGAGATATCCAACAAATGAAGGACCATAAAAATCGGTCCTGCCTTTATTGGGTTATAAATGGTGTAACTAACCCGACTTTGTTTATATAAAGCTAACTCAAAAAATTAAATTTTTGAGTTATGCACACCATCGAATTCTTTATCTCAATACCTACCAACGAATTATAAAGATTTAAAAATCTCACCATTATTTGACGCTAGACGTTAAATTCACCAACACGGTCCCAACTCAAAAAAAAAATCAAATATACAATACATTATTATACAATAGGTATATAACTAAATCAAATACAAAATAATGCAATGTATTTGCAGGAAGTATTAATAAACAAATAAAATAAAAATAAATCAAAATAAAAATCCGATTTCAGCCCCAAAACATGATTAAAACACAAGATTCGTACAATATCTTTCTTCTAGCTTCAAACAAAGCATAAATCTATTCAGAAAACTCCTGCGTTACACAGTAATTAGTTTTTCGCCTCTTCTGATAAAAGTGTTTTTTGAGTTAATACCTGTTTAGAACTAAATGTGCGAAATGGTATAATCGTAAAAATTCGCAAGCCATATTATTATGATTCATTAAGGATGATAGGAATACGCCCTAATACGCATTACAATCTCTGCTTTCAATTGCATTGTTCTGATCTGCTCATCCGATCATCTGCTTTCTGCTATCCTGGTGCAGCATGACTAAATATTTGGTAGCTTTGTAGAGGATGGAAGATAGTTATTGCTATTCACAGCTGGAGCTGACTCTTCCTCATTTTAGGAGATATTTATAAATACTCTGTGAACTTCTTTGTTTACTTTCAAGCTTTGAAAGACATATACAAACTCTATTCTATAGTCAACAAGTCAGAGTTTTCACGAGCGTCACTTAACTATCGTCCTGTCGTTAGAACTATCGTCCTGTGTAATTACAGCTTGTGTTACGCCCGCCGTGTTTTCCTGTCTTGCGTAAACTTGAACCACCTCTTACACCGAAGCGTAACAGCTACTGGATGCCGAGTTTTGTGGTTTACTTTCAAATGAAATAGATTTAACTATAAATGTATAAATAAAGGTATAGGAATATTAATGAGATTTAGTTCGAGATGGACATTTGGAAGGTCATGAAAACAGATTATTATATTATATGGCAAACATTTATTATGTTAATTTTTACTAGTGTCAGACAATGCTGTCTAACCACTAAGCATTTTCTTGAAATTTCCATTTAATGATATTTTTACTTGAAACTTAGTTTTGCGACATTCTTAAAGTCTTAAGTCAAGTACAGAATTACTAAATTTAACGAATACCTAAGGTTGGAGAAAACACAATGATCTTAAAAACTACCCACTTATAATTATTTATTGAAAGTTCTTCATAATCTTCTTGCAATGTCCAATACTCGTAAGCCTGGAAAATTATACTTGGCAATTCTGATGATTCATAGCATTTTGAAGCAAGACAATCTCAAAGTCAGTAATTGATAAAGTTAATCCAAACAGAACCAAACGGATTCTCTAACCAAACCATGATATTTTATAATCAAAACCTATTACGCTTAATAAACAGCAGTGAACATAAAATCCATCCACGGCTTTTCAAAAAGCTAATCTGTCCTGAAACAAGTTTAAATCCGACCATTAAACTAACGCAACCTCATATTTCTATGCGAACGTTATTCTGTTGAACTGAACTACTTAGCAAAGGCTACATTCGGCTTTTAAGTATCCAACTTTGTTCACGATAAGCCTTATTTAATATTGAATGTTTGGTAATATATTTAGGCGGTTTTAACGCCTCGATTAATTTACGATTTTGAAGATGAATTTATGTCGAAAATTACGCAAATTTGATTAATTTTGATACAAAATATATGTGGTAGGTTTAAAGTTAATGTTAAATATTGAGCATTTGTACCGAAAGAACACAAATTAATTTAAATCCTAATTGAGGAGGGAAACCAGTAAACCTAAACGCAATCTTCCGCGGTCACGATGTGATATTTCGACACTTGATTTGCTTGTAAGCGAAATATCTTTTGAAAGAATTCGGCAGCAAACAAAATCATTCACTGCGGAATCGTCGAAATATTAATTTTAATGTATACATATAAAGATGAATTTATTTTAAACTATAGACGTCTATAGACGACGTTAGGTACGTCTTATTAGAAATATTAGTGGCTCAGATAGAAAGAAGAGAATTCAGAAAATCCTTCAATATCCAGGTGACTGTTAATTGTTATGACGATGCATAAAAATTAATATCTACGTTTTATATATAATTGTCGTGATCAAGCCATTTCCGAAACGCCTGCGCCACCTGGTAGTTAGTGACTCACTGTCCAGCCGGTTCGCTAGATGCGGTTTCAGTGTTGTTGGAGCGGTCACTAATCGGTTGGAGCGGCAAAGGATTAAGCGGCAATATGCAATCTCTGACGACGTAATACGTATGACTTAAACTCAAACCTAAAATAAAAATTTAAAATTTTCTCATTAAATTTGGAAGCATTCAACTGGAAAAGCTGTACTATACATTCCAAAATTAACTCTCCTGTGTTCTTACTGGTAAGTAAGGCTGCCAGTGCTCTTTAGGGACAAAAAACAGCGTGACTCGATTGACTTGGGTGATGAACTAGTATAACTGGTCTGTTGATCTAGAGGTTAGTGATACTGACTGCTGAGCTCTTGGGTTCGATACGCACCCAGGACAAATAATTGTGTGATGAGCATGATCATTTGTGCTGTGTCTGGGTGTAAATTTATCTGGGTATGTTTATTAGCAGTCTGGTTACCATAGGATCAGACGGCCGTGTGTGAGATGTGTCAAATTATTTTTATTATATTATAAACTAAAATTAAAAAGCCTACCTCATATTTTTTCTTTTAATAGAAAGACTATGCATATACCTTACCAACCGGTGTAAATAGTAGTCATAATGTCCAAATCCATTGTTTTTAATGCCTGTAACAGTGTTTGGTTTGGGCAGCAACATTCATTCTAATTGGCACTCTCATGGGCTCAACTTACTCGAAACTACTCTAACATACAGAAGGTGAATAGTCTTTATTTAACTTGCCTAACTGAGAACAATGTCAAAATTCTCGAATCTTCGTCTTCTCAAGATTCAAGTACATACGTTAACTGTGACTGTGTAACTATTATGAAGGTTAGAATTTATATTTCATATCTGGTTCTCAATACAATTAACGGAGTGTGTGAGAAAAACATCTAAAAACTGACTATTCTAAGAATTACTCAACTTAATACATTTTATCTGATTACATGTATCGTACCTACTAAGAAGCATAAAAATTCTTCTACATATACATTTTAAGTATTTATAATTATCTCATTTCTCCATGTGCGAAATATTATATAGGCTAAAATGTTTAAACAATGTGTTATATAAATGCTGTATTACAGGTGTAACTACCTACCACAGGCACCAGCAATCCACAACCAGAAATTGTCTGTTTTAGCTATATTTTTGCATATACTATTGTTTGTATTTTTGGTTTGTGGTGAGGAATAGACGTTTTTATTTTTTTTTATTTTTTATGTATTTAAAAATAATGTTAAAAAATCTACAGTGGTTCAGTATGCATGTTGACCTATCATGGTACTGGTATCGTAATATTATATAGCAATCATCAAACTTATAGTTTTAGTAGTAGTAATTGATACCGAGAAGCACTCATTACATAAATAAATATTTGAATTTAACTGTTTGTACAAGTAAATTTTATTGCATTATGTTAATAAATAAGAGAAATGGGCTGCTATTGGTTTAATTTTTTTATCGGCGTATCCTTTATGTCTGGTCTGACTTGGGAGTTGTGAATGGTCGAGATTGAGAATGCATGGAACTCTGCCGTTTCCCTTGAGGCCACAGAAAACGAATAGAAGTAGACTAGTTATTTTCCATCCTAAATAGTCGCATTAGATAATAGTGAGCTCTCGTGAAAATAATTTCAGTATTCATTATTGTCTGTGAAAAACGAGTACACAGCTCAATTCTAAAAAGTTACAAGTGAATTGTTTTTATAATTACTACAAAGTACATGCTTACAAAACATAATAAATTAAGAGAAAATGTTTCAATGATTGTTTTTAACCGCGCCAGTACAAACGAGTCACGTCTGTCGTAATTTCGCCCCGAATTAATTGCACCCTTGTTAGCGAAACAGAAAGAATGTTCATTTGTGTCAGATTTTACGATGTGGGTGTTTGTGTGTTTCGTAATTTGTTTCTGCTATTTGTCTCCACAGCTGACGGGGTACGGGAGTGATTCTATTGACTTAATAAAAATAAAGGAGAGCAAATATTAAAAGAAAACCCTACAATGTAACACATATCAGTCTTTTCTTTGATTTTGCAGCCTGAAAGACCGCTAGAGATGTTGGCGGATAAGTCAGAGCCACCTGTGAAGAAGTAATGTCCTCGTATTGTCTATCTTGTCATCGCCATGTTAGTATTGCACGCTGTGCTGTTTTAGTCGGGTTTAAATTTGACAAACCGCATCATTTAAAGGGTTAAACTGTCAATAACAAAATTTAAAGTCTTTAATATATACCGGTAATTGTTTGACGTCAGTCGTTTAAATTAACGGGCCAGGTAGTGTGTCATTTACCAATCCTTTCCCGTAATTGAGATATGTAGATGATGTTCTTCTCATTTCACAAAACAAATTCAACAACGGTTTTCTCGCGCGAAGTTTCTTAAAGAATTTGAGTGACCGTAACCTCCAGGCCGTCTCTAGGCTGTACTGCGAGACAAGATAGGATGGATGATTGTCTGATTAAGGTGGTTTCCGTGGTTGCTACAAACAATTTCAATTTTTTTTTATTGATTTGCATTTCAAATTGTAAAATGTAAATAATTGATTCGTAACTTCCAATATAAATGAAACTTATATAGAAACCAAATATATTTAACAAAAGCTTTTAAAATAATAAAAGTGTGGCAGAAAACAATAACGAACCCGTTTTCCATTAAACTTGTCCGATTTTCAATTTCCACAGTACAGAATAACTGGAAAAGATTATCGTATACAGGATGTACTTTATTAAAATGAATAAAAGTCCCGAACGATAGAGTCATCTCTAGCGGAAATTTCTGTTTATATTTAATCATTTTGAAAAAAAAAAAAGATCTTTAATTAATAGCTGTTTTAACTAAGATTTATTGTAAGTAAATTGCCCTATTTATTTCTACATCATCATTTTATCTATACAACTGAAATAATTATCAAACTAACTCATTTGCAAAACTACAGATTTTGCAAAAAAGTATGTATAAAATATTAACTTAACTATTCGGTCTCTCTTAAAATCTTACGACCCTGTGTATTGCATAGAAATGATATCTTTATCTTAAGTAAATACGTAATACAGTTCTCTGTTAACGCTCGTCTCGTTACCAAGTTTGATTGATTAAGTTTGTTCAGCACTTGATAATCACTTTCGATTTTGTATCACCATGTACTGTGTGAGCTCAAAGATTTGTCTCGAAAGACTGTGATTGGATTTTGTATACTTATATGCTGAAACAGTATGAACTCATTCGAAATTTAAATAATGGCTGTTTTCTTTGAAGGTTAAAACGGGAAACCGTGAATTCGTAAATGGAAGGCCCCAGCTAGATGAGCAGACGTCGGCTAGACTGGACGCGGAAGGCGGAGGACTGGATGCTATGGTGCACTATGTAATATACTGATTGATTGAAAGTGTAACCGTTTGATCATCAAAAACAACGACAAGTCCATAGTAGATATTTGGATACATTAGCTGATATTTTTTTTTTAAATCAATAACTGCACTACAGTTATCGGTTAAAATATAGTTTATTCGTGCATTTTAAAAGTAGGTTTTAAAAATTGATGTAAATTTAAAGAATACGCGATTTAACTTTAAATTCAAAGCTGTTGGAGTAAGGGGACTGGTAGGATTTTTCAGATGAGTCCTGCTATGCTATCATAGAATTTAAATAATTAACTTCGTACATGTTCATAATGAATAACAATAAGAAAGCTGTATTCTATCAGAATGAAAAGGAATGAGCCATGTCCTTCGTGAATTACATTCGTGAAAACAATTACATGTCTTTGGTTATTTGGCCCAATTTTTATCACTTCATGCATGTCTTATGTAGCTAAAAAGAACTTATGAGCGCTTCCAAGAACGCAATTATTGCGCGCAAAACTTTGAGCGAAATATGAAATGGAAGAAGAAAAATAAAAAAAAAACGGAATTGAAAGTGATTTACGCCTTATTTTACCTTCTGTTTGTATGGAGTTCAAATGTCAGTCACCGAAATGAAAGTCACCGAAAGAAAACACACTTTATATATTACATTTTTCCTGTCGAACGATTATTATAAAAGCAACTCTGTCTTGATCTTGAATATTAAATGTTGAGAGCTTTACCATAGATTTTATTAAATAAGTAACTAAGAAATTTACAAGGTTGATTTTCATCATTTATATTTAAAACCGCAGTTTCGTTCCAAGCAAAATCTATGTCGTAAGTCAGTAGATAATAACCTAATCAATTATAAAAAATATCTATGTATTACAATGAAATACAGAAAAACTTTGATTGATAATGTTCTAGGAACTGCAATATGAAATTGTATAATATATAATAACTGTAATATAATACAATAATTAACCTTTAGATGATCAAAAACTTCATTTGTAAAAAAGTGAATTCAAAGAGCCTGACAAAGAAATAAACGACAGTAAAAAATTCCACAGAAATCCCTAAAGTCTTTTTTCACTAGACCAATTAACTCTTAAAACGTCTAAAGACTTTGTCACATTTTACAATCACATTAATCCACTTTAATCGTCCGGAAAATCGCCCGATCCTTCCTTCCTCACTTTAAGAAAAAACCTTGTGGATCTTGAAAAAAGAAGCCAACCTGCGGAGCCATTTCTCTTGCCGGCCACTATTCATTGGCGTCGATTCTTAATGCCTCTATTTAATACCTAATATTGGCTTAACACCCCTATACATCACGAAGAGTAGGGCTGTCAACGAATGCCATTATTTTTTTTAGAAAGTGACAGGACTCAAATTTGAGAGACAAAAATTATTACAAAACTTCACCATTTTTAATTTCTTTTATTACTGGTATGAAAATGTCTCTACAAAGTAAAGTAATAAAATATTTATAAATTAAAATGTCATTTTTCTTCAAAATGATTTTGTATCTTAAAACATTAACGAAAGGGACTTTCCCGAAGAATCAAAATACGGAAAGTTTTAGGTGCCCACATTTTTATAAATAAAATTATCTTTTTGATTTTTTTCATTGTTTTTTTTTTACCTAGTAAAGGTGTCTACTTATCAAAAAACTTAACATTTTTAAAAATATTTTATGAAGCCTGGCACTGACCTGGTCATGCACATATTTTGATATTTGATTAGAAATCTTATGAACCCTTATTCGTTATTATTAAATTGTGAACAAGACTAGTACATATGTTTTCAATTGGCTAATTTTATAAAACACTCTGCAGTTGTGTATTATTCCACTTTTTAACATTTTCCCTTTTTGACTTTTCATGTAAAGAAAATTTTATCTATCTTGAATTGAACACATCATTAGCGCACTTACAAAGCCATAACCATAACTGATGGACTGAAATATCTTTGTAGGAAATGAAACATAAACTTCTCAAAAATTAATAAACTTATTTACAAAGTAAAAAGTTTTTAAATTTTAGTGATAAACCCTAAATATTTAGTTCCTTTCGATCTTCCAATAATAATAACAACAATTTAAAGTAGTACCTATAGTATATAAGTAAACATTTTATCTATTTTCTACTAAATTTAGTTTTTTAAAAATGGTATTAAGTTTAGTTTATTCATTGTGTTAATATATTAGTGTACATCTTGAAAGATGTAAATTTGGTGCTGCCCAAAAAATTCATAAATACAGTTTTTTTAGAAAAGTTCTTCAAAAGAGAATTCTATCGGAAGCACGATTACAAGGTTGTCGGACAAAAATGTTGGAACGTTAAGGGTGTCTACCAATTTACATCTTTCAAATTAATTATAGTGAAAACGCCCACATCCAGTTTCCATATTTGCTGGGTGTGGTAGACTCGACATAATGAAGCCACAGAAAAAGTTTCAGGAGTGTATTAATAAATTACACTTTCTGTCGGTGGGCACTCGCACTATATGTGTTTTTTATGTCATTGTCATAATACGCATGCTGGTTATTCCGGAATTGGCAAATATTTCAGCCAAATTATTCACTAACATGTTCTGTAGATCAATTTGTAATGCATTTGCTGTGGACCTACATAAATAAATAAATAGATTAGTAAATAAGTAAAAAGCCAAAAATATTACAAAATTTTCAATTTTTTTTAAAAAAGATGCTTTTTATACTGTGTGACAGCCCTGACCAGTTCTGGTGAGATAAAGAAAGCCTACTCCATACTGCAATATCGACAGTGGTTATTTGTATTATCGAGATAGTAATGGCCCATTCAGCCTCCAAGTGTGTTTATCAATCAATTTGGATGATTATTTGTATTGATAATGGTTTTTTTGTGTAAAAATATTGGGGTTTGGCAGTTTTTTTTAAATCATAGGAACGTGAGGAGTTGCAAGATAGTATTGTAATGAATGTTACTTAGGTATTTTTAGTTTTTACAATTTATAGCTAGAAAAGTCAATCTGATTACGCACAGCTAAAAAAAAAGGACAGCGTTTGGAGAGGTCAGCTCACTAGATTCCATTACGACGAGTGTAGTGGGTCATTATAATGACAAGGGATAATTTTAAGTGTAACACTGATAGGTAAGTTTGTGTAAGAAATTTTGTAAAGGCAACACAGGGATATTTCCCTACTTTTTGACATTGACATATTCAATGATTTTATTTATTCTATATTAGCAGTGCCCCGCGGTTTCACCCGCGTAAATCCCGATCCCGTGAGAATATCGGGATAAAAAGCCTATATGTTAATACAGGTCTCCAGCTATATACATACCAAGTTTCATCGCAATCGGTTCTGTAGTTTTGGCGTGAAAGAGTAACAAACATCCATCTATCCATCCATCCATCCAAACTTTCACATTTATAATATTAGTGGGATATAAAGTTGGAGTGAATGACTAGCCTGTTGGTCTAGTGGTTAGTGATCCTGACTGCTGAGCCAGAGGTCGTGAGTTTGATTCCCATCCAAGGCAAATAATTGTGTGATGAGCATGATCATATTATGTTCTGCGTCTGGGTGTTATTTACTTACAATATGTATGTATTTAGAAAATAAATATAAGTAAGTTTATCAGCAGTCTGATGACCATAGTACAGGCTCTGCCTAGTTTGGGATCAAACGGCCGTGTGTGTGATGTGTCAAGTTTATATATTACTAGCCTGCGCTGGGCCCTACGTGCCCGCGGCTTCGCCCGCGTGGAAATCCGTTTGTGACTATAAGATATAGATAGTATCACGATTTTTCCGGGCTTTGATTTGATTACGGTAAAAGAATGCCTATGATTTGGTAAACTAGCCCTTCGACCTTAAAAGTGGGCAAACAGTTTCCTTCCCTAAATTCTTTATTTATTCATATCCTCCGTATCCCAAACGAAGTTATCCAAAAGAGACTATTGTACATATGAACATTTTTCAAAAACGTGCGGATAATGGATGAATGTCAGTCAAGAAATTTTTAATCGGTTGTGGTAGTTCCTGAATATTGGGAAGAATCACTTGCACTTTGCCGGATGCACAGCACACACCGTTCGATTCATCTATCCATTTTTTGTATGGCACTAGGGCAAATCTTACTCATTTCTCCAAATTTACGGTAGTCTTTTGAGAATAATCGATGTTTGGATCGTAACTGAAAGCCGACCCATTACTATGAGCTAAAATTGTACTGCGCGCTCTAGATGTGGTCACTTACTTTCAGGCTGAAATCTTATAATTACTGGAATGAAATATAGCCTATGTTACGCGCTGATAATGTAGTATAGGTGAAAGAATTTTTAAAATCGTTCCTGCAGTTTTGGCGCCTATCCGTTACAAACAAACAAAAATTCAAATTTCAACCTTCAGTCAACCTTCTTTCAACTTACCTTCTTATATTTTGTTTGGGCTAAGACCAACAGAAGATACAAGCTAAGCCATTAATTACAGTATCTACCTCATCTCATCATCCGTTTCCCGACTAAGATTTAAATTTCAGGAAAAGAAAGTAATATTTGTGTTTAAGATCTATGACTGCAAGACTAACCAGCCGAGACTTCTTCGACCAACATATTTTCCTGTACTCCACGTTCTAATGTGACCACACCAAAGGGTACTCCTTGCTTATCATTAACATTCCGGGCACATCGAAGCCTTAAACAGAAATTATATGGTCCACGAATAATTATCTCAAAAATAAACCGTAAACAAAAACAGAAATAGCTGAACCACAAATGAAACTGAAGGCGAGACTCAAGAATTGTGAACAGAATAAGAAACTTTTTTATTTGTCGGAGTCGTCTGAGCGTTCCGTTTCACCGCCGTTTTGTTTGTACGGCTTTACTGCCTCCTTGTTTACACTTAAACCTAAATTAGTTCTTGGAACAACAACATGCTATTTTCATTTGATTTTATTAAAACTCTTGGGTTTGCCTCGTTGAGCACTCTCTCATTATTCGATTTCTGAATAGGGCAATTGTTTTTATGATTTTACTGTTAGAAAACTGTGAGTGGCAGCACAGAGACTAGAACTTATTACGCTAGACAGCAATATGCTCCGTCCCTATTATCTGGAATAAATATACCATAAACCTTCATAATACAAAGGTCTTATACATTAAGAAATGGGAAATCTTGCAGTTTGCCGGGATATTGTTGAACTGCCCTCTTTACAATTTGTTTGAATCACAGTTTTGCCAGGTCTGCGTCTCCAACCCTTTCAAGTTCATTAATCTTTTTAAACAACTAAGTCGCCAAGCAAGCAAACGTCTCAATCGAGGTTACCAATGACTATAAACATTGGTGTTTTTTTATCCTTAAAGTCATAATACGAACATGTAACACAAGGTAGGGAGAGCTTGATAATGTATATATTTAGCTTGTCCATTTCACAGACGCGAGGTCAGTTGATTTCAAATTCATAGAAAGTGATAATAATGCCAAGTGCTACAATGTGTTCTTAGATATCACTTTAGTTGAAAAATTGTAATCAATTTATTTACCAATATTATTATTCGTAAATACATTGATTACAATTTTGAGCTGTGTCTATCCCGCTATATTTTAAATATCTTATAAGATAAAAATGTTATTGTATTAAATCATATGCTTATACTCTTTTACTCATTACGACTCATAAAGTTAAGTAAATAATTGTTTTATTTCAAACTGAGATCTAGACAGATATATTAAAAAAATATTCTACCAAATTCATGAATTCTAACAATTATCCGATTCTGAAACTTAGCATATACTGTGGCTGCCAGTGCACCACTTAGCACATCTCAATTATTCAGCCGCCGTAAACTCAGAATCACTGATATGCACTTGAGGGGTATTGTGTACCTCTGACCTCCCTCCTAGGGTGGTATTGTCCTCTTTTTGAGATTAACCCCGGCGTTTGTTATATTTATCTGCATTTACTTTTGTTTCGCATTCAGACGGATTTAACTGTCGTATGAAGTAATTTTTACTGAAAGCAAAGTTGTTTTTCTTTTTCATAGCATTTTTCTTTTAGGAATTGGTTAATGTAATAGCTAAGTTTAATTTTACAATAAATATTAATAATCTAGTTTGCCCCCCGAAGATGTCCGTTTTCGTAATGTAGGTAAATCCTTGTGCATGCTCTGGCTTCAAGTTATTTTCTTACAATTTTAATAACTTCGGACCAACATTTTTTGACCTCATGGAGTTTATGAACCTTTGTAGGAGTTTGTTGTGTCCTATCTCTTTTACGCGATGAGATATGTCAAACAGATGGTCAGGTAAAATAATAACCCGAGTATTCTGTAAGTAAACAAACTGGTATGTCGATAGTCCGTCCATCTCGGAAATCGATACTTGCTCTTTTTTTTTCAAAAGACAAACTTTACTTTGAAGTGCTAAAAATACTCAATTTAGGGATGGCGATTCTGTTCGAAAAAGATCGATTAAATTGATTTAAATCGATTCGAATCGTATGCTGATGTATCGATTCACAAAAAAATCGAGGCCTAAAAGATCGATTTTTAAAAAATCGATTTTTTTTCAAGTTTGCATTTATAATGTAAATATAAATTCATTTTATGAAAGATGCCAATAAATTATCTCTTATTAGTAAAATCAGTTTTTTTAGTTCAGGGAATTCGATATTAACAATGATTTTTATTACCATGACTAAGTCAGATCAGGTATTAAAGAAGACATTTATTTTCAAGATATATTTATTACATGAAAAACTTAAAGTTCCCAATGCTTCATATCTAAACTTTTTAAAAACAATAGTCTGTCAAGTCTACTAGGATCCAAGCGGTTCCGCTCATCACTTGCGATGTTGCCGGCAATTGAAAAAAGGCGCTCATAAGGAACAGATGATCCCATGATACTCATAAATATCATGGCTATTGAGTGAAGGTCGTGATAAATAGAGTTTTTACCTTTTTTTTCATTAAATGGAAGCGAAGGAAACTAAGCATTCAGCCATCTCGCGAGTTTTTGAGTAATTAACCCTTTAACTTTACCTTTAACTACACTTTAACTAATTGTAAATAATTTTATGGTTTTTACCATAACAAAAAAAAATTGAAGTGCGATTTTCAAGGGTGAAATATCGATTCACTGGATCGATCGATTCGATTCGGAAAAATTGATTCTTCGATTAATCGGTCTCAGATCGCCATCCCCCATACATCGATAGCACTTTTTCAACCGCAAAATATAAGTTTTGTAATTACAAAAAATACTGTTTTATGTGATACTAGCAACCCGCCCCGGCTTCACACGAGTAGCAGAGACATCTTCAACAATTATCATCATATTTCAATCAATTTACACAAAATCTTAACAAATTATACACCTAAACCTTTCTCATGAATCACTCTGTCTATTAGTGGAAACCGCATGAAAACCCGTTCAGTAGTTTTTCAGTTTATCGCGAACAGGCAGACAGACAGACGCGGCGGGGAACTTTGTTTTTTAATATATAGTGATAACCACAAGTTAACGGCTTTCGGGTTTTTTACTTTACTTGTGCTGTCAGACCTTGCTTCTTACCAAATTTCATGATTCTAGGTCATTCATAGTCTAGGTCAATAGAAAATACTATATAGGTTTTGATTTGTCCCAAAACGTTTAAATTTGTTAAAATCTAAGGCTTAAATGGCTGAATCATTGATTGCGTTGGCTTAGTACTTGATTTTATTACAGCTTCAAGGGCCCGCAGTCATAAGTATTTGATGTTAATATCAACTTAATGACACCACGGTTGCCTGAGCAAAAGTGTCTTAACAGACAGTGATCCTATAAGGGTTCCTTTTATTATTTTGAGGAATGGAACCCTAAAACACACCAATAACTAATCAGACTACTTAGGAAAAGAAAAACAAAGTAATAAAATTAAATGCATATTAGAGTATCTAGTATAATATAATATTTAATTTTATATTTTATATAATTTATTTTTTCAACGTGGGCGAGCCATGCTTCGGCACGTATGGGCCGGCTCGACTCCGCTAGATACCACGGCCTCACAGAAAACCGGCAGTGAAGCAATGATTGCATTGCATTTCGCCGCGTGAGTGAGGTTACCGGAGGCCCTAACCCTTCCCTCTCCCTTATTCCCGTCCTTCCCCTCTCCCCTCTTTCCCCCTCCCCCTCTTCTCCTACTCCCACCTTAAAGGGCGGCAACGCACTTGTGACTCTCGAGTTTCAAGTGCCCATGGGCGGCGGTAGTCATTTACCATCAGGTGACCCGGCGGCTCGTTTGCCCCCTATACCATAAAAAAAAATTTAAACACTTCTATATAAAGGACGAAAAAAAATACCGTAACAACAGTATAAAAAAAAATAACAGTCTGTCACCAGAATATTGTATTTATAGTTAATTTACTAGTTCCAAATTGAACTTTGTGTACGTTATAAAAATACACTCCAACGCTCCAACTCAATTACCTTGTAAAATTTGTTTTGCACTGACAACGTGTGGTGTTTTTTGCTTTTCAACACTGTTAGGAAACAAGCGTGATGATAATAATACTACCTATAATAAACACTTGTAACTCCACTCGTCGCTGTAACACTACCCGCATGTCTGTGTGAAAACCTCTGGATACCACCCCGTCCAGAGGAAGCTCTCCCCATGAATCTCTGGTTGCATTACTGGTAGTAGATACTGTTTAAAATTTGTATTTATACGAATAGTTTACCAAACTGTAGCGACTGTTTAAACTCGTAATACAGAATGTTACTTGTACCGGCGTTTGATGAAAAAGTTAAGTTTTATTAACGTTAATAATAAAAGTACAGACTTGACTTTGCTCACGGGCGATTCTTAATGGGGACTGTGATTGGGTAAACCGAAAAGTAACCAAACACTACCTCATCAAGGCTACCAACAGTTAAAATTTGTATCTTAATCATGTTTCTCTGCAGAAGTACGATTTGATTGCATTTAAGTTCCAAAAAAGCTTAATCAGCTACCTTTAGCTTGATGAAGTTGACTTATAATAATGGTTTTAATAAGCCCTGGAGTCTAATGTCTAAAGTTATCTTGATAACTTCAAACAATATATACAGATCTTTTTGGCTCTAGTCACCTGGAATCCTTTAGCAACAAATACTGGATAACATCTTAGAAGTTTTAAAAGTTCAAACGTTGACCAAATCTTTCTTGTTGGTTCAAGATTAAGAACAATCTGTGATGATGTGGATCGTATTAGAGATTGTTTCAATAAGTATCCTCATCCTATAGCAGTCTTTGCGTCAACATAGATAGGTGTCATTATGATATTTCGCAGACTTCTGTAGACAACTTCTTGACTATTTGACATTCGAGTCTGAAAGCAATCTCTGGGCAATTGCCCTATTGTCGTAGCTGTTGCCACTCATTCACCGGTGCTTTTTGCTTTTTGTTTGTTTGGTGTTTTGCTTGCCCTTATTGGATAAACAATTTCGTCCCTCCTACCTGGTCCTATAGAAAGAAAGCTGTGTAAACATTTCTTATATTAGGTCTTGCAAGAGCAAGTCCAATAGTTTTCAGAACGGTAAAAAATATTTTTATCTGATCTAAGGCGAATTTAGCGATTTCAATTACCAGTCAAGCGAGTTTATGCTCTGATGTGTCTTCGAGGGATCGAGCTAAATTGGTTTTGTGCAATGCTTTGAGTTTTGAGATAGGTTGCTCTTTTGTCTAATAGGTATCATTATAATTTTTTTATATTAAAATCAACAGAGTGAACAGGTTGAAATTTATTTAAAGTCGGTTAATGAACGTCTTTAATCACATGACTTTGTTATATGTATGTATAATTAACAGATATTAGAATAAGAAATTGACTTGCAACATTACTACGCTGATAGTATTTCTTTTGAGTCAAAAATAGTTCAGTCTTATGGTCACGTAATGCATCGATCAACATGTTAATGTCAATTATACGTTATAACGGAAAATCGTCAACCATATTAAATCTCTAATAATCGAAAAAATAATGAGTATATAGGAAAGGGCTGCGGCAGCAATTTCCTATTGATTACTTATAGAAACAGAAAAAAATCATGTGCTCTTAATGCGTGGTCGGAATAAATATACGCTATAATGTATAACATTCACAAATCTTGTATTTTCATAAAGAATATACTTAAAAGTAACAATATAATATATTTTCTTAAAATTTTACTTTATAATGGTTTTCTTTCCATCTATCTATATCAACTTGTTTCAAAAGTTTTAATCTTTACTTACTTATTAGAAATTTATACATTATCATATAAAATACTTTTTCAAGCCAGCCAGACACGAAAATAATCCTCCGAGCTTTAGCTATTTTAATCACGATTGCTGTAAAAAATCACATGTTTACTTTTACTCTAAACAATCAACAATAAACTAGATTTATTCAGACTCCATTGGGATAAAACATTATTTTTGTAGTGAAAACTTCTTTAGCAACGTTGTGCACTTTTGGGTTTGTAAAAAATGTTAAACTCGCGTCAGGACACATGACCTGATCGAAAATTCGTAAGATGGAGCCAAGTTTCTTATATTTAATAAAATATAAAATTCGAAATTCAAATATTTATGAGCGGCCAGGAGCGCAGAACTTCCAGTGTACCCTATGTATACATTTAGATATGTTATTACCTACTTTTTATTTTTAACCTAATTATGTATGTACAGATGTGTGTGTGTATGTAGATGCAAATACATTGTGAAGTTATGTTTTCACTTCTGACGTGCAGTCCTACGACTGACTGTTTTTTTTTATACACCATGTAAACACATATACTTACATATTGCAGGTATGGTATGCCAATGGATATTTTGATTTTATGATTTATGATGTTAAACTGCGAATTGAACCTTGCCTCTTAAACTTTTACCTTTCAGTACTCACTATATAATAATGAATATAGTATGCGTTTATAATATTCAATATTTCTACTATGATATGTATCTATTGTATCTATAACATGTTATTAACATCCAATCTCTTTCTATTTTATTCTCAACACACCATAAACTGATAAACTTCCTTTTTATTCCATAATTAAAAAAATAGTAAAAATGCGGCAAGCCTAAACCCTTACAGCCTTTAAAAATATGGTCAAGCAACACTATCTATCTCTGTAATATTTTTATTTCCTTCTTATTCTATTACATAACTAAGATCATAATTACTTTCGAATATACTACGAGTATGTAATCTCTACTAACTAGCTATATATATGTATATATATATATATATATCTATATGTGTAAATTATTGTCTGTATATTCAGAATAGTACGCCATCAACTAGTATGTTTTTATTTAATATTTCTGTAATTATTTCCATCTAAAGGTTATCATTATATGGTAGAGATAGCTATTAGCGATAAGACCACCCATTGTACTTTATATTTTATATGAGATATGTTTCAACTGTATGTTATTAATGGTGTACAAAAAGAATATTATTTCTATCTAATTATGCTCTCCATCCTATGGTTTTCCAATTTTTGGATTACAATTCAGGCTTACACTATATAATTTTATATTTGTAATCATCACAATTGTAATCTGTGTTGTGTGATAAAAAAAAATAGTTAGTTTTCCTAAGGTCCACAAGTTGGTAACGCAATTATATATTGTGTGGTAGTAAATAAAATGCTAGAAGCAAAGTGTTTTACCCTTCATCTTCATCTACATGACCTAACTGAATAAAGATATTTCTTTTACTTTACAACCATCGGTATCTCACAGTATTGATTTCAGTCACTGAATTTCATAGAACAGGTTTTAAACCCAAATGCCTCCTCACTTCGAATGGTTAAAAACAATACAAGCAAATCAATTTACTATTAATTAAATTAAAATCTGCAGAATCGCGCTGCGAATCAGGACGCTGTACCAATAAAGCAACGAGGCATTCCCAAATACTTTTAGAAAATACAATATGGAGTTTATAAAACAAAAGCTTTAAATTTTCCAAGCAAACCGGGAATGGCATAATAAATAATTTAGTACAAAAAGTTTAGCGAGGTACATTTTAGTTTCAGTTGCCCCAACGAACGCGCGGAAAACTTTCTTTATACAGAGGATTAACTCGAAATGAGTTTTTTCACGGAAACACCATGTATTAAACCTTAAATGAAGTTTTCCGAAAGGATTGCCGTTCCCCTGTTGTGGCATTTGGGAAACTAAACCTGTACTGTGTGTATTTTATTTTTGTGTGTGGGTTCTTTTGGGTTAGCTGTAAATGGAATAAAAAATGTATAGAGTTCTGTGTTTTGGTTAGAAATCGTTACGTTTTCGTATTTGATAACAAATATTTGTTTACTATGTTTTTAATTGAGAGTGAATCTTAATTTAATATTCCAAAATTAAAATAAGACGGAGGAGTATGAAATTTCGCACACGTATAGTTTATATAGAGAAGAAGTGACGAATGCTAAAATTTTTGAACAATATTTGCTACAAAGTTAAAAAAAAAATGCAAAAACGGGTACATACAGCTATGAGTGTTCAGTATATATTTTGACCTGTCATGGTACAAAAGTCTATACAACGACAGGTCAAGTAATATTGGCCAATGAAATAAACCATGGTCGAAATTCGACCACCATGCGATCTCTAGTAAAGTATGAATGCAAACGGTACATGGCGAAACAAAAATTTTAAACACATCGAAAATGTGCGGGTGGATGAAGAACCTTCTAACTCACGACGTAGGCCTTGCACCACTGAGCCAGTCAGTCTGTAAACACGGCCAGTGCAGCCTGGTCGAAACGTCAGGCAACTCAGAGATATGTAATACCTATTTCGTGATCGCGTTACTTCTCGTATCACTACATATTATTATAAAACAAAGTCCCCTGCCGCATCTGTCTGTCTGTTCGCGATAAACTCAAAAACTACTGGACGGATTTTCATGTGATTTTCACCAATAGATAGAGCTATTCTGGAGGAAGGTTTAGGTATATAATTTGTTAAGGTTTTGTGTAAATTGGTTGAAATATGATGATGATTGTTGAAGATGTCTCTGCTACCCGTGCGAACTTGGGGCCGGTTGCTAGTAAATACTTAATTATACCATGGAACGCAAAAGTTTAAAAGTTGTCTAGTCTTGTAAGAAGGTATTTTACCAAGTTTTTGACAGCAGAATGGCGTAAATGTTTACACCGATGATTACGAGTAACCAATATAGATATATGTTATGTATTAAACACCAGTCATTCTTTAAGGGTACGCTAGTAGTTTTAGTAATTTTATATTTTTAATTATCACAATTGTAATCTGTGTTGTGTGATAAAAAAAAATTGTTTTCCTAAGGTCCACAAGTTGGTAACGCAATTATATATTGGTCCGGTTTCTTGTATACATTGTACACTCGACTAATTGACGAGCTAACTCGCTAGTAGACGAGTCGAACTCATTACTTTGAGTGGTAGTAATACGATATATTTTGATGTATTAACTCCACTCACGTTGTAATGAAATCCGATATAAATAGTGATAAAACAATAACATAACTACACCTGACTTGTTTTGTTTTCTCCAGCGAAATTTTTATTTATTTATTTAATACTTTATGCACAATATGTACAGAGGCGGCCTTAGGGCCTAAATTTTATATTAGGAATACCCCTGACAAGTCAAGCAAAAATAAAACAAAGGCACAGCATTCAGGACATTTTTGACCCTTTGTAACTTCGTTGAGGATTAGGCGAAAAGGGTAATTTTTCAGTGACTAGACGATATAATTAAACACTTACATTTAATTTGAATTTGTAGCTTAAAACTATTTCAAGTCAAAGTTCCATAATTTTGTCACTGACTCACTCACCGATCATCAAAATTCTAAGATACTTCTAGCAGGCACCTATAAAGCAAGGAAAATCTCAAACATGCCGTAATTTGAGTCCCGTTTTCTTGTTATACAAACTGCATTAGCAACTTTTTAATTCTTTTTACTAGATATGGTATTACAAATATACTTTTGCAGATCATACAATTTTTTCGCCACTTACGCTACCTAAAGAGCTGGGTAAATAGCGGACATAGGTAGATACAGTGTAATTAACTAACGATATTACTTTTAATATAAATACCTCCAAAAAGAAATGAAATCCCTTCAAAACTACACGGCAATATTTGTGTATGCATAAAGGCTCACTAGCGCTATGTTCAGTTAGGAACACTGAAAATAGTAGATTATTCTTATGTGATTATGTTGCCGTACGACAGCCAAGTTATTCTATTTATCTACTTATAATAAAACTGTAACAGGTCCATTTCTGTACATTGAATTTTTTTTCTATAATGAATACCAAAGCCAGAACTGTATTCTTTTTAATTTCTGTCTGTCTGTCTGTCAGTATCACGGCCGCGCATCCCGCCGAGGTAGGACATAGGATGCTTTTTATCCCGAAATTCAGGACGGTTTTCTTGAGAAGGGGGATGAAAGTCAAAATGTGTACTTCGTTGTAATTCATTAACACGTAGTCCGATTTCAATCATTCTTTTTTTGTTGGAAAGAAGGTACTTTGAAGATTGTCACGTAATCTTTTTTCTTTTATATCTATATGTATAATAAATCTGTAGACGTGTTTGATTGTGCACATATCACGTAAAAATACAAAATAATCGTGGAAACACAATCGCACATAATTTTATCAGTTAAACAGACATACCTACAAACTATATCTAATATTTACTACGTACTTCTTCACTCAATTTTATGATATTGTTTACATTTTATTGAAAAGTAAACCTACCCTAAAAATATCCTTTTATTTTTAACCTGTAAAATTCCTAGATCACTCCTTTTTACACAAAATACAAAACACAAGCATTACTACAATCTCAACACGATAAAATGTCCCGAAAATATTATGCCGTTTAGAACCCTTTTAAGAGTCACAAAGGAAAATATCGTACGGAAAGTGAAACATATATTTAGTCCTTTATTTCTAATGGTACAAAAGATTATCTGCCCACCATTAATTAATTTAAGGGGTATCTAGTTTACAGTCCAGTGGCGGCTTTTGTTCTCGCGGCCTATCGCCTCAGACACTGTTCGCTTCAAAGATTATATTCTAAATAGCTGTAGATGGGTTTTTAATAAATTATAATAATTGTTAGTTTAGTGCCTACTGTCTTCCAAACTACCATATTAACTACTTACCATAGGTCTCGGAGACCTAGGAGTGAAATAATTCTCATCAGTAAAAAAATTGTAAACCATGAGTTGATGCTGAGTTAAAATATATATGTATTCTATTTATTAAAAATTAAAACAAACTTTTGTATGAGACTTATTGTAAACTGGAATTTTCATCCGAAACGTTTATATATAGTGTTTTTAGAGATTTTTGTGCATTCGCAAGTAAATAACATGTTTTTGAATGGTGAACCTTTCTTTGACACTAATTCCACGTGTGTTGCTCGGCACGCAAAAGCGGGGTACGAAGTCCAGGGACGTAAAACTTTATACAAAACTCCGGTGCCAAATATATGCTATTTAAAATTCCTCGGGAGTTTTGAGAATTATGTTAAATATGGACTTGAGGTCATTCAGGTTAAAGTATAGTGTTCACTACTTTAAGTTTTTTTTTACCAGATATTAAATATTATTTAAAATGTTCATAGTCAAAAACTTATTGTTTGTTGGTCTTCAGACTATAAAAGTATTGTATTGACTTTAATGTTACAAAAAATGTATGACCTTTATATACTTTTAAATATACTTCCATTTCTATACACCTCGTTTCTTGTAAGGTAAGAATTGAAAAAAAAAACAATAATTCAATTTTATCAATTACCTAGATAAGAATAACTATTAATACATTGTGTACAAAAAGACTTAATCTTCTTCTAGTAAAGAATTTTAGTACCAGCGGTGTCTTAGCTATACTTCCGAACTAATAATTTTCTCCGAACAGAATGTGAATCTTCTACAAACATGTTATGAGTATACCTTTCAACCGTCTAAAATGTAGAACGTTAATTTTACGATATATTTTTAAAATTGCTGTAGGCATACTACGGGTATTAACTGTCCTATCTTTCCACTTATCTTTGTCGTAGGAACCCCTTGAATTAATAGTCGTACGCACACAGGCACACAAGGGTACATAGCATAGTATAGGTCACTTGATTTCAATGAGCCTATTATACTATATAGTCATGGGTATATTTGCTAAGTTTGATTAGAAATTCTATTTAGGCGAACATGTCGTTGGTATGAACTTGGGGTGAACGAGGGCTGCGTTAAAGTTTATACCCCATTACATGACTTAGGGATTGATTAAATGGAAATTTCGTCTGATTTTTTCAGTATTTTAATTTTTTTTCCAACATTTTACAACAGTTACATTGAATAATGTACCAAAAAAAGTACATAATTTTATTATGATACTAACTTCACAAATTCGCTCCGCGGTTACTCACGAGCATCTCCACTCTCATAGAAAAGGCACTGTCAGTTTTGCATGAATATATTCAAAGGGCTTTGATACTGCAGAAACGTACCATAAGTACCATGGTAAGATAATCTCATGGTGAGTCGTGTAAAAACGTTTTTTAAGGAGTTAGGCATTTACACAGTTCCTAGTTTCTACATACTAATTATTTAAAAAAAAATCTTAATATATTCACTTATTTGAAACACAAGAGGAAACAATGTTAAGAGAAAGTACGCGTAGAAATAACATCCAACTAATATTTTGAATGTGAAAGTTTGGATGGATGGATGGATGTTTATTACTCTTAAACGCAAAAATCACTGAACCGATTGCGATGAAATTTGGTACGTAGATACCTGAAGACCTGGATTAACGCATAGCCTACTTTTCATTCCGATATACCCACGGGATCGGGACTTACGTGGGTGAAACCGCGGGGCGCTGCTAGTTAAAAATAACATCGTCCCGTAATTAAATATAACTAAGCACTGTTCTACCAATCCAAACTAAGAATGGCTTCTAGTCCAGATTCTAGAATACATGCTTATACACACAAATATTTCGACAGATTTTTGTCATAATAACAACATGATGTTAAGAAAATAAGTGCAAGGAAATTCACATATGAGATAATCTCGTTTGATAAGCCAGTGTTGACACTTAGGATCTCGATATAGCATTTCGCTTGCGATTCTTAGATAAACGTTCATTATTTTCTTGGATGCTTTCCCTATTCTTGTTTGCCTTCAAGAAGGCTGCTCCTTTAATTACTCTACCCATGATGCTCATGAAATGTTATCAATAGATTTATTAAATTTCAAAAAAAACTTCAACAATATCACCTTAATTAAATAAAGTATCAGGCTCATTATGAAAGATAAAAAAAATCTAACTTAAAGGTCTATCTACTATGGTACGGCACTTCGATTACAGAAAGTAATGTTCTAAATTAAATACCGTACCTACTCTCTACCTGCGTTTCTTACACTAAATGGAAAAATAAACAAACTTTATGTGTACATACGCGTGTGTACGTACTATACACATGTGATAATTGGCCGTTTGACTGTTTTGTAAAGCCGTAGTCTGATTTTCGGTGGTAACCCCCAGCGATTCAGCTTTTATAAATTGACGGTAAGTCTGGCGATCGCAGGCTCTTACTCTAAATTATCTGTTTAAAATTCGTATAAACTCTAGTTTAAAAATTTAGATTGTTTTCGAACTTGTAACTAACTACGGATCGTTTCAGTTCGGTCTGGTTTCCGCCGCCTATAACCAGTTAAGATCGGTTTACGACGAGGCATCGTATTAATTATTACCTGAAAACTGTAAAAGTTTAGTTCGAGATAAATTTTATTGGCCTCCCTGTGAAATTTTAACGTTCACCAACACATTGGGTTCAAAGTTATTCAATTATTAAAGGTCCGGATGACCGAATAAAATGGAATTCGATACTACCTTAGATCTATTGTTTTTAGAAAAAGATTGTATAAACGCAAAGAGTTGTAACTAACAGCATGTGATTTTGATTCTTTTGCTATATATTCCAGAGGTGAAATTAGCTTGGCAGTTTTTATAAATCAAATGTTTTTAGGGTTCTTTGTTCATGTCTGATTAAAATATGACTGTAAAATGAGCATTTCTTATTTATTGTTCGGTTTTTACGATGAAAAAGTGTTTTCTTGTGAAAAATCATTTATTTATTATTATTATTTTTGTAGTACTAGTCTAGACTAATATCTATATATTATGAGGGTGAAGAGAGTCCAAAAATAAACTTCCTTGTCCTTCACAGAGTTACAGTTACTTTGTTGAATCAAAAGAAGAGGCACGTCGCAGCATCCATTGCCAGACCTTGGTGACTCTTGAGTGGGTCCTGTCACAACTGAGGCATACCTGCCCCTTTTTATGCTCTACTATTTCTTCGTCCGACTTACGAGATGAGACGAGGATTATAGTCATGTAAAATATGAATGCTTCACTGCAGACTTTTAACCTAATTCAGCCAAGCTCTCAACAATATGAAAGTAGGACTTCATTAAAAAACCATACAACGTCAAAGGCTTGACAATCCTGGAACACGATGCACTCGGGCGAACACTGGATAAACAGCTTCGACGATAATGTAATCCGTCATACATTATTCAAGAAACCATAAGAATTAATTCGAAAGCGTTTTATTTCATCCTCTAAGTTACTGGTGAATTGAAAATTTAGGATATAGAAATAATGGCTTGTTTATTTGCATTTCAATTAATAATTTTGGTTTTATTCATAAAAAAAAATGATAAAAGGAAAAAAAATGCAAATAGATAAATATAAACAAAGATACATACATACAGGGTAATTTAAATATAATTATATATATATATATATATATATATATATATATATATATAATAAATACAAAATTACCTAGATACTTCTACTATTCTGATGACTCTGCCAAATTATGGAAGAGGAGAGCACGAACCATTGCTTTAAATGATAGGCGACTAGGTGCCATCCTGATTGCCTGCGGCAGGGCGTTCCAGAGAGCGATAGATTAAATGATGAAAGAAGAACTTACACATGTTGAAGAATGACTGGTATGTCCCGCTCTTTAAACAAACTCCTATTACATAATAAGAGAAGTTTATTTGAAAAGTGGCGATTTCGGCAATGATTGGAGCAAAGACACTGGAGAATAAAAGTAAAATATGTAGGAGAAGTGGGTGAATTGAGAATTTTATACAGAGTAGTGAGAACGCGCATATGACGACGAAAAGAGGAACTAAACTAAACAAAAAGAAGAAAAAAGAGTGGTTTGAACCACCATCGTTGGGTATAAGGAATATGTACATAACATTATTGGGAGCTAAAACGAATATTTTTCGTTACTAAACAATAATATGATAAAATTCAAATTCACTTCCATACCAACTGCAAATCGCAGTCGTTTGTGTGCAAATTTTATACACTGAAACTGGTTAAGGCATCGGCCAGTGACTGTTTGCTTCAGAATACTAGCAGCTAGCTTATCCTACTCTTCTTCTAAAAGTGCAATGAAATATAAAATAATAGTTACCTAATAGATGAAGACATACGATATAGTATGCTAACCAAACGTCCATTAGGGTAAAACGTGTTGCAGCGCTTCTAGATCCTGAATTTTCTGTTGAATATAATTTGACTGGCCTGGTGCTCTAGTGGTAAGTGATCCTGACTGATGAGCCAGAGGTCATGGGTTCAATTCCCACCCAGGACAAATAATCGTGTGATGAGCATAACCATTTGTTCTGTGTCGGGGGCAAATTTCTCTATAATATGTATGTTTTTAGTGAAATATAAGTATGTTCATCAGCAGTCTGGTTACCATAGTATAGATTCTGCCTAGTTTGAGATCAGATGGACCATGTGTGAGGTGTCTCAAGTTATTATTATATAAAAAAGTTCTGCCAGTTGTGCTCGTGTTTATAAAGATTTTGTCAATCAATTTATATGTGGTGACTTCCACATACAACAAATATATGCTTCAACATAATCTGAAGACGAAGACGAGCTGAATTACGTAGTAACTACTGACCCTGCATCGCGTAATGAAAGGTCCGATTACTAGTTGTATATACACATTCAAATTTCCACGATCAAATGTTGGGCTGCGGTCCTCCAGACATTATCACCTACCTTGGTCGGAGGATCCTCCCTTTATGTTGGAGGGACACACACGTTCTTCCACACATACCTAAATGGAATGACAAAATCACAGACATAATACTATTACTTTTCCTGTATCCCTGACAACTTGTAGGTTTTTTTTTTATCCATTTATAATGCAATCTATCTGGCGATATTCAGCATTAGGTTGGTATTTGCAGGTTGTGCGCTTGTGCGAGATTGTTCATTAATAATATCGCTTCATCATTATGCGATCTACAACTTCACAATAATAGATCTTGTGGGTTTTTGCGTTTGAGACTTGGCATTTGCACTTCGTTCATTAGATCCTTTGCAAGTACATTAGGGTGCTGTGTGATTCTTGTTTTGTATTTAGTCATTCTTTCCTTTACTTCCTCCTTGACTCCTTGTTTTAATGTTAAGGTCGTGGTGTAGTCTATCATTTGTTATGTACCAAGGCGCGTTTGCTATCATACGTAGCATTTTAGATTGAAATCTTTGCAGGATTTCTATGTTCGAGTTTGCCGCTGTACCCCATAGTTGCAAACCGTAGCACCATATGGGTTTAATTATGGCTTTATAAATGAGTAACTTGTTTGTCATTGACAACTGAGACTTCTTGTGCAACATCCAGTACATTTTTCTGACCTGTTGTCCTTGTACCTTGTAACTTGTAGGTATGCAAAATTTCACTATGATCAGTTTACTCGTTACGGCAAAAAAGCGTAACAAACAAACTCACTTTTGCATTTACGTTTAGTTTTTTAAAGGGTCGACAACGTGCATGCGACTCTTCTGGAGTTGCAAGCCTTCATAGGCTACGCTAAACGCTTGTCATCAGGCCGGCCGTACCTATGCTTGTTTGCCACCGACGTAGTATAAAAAAAAACTTACCATTATTAGTAACGTCCTACTTTCCCACTTTACCGCGACACGCAGCACACACTTTTATAAAGGAACTTATGCATCTGCATTAACAAAATGGCCACCGCGTAATAGCATTACATTCTTTTCTCGGATGCGCCTTTCCTGTCCCCTTACTACTTTGTTCCCGGGAATGTGGACTGAGGTACTTATGAGTATGTGTTTTGTATGTTTTTAGGGGTGAACATTTTTATTAGCTCTATAAATATATTGGCACTGTGCCGACTCAAAATTATTTAGGTATTTACATTAGTGTAGGATTTTAGTTAGGCTTACAAGTTTGTTTTTCGCTTTTTAGTTCCTTTCTTCTTTCGTCGGTTTAATATTTTTGTAAAAAAATGTTTCTTTTTTGTATTTTAGCTAACTTAATCAAATTAATCAACTAACATATAATAAAAATATGTACTTTAACTCGTCATTGTGTTATTGGTTATAAATATTTATTAAACAACAATCATCTTTTATTCGTGTCTGTTATATTTAGAAATATATAAAGTATATTTTTCAGTAGTCTGGTTACCATAGTACAGGCTCTGCCTAGTTTGGGGTCACACGGCCGTGTGTGAGAAGTGTCGAGTTATTATTATTAAATATACTATTTACACCGTATATCTTTAATAAACATGAAGACCATTCACGAAAGTTTTTATTCTAATCATTTATCCCCTATTTTTCTACCCTTTGGGTTGAATTATTCTTTCAAATTTCCATATCCAATAAAAAAGAGTTATGGAAATCGGACTATCCTGTAAAATGATAAGCGTGGTCTTACATAAAAAAAACAAAAATAAATATACGGGTTGACTTGAGAACCTCGTTTTTTCGTCGGTTAATATTTACTAATAGTGTAAAACTGAACAGTTTGTTTGTTTGTTTGGTTAAACGCGCTAATCTCAGGAACTACTAGTGCGAATTGAAAAATTATTTTAGTGTTTAATAGCCCATTTATCGAGAAAAGCTATAGGCTATATAACATCACGCTACAACCAATAGGAGCGGAGCATCAATGAAAAATGTTGCAAAAAATTCACAAACGCGGATAAAGTTGCAGGGCAGCATTCTAGTATATGTATATAGATATATAACATCCAAGAATATGCATTTAGCAAATGTGCACAAAGTTACCGCAACCAATGCTCGGAAAGCTCATCCGGAAGTCGTTGATATCCGGCTTTACTAAACGATTCGACCGGTTTCCAGCGCTAATGAATATCTAATTCCGTTCCTATTATGTTACCGGATGCGTGGAATGCTCAATATTTTTTTCAATAGTATCAAATGATTCACTACCCATTTACGATAAAAACCTAGTTGTTTTTGTATATACTTTTGCTATTCATCTCCAAAATCGTAGGCGGAAATAATAACAAAATAATCTAGGGGCATAGCGCTCTTCATACCGAAACTAAACATAGCTTGTGCTATGAGTTTGAGAACACGGATACTATTACGGATACTTAGATACAGTAATCTATATATTAATACGTGAAGCGAAAACTTTGGATCCCTTTTTACGAAAATTGGGCGGACGGAGGAGTATGAAATTTCGCACACTTATAGTTTATACAGAGAAGAAGTGACGAATGCTAAAATTTTTAAACTTTAAAAATTACGTGAAAATTGCTTAATGAAATTACACGCGTCCAGTATATGTGATTACCTGTCATGGTAAGTAAGCCTATACAATGGCAGCTCAAGTTATACTGGCCACTAAAAAAACCATGGTCGAAATTCGACCACCACGCGATCTAGTTCTAGATCTAGTATTTAAATAAATACATCACTACATATTATAAAACATAGTCCCCCGCCGTGACTGAACGGATTTTCATGCGGTTTTCGCCAATAGACAGAGTGATTCACGAGGAAGGTTAAGTGTATAATTTGTTAAGGTATTGTGTAAATTGGTTGAAATATGATGATGATTGTTGAAGATGTCTCTACTACCCGTGCAAAGCCCGGGTAGGTTGCTAGTACTATGTATAAAAAAAACTTGTGAGGAGTCTTTGGAACACCCGGTTGAAAGTAGAAAGTTGCCCTAACTAATATACCTACGGATAATTAGTACAAGATATTACAGTAGTATCGCGCAGAATCCACAGATGGCGTAGACGTAAAATAAATCAACTCAATTACAATTTTAGAAAAAGCAATTTGAAGGTCTCCCAGGTACTGAAGATTTATTTGGTACGGCGATCGAGAAACGACTGGTACGTCAGGGGGTTCGATTCTCGCTCAATGGAAATATTTGTATACAAAATTCCTTCTCGCACGTTACACTTCAGACGCTTGGCGGCCGGCCGGCTAGCTTGAAAAAAGTGTTAGCGCAACAAAAAATGCTGAACGCGAAAGATTTATTTTATTTACGGCATCTGTGGATTCTGCGCGATACTACTGAAATTTGATGTTGGTTGTATAAGCGGTTTCTGCTACTTGGACTTGTACGAATGAGAAAGATAGAGACGGCTGAAAATATTAGATCTTTCATCACACGATAAGTTGGTTTGGTTTGGTGTATAATCTTCTTTCTTTCACCATATTTTTTTATTTATGTAAGGATACTAGTAACATATAATGTGTTACACACATTACCAGTATTCTTGTTAACCCTTCCCGCTAATCCCGGACTCCTGCTATTTTAGGTGTAATATGCATGATATGCAGACGTGAGAGTGTTTGTAGTCGGTACAATTCCGACACACACGCACAAATAAAAAGGAGTGGCTTCGCGTCGGTATTGTAAGTACTAGGGGTTTGATCCCGCCACCAATTCATCGCGAATGCGACACCTTAACCGTTAAACTACCGCCGCTTAAATTATCCAAAAAACCTTAAGCGGTCCCTAGACGATCATGCGGCATGACATGCTGAATCATCATGCTGCATGAAGGAACTATTGAGAGTCTTTCATGCAGCATGATAATTCGCTTGGAATAATCATTTTATTCAGTCGATATAGATAGTACAGTGAAGAGGTCTTCTGCGCTTGTATGAAGAGGTCTTCTGCGCTTGTATGAAAATGTCTTTGTCAAAGGCAGATTTATAAATAAATAAATTTGTAAAAAAAAATAAAAGGAATTGTTAATCAAATGCCAGCACTTAGTTTGCATGTCATGAACGTAGTTTGCATGTCATTCGCATCAATCAATACAATTAAACGGTCATGCATGCATGACAGCACGTAACGCATGTCATACCGTATGATCGTCTAGGGACCGCTTTAGGCTTGCGTCTATTATTTAAGTAGGTTCTATAAGCTGTCTTATTTATTACTGTCAGGTACTATTCTTTATTTGCCTTCTAAATAATTCAAGACCTAACTGGAATAATTACCTTAATTACCCTTTTCTTCACGAGGCTGCAAAACGACAACAATGTTTCATATGACGTGCAAATTTCTTAAGTAATTATTTCAATTGTATTTTTTCTGTATACTTAGAAAGGGCATTCATATTCAATCATCGACTAATCGTTTTGGGGCATCTATGTATAATATTTTTGTGAACTTGTTTAAACATTTCCTTTTTTATAAAACTGCAAAAAAAGTTCGCGAAACATCACTTTGTTGTTTGTGATCTGATTTTAATAAACATTTTTACGTTCAGTGTAACTTTAAAATGGTCAAATTATAATTTCATTGTTATCGTAAATTTATTTGAAAGATACAACAAGAAACTCCGTAAAACTAAATTATTTAAAATAACGTGTACAAACAACACCATTTCTATTTTTTTCTATTTTTGCATATGAAAGACAACTCCCGCATTAGGAATGACTCCTGTGTCTCGGGGGACTTTACAAGCATACCAACAACGGACACAAAGAACACCCAGACTCGGGAGGGAATGAAACCCACGACCTATGGCGTAGCAATCAGGGTCACTAACCACTATACCAACAGGCCAGTCGTAAACCATTGTGTAGATTGAATATCTTTTAATCATTTTTTTCAAGATTTTAATGTAATTTAATAAATATAAACATGCCTTTGTGGTACTTAGTGTACGAAAAATAATAGTAAGTATATGAAATAATTGAGTATATCTCGTTATTACGTTGATTCTGACGTGTTTTAGTTGTACTACTGGCATTATTTAGAGGGTTTGATTCTGTCCCAGCACTGCGTGATCCATTCACTTTTCTACCACTAGTATGAAAATCTAGTGACGTGCAACTCACAATACAAACGATCGATGATCGCCTTAATGTTTATTAATTTTTTTATGGGATAGGGGGAAACCGAGCAGACGGGTCACCTGGTGGTAAGTGACTACCGCCGCCCATGGGCACTGCAACTCAGGAGTCACAAGTGCGTTGCAGGCCTTTAAGATGGGAGTAGGGAAAGGGGGGAATAGAGGTGAAGAGGTGGAGTGAGGAGGGTTAGGGCCTCCGGTAACCTCAATCACTACGTGAAACACTACGCAATCATTATTTCACTGCCGGTTTTCTGTGAGGCCGTGGTAGATATCACTTCGGTCGAGTTGAAACATGGCCATTTTTTAACACGGTTAGCTTCACTTATACCTTACTAACAATGTTATCAAATACTTTTAATTGTCGTACCTAAATCAAAGTTGTATGTATGTGCAGTTTGGGTGTTAACACAGTCATTGGGCATCTAGGAGATCATCTGATGATGGATAAATCTCTCGAGTTTGGGCTCATATGATTCGTTTTGAGGAGTCCAACTGATTGGGCTTCGTAATGATGGTCTGACGATGAAGACAGGAGGTGGAACTCTTTTTTACTTTTTAATTCGGTTTGCTTCTTCATTCCTGAATGGCCGTCAGCTTCTTATATTCATCTTTGTTAATGGCCAAGCTTAACAAACGCTCGACGGAGGTAATACCGTCCACACACTCTTGAATGTTGCACAGCCACGATTTTGTCCTTCGCCCAGCGCGTCTCTTTCTTTCTGCCTTACCCATCATAATTACTTGGAGCAGAAGCTAAACGATAATTATTGTTTAACTATTCTTCAATCTTATGCTCCAGGACCAATGACCCGGTTAAAGATTGCATTTTTATGCTGGTAGTGGTGGTTCCGCGAGCTTTTAAAGGGTGTAAGTAGTACTCCAATGGGGTGGTTACAAGGCACAGAAATTTTGCTGCCCTTATTGCGTTCATTTATGTCAGAGGATCCATTAACCAAACTAGATATTAAATAATATATGATACATTTTATAGTACCAGAATAATGGCACCAAGTATCCCTAAAGCAAAATTTAGTGCCACTAAAGACCAAGACGCGTGTCGTCATTTTATAGTAGAATATGGTGACCAGATTTCTTTAGTTTTAGGAACTATCGCGAGTTTATAACATTGTTTTGTATAATTAGCGTTCTTACTCCAGAAATTAAACAAAAAATTGATTCGAATTCCAATTTTGATTTCGATTCCGACTCGACTTTGATACTAACTCATAATTGTACTACTAATTCAAAAATTTCCTAATTCAACTACTTTAAGAACAAAAAACTTTATATTATGTACTTATACTACTCGTTTTTATTTATAATCTTAATTCATACCCTAAATAGAATATAATATACATCTTATTCTTTAAAATAAAATGGTCTGAGCTCGATTTAAATGACTGCAATTTGTATACTCTTAGGACTGTACTCCATACTGATGTTAACACTTTAGTGTGTGTCAAAGTATACATTTTAAATAAAAAAAAGGTATACTTGTACTCCTGGATTAAAAGGATAGATACCTTGTCTTTTTCTACATTCCTGAAAACATGCAAAACTTCATGATGATAGATTCAATACTTAATTCAGGCATGAAGTTAGGATTAGGTTCTAGTGTAACACTTTTAAACGTATGTCATAGCCAGTGGTAGTAAACTTTAGCAACGCCAGTTGATTTCGTACAAAATGTAAGTACACCACAGATTTTTATTTTATCACCAAGATAAGGCAAAATAAATACCTTCTACACTTAAAATGAAAACATCAAGATTAGTTAACGTTAAGATTTAAGAATCTCCGCCCTAATCTACTTTGTGGAAAAAGAGCATATCAACACCGTTACACGGTAGACACTTCAAACATTCATATTATGCACGAAACACTTCCCAAGGTGGGAAGTGTTTCGGTAATAGTGTAGTAGTAATAGTGCGTCTGTCTGCCGCTAAGAAGTGAAATACCTCGATGGAATCTCTCTTTTCCGATACGATCAGCCTGGGTGTATTCAAGTCTAAAATCTAGGTGAACCCGCTCGCACGCTTCTATATAAATCGCATCATCTTATATTATCCGGTGAGATAGTGAGCAAAATACAAGAATATTATTGAACTAAAATAAAACGTCTAACGTAAATGTGGTTAGAGATTCTCAGCTTTTAAACTCTCATTTAAATATATATTTAATCTTAATAAAAACCAATCTTGTTTTGAAGCTAAAAGTTAATAACGCAAACTGTCACATATAACAACTTCTACGAAATAAAATAAATCCAACCATACTGAACTAACTCTGATATACTTCAGTTGCACATATTTTTTACTAGTCCCACAGAATGTACGATGTTTGGACCCCTCGTTTATATCACTAATATAATTTTATGGGTCATACTTCACCTGTTACGCCAAGGTGGGTGGGCAGCCAATTTGGCGGTTTATTAAGCATTTACCTCGTTATGCCTCGGTTAAGTCGCCCGATATTCGTTTTGATTGAATGAGTACGCTTCGTTGCCGCCATTATGTGACTTCCAGATTCTTCTATGGATAGAACTACTTAACTTCTACAAGGTTTGTTTTACGGCTTTCCCCGTGACACATTCCTTTTAGAAAACAATAATTATCAGAGTATTTAATTAAAGTTCATGTAATTGTTTTAATAATTTATGTTTTAAAATCAAATAATTGATGAAACAATCAGCAGGCTTACTTGCGATACTAATTAAAATGTTGATTTGAATGATAAACGAGTTCGTATAAATTCGTCTTTAATACGAACTCAATATCAATGTTGTACTTCGGGAACAAATGTTATGGTATATTACGAGTGAAGTGCATCCATTTGATTATTGACGTAAGTAGAATTAATAGAATATGAGTAGAAAATATGATTGTTATCAATTTTGACTAACACTATTTTTTAACATAAAAACGACAAGGATTTTTTTCCTATACGTACTGACATTAATTCGAATTAAACTCCATTTCATTTTGACTGAGAAGCTTCCCCAAATTATGAATTTAAGTTTGATCTTCCTAAACGGCGATCATAAAAAAAAATTACCATACATTTTAGATTAACCATACTTTCCTGCAACTAGGTTGCAAACTGCAATAAGTTATTTTAACTACGTAGAATTTTTCAAAGAAAGATCTACGAAGAAAAATTAATGTCTACTAACTTCAGACATCAGTATAAAAACGGCCTTTATTCTATCATAAGTAAAAAAATTAAAATGCATCAGATTCTACTAAGACATTAGCAATATACATTTACACAATTAATAGATAATAATAATAGACACTAATAGAGATTAATTCAACTTTCACATAATAAAAAAAATGTTTTTAAAAACAGATCAATTACCTTCTTCTGAGATTGAACCTATATTCGTGGGCGAAACGAGGGGGAGGGGGGGCAGGGGAGGGCAACTGCCCCTACTGACTTTAGCTAGCTCACGTAGTACTAAGGTAATAATAGTAATCAAATTTTGCTCCTCCCCTGGGCTCAAAGCCCAAAGCTGGATACATCCATGGAAGTATGGATATTTATTGCTCTTTCACGGAAAAACTACTGAACCGATTGCGATGAAACTTGATATCTAGATAGCTGGGCACCTGGATTGACATTACTTTTATCCCGGTATTCCTACGGCATTGACTTAAACGGGTGAAACCGCAGGGCGCAGCTAGTAGGACATAAAACAGTATTTACCCCATCTGGTACGTGCATGCATGCGGAGTAGATCAGTAGATAGAACTTTTTCCGACAAAATCACCTTTTTGTAAGTAGAAAAGCATGCCAACAAAGGACAAAATATATCCCAAAAAAGTGCGTTAAGCGCAGAGACTATCAGTATTAGTTTCACAAATTTCTTGACAATCTCACATCGACCTAGATATTGAAAGTTACGTTTGGTTCATTGGCTGGCATTATTGAGAAATGATGGAAAGAGGGTATATCAAATTAATCGCCCTGTACTCCGCAATGGGAAGGACAAATTGAACGGAATAGAACTGAATAGTTATGGTCGGGCTATTATATGGCTGTTCAGGTACGAATAAATCACGTTTTGGGTGGTCCCAAGTTATATGTTTTAATGGTAAGGTGGACAATGGCTTTCTTGTGTTTTCCTAATATGGGTACTAAAGTCATATACATCTACTTAGTATATATGGGCGCAAATATTCAAATATTGTTTTTTAAGTGATTTTAATTATTATAGAAATATCCAAAATACATTAGATTTGTATTCAAATAATTTATTAGTAAACAGTAAAACAATTATTTATCAAACTCTAATATTTAGTTCTAATAGACACTGTTTTGTCTGTTTAAAGTCAAAGTTATGGTTCAAAAACTTATTTAAAATGTGCAAAATAAAGTCTATTAGAATTATTATTATTATTCCGTATCAAATTTTATTATTTTATGCATTAAATAAAACTTAATTTCTATTGAATCCTGATTGCAGCGCCATCTGCTGACGATCTTTATAAAAATAATAATTGTTTGTATTAAATAAATGTAATTTCTGTAAAACAAATCATTTAAAGTTGGATAAAATTGATTTTGAATATTCAAGAATTATTAATGACTAAATCATTTTATTTATTTGTTGTAGTCGTTTTTCCGTTTAAAAATCTATTGTAAGGTTATTTGTAAAAACGTTTGGATTGTGAAAAAAGGGATTAGTACTGTGCTGGTGATTGTGTGAAAATAAACTAAGCAATTTTTAGTGCTTGTTTTCTTTCTGATGGACCCTGATTAGAAAACCCTGGCGTATCGCTGACATATATTAAAACATCCGAGTCTTTTAACAACTAAGTTGGGGTTGGCTTTCAGTCTAACTACGATACTGCCAAACTTAGATATTTTAAGCGAAGTGACTGCCATCAGACCTCCACAACCCAAGGATTAGGCGATATCAAAGTTTTGTAGTTAGACCAGGCTGTCGGACTTTTTTTTAGGGTTCCAACTACCCGTAACGAATGCCACAGATGTTCGTATGACAACCGGGACCGACGGTTCTCAATGTGTCAAGAATGGTCACCCATCCACGAGCCCCTCTTAGTGTATTATAACGTCTAGGTGAAGTATATTGCCGCTCTGTCACATTTTTAGTAGACACGTAAATTACAGATACTCATAATCTATCTAATGCAGGATTTGACTACACGGGTACCGCAATGGTGAAAGTTGTCGCCTCACCACTATGACACACCGAGTGTTGTGGATTCGACTCCTACACGTGACAAAAATTGTGTGATCTACAAATAGTTGTACCGAGTCTGGGTGTTCTTTGTGTGCGTTGTTTACAAGTTTATAAACCTCCTGCGATACATGAATCATTCCGTATGAGGGAGTAATCTTTAAAAAAATATGTTTTAGTGATAAAAAGTGTTATGTTAGTAAAACCCCAATAACTTGTCACGAAACTTTTAATTTAAATTGACTTTGTAGAATATTTTCGTAGTTTTTTATTGATGTATCTAATGGTATACCAGCGGTTTAGCAACTTTACTGTCGTTCATTAAACGAGGCTAATTTAATTCAAAAGATAGTGCAGGACTTTCTTATATTACAATGTAGTACCAATATGATACAAAAAAACCCGTTAGATAAATGTCATTAATAATAATAATAACTTGAGACACCTCACACATGGCCGTCTGATTCCATACTAGGCAAAGCCTGTACTATGGTAACCAGACTGCTGATAAACATACTTATATATTACCAAATACATACATATTATAAATAGATTACACCCAGACACAGAACAAATGATCGTGCTTATCTCACAATTATTTGTCCTGGGTGGGAATCTAACCCACGACCTCTGGCTTAGCAGTCAGGTTCACTAACCACTAGACCAAAAGGCCAGTTATTAGGAAAAGTTAAAGTTCTCATGTCACGTATTATTATAACGATTACGCGTATGACCAATACGTTCAAAGTACTTAAGTACTCAAGGAAATACATCTATTTACCTCCCTAATAGGAAAGTAAACGTTTATGGTCACCTAAACGTTCATTTACTGGGGCATTTACTCTACATATGCTGTGAAACAGTGTATTTTACAGCAGTCGCGTGGCGTGTCGTGAAGAGTAAAGATTTCTCACAAAAGAAAAAAAAATGCTTTAAACGGGGGAATCCCGTAATAACCGATGTAGGATGTTGCCAACTTTTGGGCACATGCTTAACCCGGGAAAAAAGGAGATTGCTTTTTTGAGTTTTGTAATTTCATTATATTTATTTTAATTAAATGAAAACTCTATGGGCATGTATGACAGTTTTTTGTTAAATCTTTTTTTCCCGGGAAGCACGAGATTAAGTGACATTGTGGATAACATTTTACTAATTTTCGCTTACACACTTTAGGGGCTCCTGTAGCTCTGGGGCCCCGTATCATAGATACGGCTGATACGGCGGTAGCTACGCCCCTGTTTCACAGTATGTTTATGGTAAGGGCTCCAGTGAACGAACGGTTAAGAACTAGGCTGACTTTAATTTAATATTTAGGCATTTATGAATGGTTTTATGTATCCACATTATATGGTCTTAAATTACTTGAATACCACATTATATATGTAGCAAAAACAATGCGCAGTGGACGGAGTCGTCTACGAGTCTAAATTTGAAAAAAGAGCCCAATACCATTACCAAAAAAAAATTTTTTATCGTTAATTCTGAAAATGTTATGTCACTAATTAAATCATATTAACATACATTTACAAGTAAATATTTGTATCAAAACTTAAACATTTATAAGAAAAAAAAAGAATTCTGGGTTTCCTAATAATAAGGGAGTCCAAAGGGCAAACTGAACAATATAATGTTCAGTGCATGAATGTCTTTAAAAAAGTAATAAAATCGCTGACTGAATATTAATATGAGCATATGCAGGTGGATGCATTGTTTATGCATCATGCATGGTGATATGATTGAACGTTCACATCATAGCAATTCTGATTCTATAAATTAACTAAGAAAATCACGATTTAGCAATATTTTTTTAATAACTTACAGATACAAAAGAGGTGTTCCGACACTGGACTTCGAAGCATCGTGAACAAAATAATCTAATAAAATGTATTACTAGAAGTTATTCTTCTAACAAAATAAACCTTTTACAAAATTGAATGTGCCCAGTGATTAACTGTCGTACATTCACTGGATCTTACAATTTTTTTCACTTTTGCAAAGGAAACCCGCGGGCCCTTACGTAGGTGCCCACCATATTTTTACTCTCTGCAAATCGTAAGCAATTTAGTGTCAATAGTGTCGAAAATTACTAAACGTACATTAAAAAAAATATAAGCATCAACTTGTTTATTCATTCACTACAGCCTTTACCCTATTTAGACGCCATTTTGTTTGCCATTCCATTTTGGGCACGTGCGATAACCAGATCCCTACACTTAACTTTCTAAGTATAAACAACATTACACCGCTTTAATGGCTAATTAAATACTCCATTCACTGTAATATATTAAGAGTTCGTATAATCAGCAATGTTATTAAATTCAGTTCATTCATTTATATCCAGAACACAAACAGTTCACACACGGCCGTCTCATCTCAAACTAGGCAGAGACTTTACTACGGTAACCAGAACAGAATATTCAATACAGAACAAATGATAGAGCTCATCAAAACAAAAAAAAAATAATTGTCGTAAACAATTGACGATCTATTAATAATAAGGGTAACCTGGTGGTCGAATTTCAACCTTAATGTTTTAAACTTTAAACCTATTTTTAACATAATTTTAGCTATAAATTGCCAGTAAAAGTTGAACTGTCAATGTATGGACGTTACTTACCGTGATAGGTCAACATATATACTGGACATGTGTAGCTTGATGTAGCTGTTTTAACATTATTTTGAAATATATAACATGTATTTTTTTACAATTTTTCTTTCTGCTCTTCTTCTACTTATAAACTTAAACACAAGATTTCACATTCCTCCGTGAGCAAATTTGCTTAAAAAGAGGAATAAAGAATTCTTTATATGTTTTACACAGGGTACATATGCAGGATGTTACAGACAGATATGATAAAATTTTAGGAGCGCTAGGTTATCGGGCAAATAGTTGATTTACCTTGAAAAAACAATGGCTTTGATTTTTTTTTCTTCGGAATCAAGCATTGTAAAGTCACCTTACTTTCAACGTTTCAAGTTGTACCTACTCAAGCACGATTTACTCCTGTACATTTTTTATGTTTTGATAGCTTTCTTTTTCTATGGCACCCATTACACGGTAGGTTTTGCTGTCAGTTTTGCCACAATCAAAACGTTGATTGACGAATAACCTATCGTCTAACGCAGTGATTGACGGTTGTATGATGACATTTTAATGTTGACATTATTTCATCAATCACCAACGACCATCCGTCAATCATGACTTTTGGTAATGATTGACGTTTGCATGAGCATCTAATGGACGCCTATACGTCCGGTTCTAATTGAAGTACTCGTTTTGTTCTAAGAACACTCGCTGGAATGAGTTCCTGCATTTGAGCTTTTGCCCACTTAAATTTGTTGAGTTGGAGGGAAGCTAGGTATTAACATTTAACTTAAATTTAATGCTACCGAGCAGCAAGGGTCCTCCTCCACCAAATAAATAAAATTGAAGTGTCTGTTTGTAATGGCACTTAGCTTTTTAATAAATGCATCTGGATGTTTACGCGATACTTATACCAAAAAATTTTTGTCTGTTTGTTCCGGCCAATCTCCGGAATGGGTATACCGGTTTCTAAGGAACTTTCACTAGCCGATAATTGGTGTTATAAGGAGTAACTTATACTACTTTTATTTTTAAAAAAGGATTAGGGTTCCGCGCAAAAAATATTTGTACACGCGAGTGAAATCGCGCGGGGCACAGCCAGGATAATATACGAGTATATTGGAAAAATTCTTGCACTTGAACACTCAAGGGTAGACAACAAGGGATAACAAACTTCAGGAATAAACGAAACCTCTTATGAAGTTCCTAGTGTTTCGTCTTGTAGATGTGCCAAATATATATCATACAACTGATACATGTATCGTGGCCGTGACGTACTCAGTCTGCTTCGAGTAATTCGTGAAAGTAATCTTTGCAACAGGGTGACCATAATTTGCATATAATATAATGTGCAGTTGGAAAAAATTTTTGCTCATGCTAAGACGTGTTTGGTAAACTTCAATAACAGTAAGACGACTTGAAACAGTAGATAATATTTTTACATATGAACCGAGTAACTGTGTTAAATAACCAATAATGCACAGCTCTGCTTAGTTTGAGAATATATTTTTGGAGTCAAAACTTCTTTAGTGGCGTTGTGCACTTTTTGGGATGGGTAAAAAATGTTAAACCAGCGTCAGGACACGTGACCTGATCGAAAATTCGTAAGACGGAGCCGAGTTTCTTATATTTTAAAAAATATAACATTCGAAATTCCAACATTTATGAGCGAGCGGCCAGTACCCTATGTATACATTTAGATATGTTATTACCTACTTTTTATGTTTAACCTAATTATATTTATACAGATGTGTATGTGTATGTGTGTGTGTGTGTGTGTGTGTGTATGTATATGCAAATACATTGTGAAGTTATGTTTTCACTTCTGAAGTGCAGTCCTGCGACTGACAGTTTTTTTTTTAATTCTATGTGATCATCCAAATAGCCATTAGCACGATAAGCGATATGGTAGATCCACACCTTATCTACGACAGCTGAAACTTTAGAAGGAAATAAATAGTCAGAATATTATATATTATGATTTGTACACAGCTTTCTTTCAACCTACTTTAATCAAGTAATGGATCTTATATCATTAGGGTGTTTACAGAAGCTTTTTCTTTCGTAGCTTTGAAGTCAAAGTATTAGTCACCAGTCAAGGTTATGGGTTGGCCTGGTGGTTTCTGGGCTAAACCCCTTGTATTTCCAGAAATTTACAACGTGCGGTCGCTTGAAGTTGTAAAAAAATCAACTTCTAAGTCAACGCAATCAAAAGATACGGTCATTTAAGCCTTAGATTTCAACAAATTTGAACATTTGCATATAAACTAAAACCTATAGGGTATTTCCCATTGACCTAGAATCATGATATTTCATAAGAAGCAAGGTCTCACAATAGAAGTAAAGTTATATTTTGCGGTTGGAAAGTTGACTTTGTCGTAAATCGATGTACCGGAGAGTATTTTTAGAACTGCTAAGTTAAATTTGTTTTTCGGAAAAAACCTGGCATAAATCTTCTTGATTTTATTCCCGAGATGGACGTATTATTTACGTACATGACTGCACGGATGGTGCAATGATTAACGTGGTCGCCTCACCACTACGCCACGCCGTGTGCTGTGGGTTCGATTCCCGAACAGGACAAAATTTTGTGTGATCCGTAAATAGTTGTACCAAGCCCGAGTGTTTTTTGTATCTGTTGTTTGTATGTTTGTACAGTCGCCCGTGACACAGGAATATTCCTAGTGCGGGAGTTAAAAAATACATGTCGGTTTGCTTACGGAACCCTCGGTGTGCGAGTCAGATTCGCACATGTCCAGTTACTAGAATGCTAACTTTTTAATAATTGATAAACAATGTTTTTGCTCTTTAGAATTTTACATTAAAATATTTTACGCTTTTGGGATAGCCGACATCTTTCATAACAATATGTCTACCGTACTCAAAAGACATCCATATGGCAGGACGTTGAGTAACTCATGCAATGTAACACGCGCTCGAAGCCACCTCCATAACACAAGTACGTGACCTCATGCGAATTTCTCACAATCCTAGCTATTACACGACATTTTTGTCACCCCAGCCTTAGTAATTGTCTCCTTTTGCGTTACATTCACGCAGTCGTTTGAAGTAAAAACTTCAAACGACTGGGTGAATGTAACGCACTTGGATAATTATGTAAAATTATGGTACGCACTATTCCGGTTTGGTGACAGACCTTTGACAATCTTTTTCTTTCACATAACCAGAATAGGTTCTTGGTATGACCTGGCCACGACGAACATCTACTATGACGGAATCCTTTTGACGTAGCTGGTAAATGTCACTTATATAATTATTGAAAATAGAACTACAGTTTCAATGATCTTGACAAATTATCACATAATCAATCTGATGGTTACCTGAGCTTATAAACAGTTTTTTTTTAGGGGGCAAACGAGCAGACGGGTCACCTGATGGTAAATGACTACTGCCGCCCATGGGCACCTGCAACTCAAGAGTCACAAGTGCGTTGCCGGCCTTTAAGGTGGGAGTAGGGAAAAGGGTTAAAAGAGTAGAGGAGGGGAGAGGTGGAGAGGGAAGGGTTAGGGCGGCGAAAAGCAATGTAAGCTTTGCTTCACTGCCGGCTTTCTGTGAGGCCGTGGTATCGCTCCGGTCGAGCCGGCCCATACGTGCCGTAGCATAGCTCTCCCACGCCACGATAAAAATGCTGTTTATCCTAAGAACCTCTTTCTCTAATTCTAGCAGATATTTTCTATACCCTACGGCAGTTAAACTGTTCTTTACAATCATTAAGTAAACAAATGAAGCCTGTTCACCTAAGAAGAACTAAAAACATTGAGGGATCCCTTGATTACGAGGAGGGATGATACATTTTGTAAATCTATTCACGCTTAAAAAAGTTTGAGGCCGTTTTTTCCCTTCAACAATTCACTAACTAAGGACGTGATGGCTTGTTGCTGTCTAATCACGAACACTGAGTTCAGCCAACGATATAAATAAAAACTGGACCTTATATTCAATTTGAAAACCTTCTTTTAAAAAATCTTTCCTTTTATTTTATTGTCGTTCTCATTGTCACTAATCTTGAAGGGATAATATTTATCAATTCCATGTAACTCCATTGTATTCTACAATAAAGCTTATTTATTTGCTTTTACTAGTCTGATAGACAGCGTTTTAAAGACATTGCAATAAAAGAATTTTAGTTTATTACCTTCTCTTGCCAAAATGAGTTGAGGATCTCCATGTTTTCCAGCATACTATTATATATTTTTAAAGCGATTTAAGTAAGCATTATTTTCACAATAGACAAAAGTACACAACATTTTTGGCAGTACAATTAATGTTATTGGCTACACGAAAGATTAAAGGCAGGGGAAAGCAGTTTAGAGTTGAGTTGTCTTTTTAGAGAAAAAAAAAACTGTTTTACTTCTAGTATAATTTTACTAATTTTTAAACTTTAGTGTTCTATGATAAAATTATGTATTTACACGGGAATTAACGCGATCACGAAATAGGTATTAAATATTTCGACCAGGTTGCATTGGCCGTGGTCACAGGCTTTTTTTTTTTTTTTGTTTTTTTTTCGTGTGGAAACCCCCTCGGGTCATCACCTCACCTGAGCTAATGGTGAAGTGGTATGTCGGAATCGAACCGACTAAAACCACACGGTGTTCCGTCACAAGTGGGCCTATTGCAGGGGACCCGGGAATACCCTAAGAAGGAAGCCTCCGGGAACGACCGTGGTCACAGGCTGGCTTTTACAGATATTGTAATGTCAACTTTTATACTTTGTCATTTAGCACGAGTATCTTCGGTTAAATAATTATAGATTAAATTTCAGCAAAAACCATTCGGACAATTTATATCAATTTAAGGTGAAGTGCAATTTTCCTTATCGTACAATATGTTAACCATACATATCGCCGATATGTCACGGCCCCTTGTTTTTGATCGCCCACAAACAAGCCGCAACTTATCCAGTAGGTTAGCATTCTGCCAACGCTTGAAACTTAGTACAAGTCAACTTGCTTCGCTGTAGTTTAGACAAGTTCTTGAGGTGTATTGTTGTAAGATATTTTTATGTTGGTGCATGAAGTCTAAATTTAGTAAGAATGGTTAAGACATATACTCCATTTCCTCCATCGGTTTTACTATGAACTCGTAATCACTTTTATTCAAATAAGTATATTTTGATTTATTCCATTTTCGAACTGAAAACTTCTTTAGGCCTGTTGGGCTCTTTTGAAATGGGGAAAAAGAACTGAATTCACACTCAGATACATATAAGAAGTTTTCACTTCTGACGTGTAGTCCTACGACTGATATTTTTAAAATCTTCGAGACATGTTTAACAGTGGGAGAGCTATGTTTCGGCACGTTTGGGCCAGTTCGACCGGAGTGATACCATTGCATTTCGCCGCGTGAGTGAGGTTACCGGAGGCCCTAACCCTTCCCTCACCCCTCTCTCCCCTCTTCCCGCTCTTCCCGCCTTTTCCCCTACTCCCACCTTAAAGGGTGGCAACGCACTTGTGACTCTTGAGGTGCAGGTGCCTATGGGCGGCGGTAGGCATTTACCATCAGGTGACCCGTCTGCTCGTTTGCCCCCCATACCATAAACAAAGACATTTAATTCATTTTGGCTTTGTTTATTCCATAATTTGATTTAGATTTGATGTGAAACTGCTAATAAATAAATCAAATTATACATTTAATTTATTTATTAGCAGTTTAACTTCAATGAATACGATTTCGTTCAATGTCTTTCTTTAAAAAAAGCTCATATTGTCAATAATAACATAATTAGGTATTATATAACAAATATAAAAGAAATCAAGCCATCAGGCAATTTTTCTTGTCTATGAAAAGTTCACTTAAAAGGCTTCAAAAAGATAATTAAAAAGGATATTTTATTTTATAAACTGTGCAAAACAAGAATAAAACTTGAAGTGGAATGAATAATGAAATTGGGCCAAACAAATAAAACGATTGAAGCGTGAACGAAATCATCTCACTTGTTCCGTTAGATATATCAACACAAGCCTCATTGCTTTACCCAACATTACTGAAACATTTATAATACTTGCTACGCCTGCTACACAAAGTCTACAAAGTGTACTACGATGTATCGTACGTGTTCGTGTACAATGGTCTAGAAACTGTGCTACAAAATTGCTACGCCAATTATACTTTGAGGATGCATTAACGTCACTGCGATAAACGTTGCGAATCGATTTGGGATCGAGTGGTTGTGAGTTCGTACCACGCCTAGTGACCACTGACTTTTTTTTTAAAGAATACTAGCAACGTGAGTCACACATTACTAGTATTCTTGTTAACCCCTCCCGTTACGCTAAATGCTTGTGTTAGGAGTAGGTTCACGACGGTTGAGTACTGGGTGGGGTTCGAACCCGCAACCACTTGATCGCAAGTCCGACGCCGTAGCCATTACGCTACCGCCGCTTCAAACCACTCCTACCACAAATATTTAGCTTAGTAATAATAGACACCTCACAAACGGCCGTATTGCGGAGTTAATAACGACTCGCTATATGGTTGATCGAATGAAAATTTATTTACAAAATATCCTATCTTATATACTAGTTAGTTTTATATATTATTAAGTGGGGATCTCAGGTCTTAGCAACTAGAGACACGTATTATAATATGCAGTGTCAGCATTCATGATTGAGTAACTTCCTATGAGGAATCACGTAGAGATTCTGACGCTCTGCTACGTGACTGCCATAGGCCGTCTGATGCCAAACTAAGCAAAACCTTATGGTAACCAGACTGCTGATAAACATACTTGTATATTGCTAAATATATACATATTACCGACAAATTACACCCAGACACAGAACAAATTATCGTGATGATCACACAATTATTTGTTCTCAGTGGGAATCGAATTTAGTCTGAGACATTATAACTAGAATACTAGTAATGTGTAAACTATGGCAATATTAGCCTTATTTAAAACAAAAAAAAGAAAAACATTAAAATGATTATCAACTTACAAAAGCCCCTCCCACTTCGAAACAGGGGCTTTTAGAAGTTAAGTTATTTTTTTATGTTAAGTTTGAGTATGATAATCGGTAAATTCATTACATTAGCAGGAATGTTGAATTTTTAATATATTGTAAAAATATTTATTTCAGTAAAAACGGAATTTTTGTTAGGATATTCTCCATCGTCGAAAAATTTAAGTAATCAGGTACATAGTTTGGCACATGAGTACATACAAATATATATCTGCCACGATTGATGACGTCAACACTTGACGTAAATCGCGTGTTAATCGGAGAGTTGATGAGCTCATTACTTACTGTCAATCCGGCTTGACGTCGGTCAACAGTTGATTTATGGATCGGTCTGCTGGTATATTTTATTTTTGTATTTACCATCAACTAGCATCAATGATACCTGTATTAATAATGTAATTAATTAGCTCTTTTGATGCTATAAGCATATCATGAATTCGGGACCTATGCTATTGGTGCTTCAACTTGCACCATTAAATTTGTGTAAACTAATTGCGCAACATATTACACCAACCGTAGTTTGGCTCCTATTCGTTTTGACGAGTCTGATGATGGAGCCAGCAGAAGGACAGTGGCACTCTTTTGTACTTTTTAATTTAGTTCACTGTTAAAACGTGTCTTTTTAGTTATTCTAAACTAATTTCTAAACTAATTTATTTATCTCTGTAACCTAATGTAATAGAAGAATGAAAGAATAAGGCTCTCCTCATTTCCTAACAATCTATCTTTTCGAATGGTTTTTCTAATACAATCAACAGTCTATGAGTATTTAAATCTCAGTCCATTCTTCTGTACGATAATTAAGCTCAAAGTTAATAACACTTCTATGCCCACTTAAGTTAGTTCTAAGTTATCTTTAATTTTTGTCTGTATTATATTTTTGATGATTTTAGGAAGCTGGTGTAGATGGTGCAACGGTTTAAGTGGTCGCCTCGCCATTACACTGCAGTGTTTTGGGTTCAAGTCAAAAATTTGTGTTATCGACAAAGAATTATCCCGATTGTGTTCGTTGTTTAAGTTTGTAAATCCCCCCCCCCCCCCTGACACCGGATTATTAAATTCAAAGTTAAAATGAAAAGAATATCCTGATGTACTATTCAGCGTTATTTTATTTCGTATTGAATTAAGTTGATGAACTCACGGCCGGTCTCAAGGTAAGTAGTTATCGTTTTTATGTGTGTGTGGAGGTCAGACTGCCATAAAATGAAATTATTTTATTTATAAATATTAGGAAAGTGTTTAGGTTCTTACAAACCTATTTTTTGACTAAAACAACAATAGAAATATGTATGTTGTGGGAGTTTTGAAATGCATCGTGCATCAGATCCTAACGAACAAGTGGTAAATTCTAATGTTCTCTGGAGGCCGTTCTCATATATTGATATAACGAACGGCTGTAGAGATGATAACATTATCGCAATGAGCTAAAATACGGCATACATCTATCCAAAATATTATATTTTACATTGTATAGGGTATTTACTTATTTGCCGATATTTAATACCTGCCTGGTGTAAAGATTCAAGGTCTTTCATCCTAATCAGAATTCCAAATTCAAATTTATATTTTAAAAATATAGCTATGACGTAAAAAAAAAAACAATTATTAATTTGTTTTAATACCGTTCGATATTTTTGTTCCTATGACCATGAAAAATGTGATTGTTTTATTTTCGAATACAAATTCAATCGAAGCACTAACGCAATACAGACTATAACTGTATAGACCAGGTAACAGGTAAACGCATGGTGCAGTAGGGTAGCAGATTCATCTTAAAGCTCGTAAGAATTAGCAAAGGCCTTCAATCTCAGGAATAAAACGATATTGATTTAATTATGTCAAAATTAGAAAGACAAAAGCTCCGCAATGGTTCTTACTATATTTGACTTGTTGAATAGGAATACGAATAAATAGTTATCAGTTTGTCATTTGTGAGTAAAAGTGGATCCGATACGACAATTGAAAACTGCCATCGCACTGGTTGAACACTGGGAAGGAAGCCTTACCATGTCCCAAAGGCAAATTTAATGGAAGATGTGGCATTGTATGTTTGGTCCTGTGTCATTGTTGTGCTCGTGTCATTGTTCATTACAGCTTGTTGAAACTTGTAAAATCTACAATTGCTGCAGAAGTGTATTATTACACGACGCGACGGATAATTCTGAAACAATACAGTGAAGTGACTTATGACCCCCTTTGACTGATCATCAGTCGGAGCACGGGACCTTATAGGCCCCCTGCTTCGCCCAGGTGGAGAACCTAGGTGAAGCACGGGTCGTAGAAAAACCAGGGTTGGTGAAGCCAGAAAACAGTTTCACACTTCATTTTGTCCGAAAATTCTACTGTGCACTTGAGCCCTTTCTCTTTAATAGGGCCAATAACATCATCCAGATTTACCGACTAAATAAGATCCATTGTAATAAGGCAGCTATTTTTAACGTGGCTACAGACTATGGGTTACTATGAAACTGAACAATTACTGTCAGTAGTACGTTAAGATATTTGTACTCATGGAAAAGTATTCATAACTTGGCTCTTCGTTTACACATCCTCTCACACACACCCATATACATATGCACTACACACAAAGAGAAGTCTTTTTCAAACTGATATTTTATGTAATTTTGTTCTCTTTTCATATTTTGATTCGCTAGTTTACGGCAATGTTCGTTGGGAAGTGGCGCTGTAAGCCGAAATACAGGTTTTTCACCTAGTTCGGCAATGGATGCTAATTCATGTCTGTTATGTGTAATTAAATCTAGCTAAGTTTAAGCACACTGTAAGCATATTTTTTGGAAAGTAAACTTATTATTTATTATAAATAAGTGAGAGTTGTCAATTGCTCTAGTCCACTCTTCATAACTACGCTTGTCTACACACCAGTTCATTAATCCCAGCTCCAAGGTTTCTATGGCAGAGGCAACAATTAAATTTCTTTAAAATGATAAAAAATGCATGGCGATTAATTTACGACGTCACTCGTGGTGTTTATATTTATATCAACTGTTACTCGCATATTTTAGTCATATATATTACAAAACATAGGTTATCAGAATATCAGATCCATTACAGATAAAATTATAGGAATGTGCTGCGCTCTAAATCCTCTTTCCTAGTAAATATATGGGGAATGCAATAAGTTAGCAGCTGAGTGAACAGTAGGGCTCTCAAGTAGAGGGTTCAGTGTGTAGATTTCAAACCATAACAGCACTTCTCACAATCACTTTTATTTTTCACTTTATCTGAGCGAGTGAACCAGCGGTCCCGTTTGGTGCCTCCGAACCACTCGACGACTTCCAAAAAAGTGCGCTCTCATGTCCGTCCGGACTCAAAACGAAATTGTCGTCCCTTCCGCTCACGTGACTCGTAAAGTCACGGCGTACGTATAATAAAATAAAAATTTCATGATGATCGGTTAACTAGTTAAGGCGTGGAAGTATAACAAACAAACTGATATTCGCATTTATTATACTATAATAACTTCACACATCTCACACACGGCCGTCTGATCCAAAACTAGGTAGACCCTGTACTATGGTAACCAGACTGCTGATAAACATACTTAAATATTTCTAAATACATATATACTATGGATAAATTAGACCCAGACACAAATTATCGTGCTCATCACACAATTATTTCTCCTGGGTGGGAATCGAACCCACAGCCTATATTATATTTACTTAATCTGTCATAAATGACTCCACAGGGACTTTCACATCTGTAGTTGATTATGTGCCAAAATTCCACGTCTCAACGCTGTCTTCCAACATACAGGCTATAGCCTAGTTTGGAAAACAGTTCTCAGTATCGTTAGAGTAATACATCTTCAAATGTGTAAACTATAATTTGTTCGAGTAAATGAATGTGTATGTATTTATTTTTGTGTCAAATAAATATTTTTATTTATTTATTATTTATTTTAGCCTCTGGCTAAGCGGTCAGGGTCACTAACCACTAGACCAACAGGCCAGTCAAATTATAAGTTAGAATAATAGGTAATTAACTGAAACTCTCATTCCTCCACAGACACAAAATAATTCAAATAGTTTCATCAGCGGATCAGTGAGAATAACAAAAGGATTTTAACAAACTTTTACTTCAATAACTATCTTGGCGTTTGTAAACAGAGCGAGATTTTCTTTTTTCCTGCAAGAAAATTTATATTATTTTCCGTTTCGCCCTTTGAGAGTTTCCTTTGAAGATGGTACTCAGAATACTTGAGGCAAAGGCTTCCTTTAGACCGTAGGATAGAGTTGCCAGACTATGCTATCTTTTTTACGATTTTGGGAATACTGATTGCTATTTTTAGTTTTGTGGAAGGTATTAATGTTGTTCTGTGTTTTTTAATTAAACAAGTTTCTATCCTTTGCGGGTCGTAATGGCATTGGATAACATTATCGATGTGTTATCTCAAAAGTCTTTAGCCAAGGTTCTAAGAAATAAGCTTATAATGTGTATTTGATGTTGATAATTATATTAACGATACGCTTTTATATATCTTACTCATCTCACCACTTCTGAGTCAATTTATGAGTCTTTTAGTTTATCTAGTAAATCTAAAATGAATTACTTTAAAGTAATTTAGGAAAGGTGAATTTTAATCAGTCCAATAGTTATTTGATTTATGTAACATTAATGAATGTTAACTGTTAGCTATTAAGTAATTACGATATTCACAATGGATGTTTTTATAGTTTTTCTCTTGGTCAGAAGTGACACGATCTACACCCAATTTTCTTATTTTCATAATCAGGTTAAACCAATATTTTTAACTTAGTTATTGTAATTAACGTGTCTTATTCAAAACATGTATACTTTTTCGTATATTGAATTTACAGTACCACTGTAACGACAGCATCGGGCTTATTGTTTTAATAATATGTTTAAAAATAATCACATCAGTTGTGGGAAAAATCAAGGATCGCATGTGGCAACCCTGCCATGGAGTTATGGCTTAAAAATAGATTAAACCGAACCACGCTAAACGATATCGGCTGGAAATTGCTTTAAGAATACCCCCTTTGTGCTTCACTGTGTTTGTAACTAGCTTTTATATGACTGTAATATTGCGAGAAATTTCCACTTTAATGAAATTGTACATTATTTTTTAATATAACTTTAGATAAAAGGACTGTATTGCGCTTCTTCAACTACTACCGCATTTTATTCAACTCTTTGCTTGCCGTCTGTCATGTTAAAATTATTCGAAAGTTTTTTCTTAAGTCTGTCTTTATTCATTCCATCGGGTTTCAATAGAGCATAATAATAAATTGTAACATGATAAAAACCATGTAAAATGTATGCCAAAATAGAACAAGCGTTAGACATGGTTTAAACTGTGCGTACTTAGTGCAAGATTAAAATAACTATTGTACCTTTATAGCATCTCATTTGGTTCATAAATAAGCTACCCAGTGATTTTTGAAGTGAAAACTTCTTTAGCGGCTTTGTGCACTTTTTGGGATGGGTAAAAAATGTTAAACTCGCGTCAGGGCACGTGAACTGATCGAAAATTCGTAAGACGGAGCTGAGTTTCTTATATTTAAAAAATATAACTTTCGAAATTCAAACATTTATGAGAATCCAGGAGAACTTCCAGTGTACCCTATGTATACATTTAAATATGTTATTACCTACTTTTTACTTTCAAACTAATTATATATATACAGATGTGTGTGTGTATGTATATGCAAATACATTGTGAAGTTATGTTTTCACTTCTGACGTGCAGTGACGGCGGACTGTTTTTTTTTTTAATTTTAAAATACTACTAGTAACGTGGGTCAAAGAATATTAATATTTCTCTACCTAACCTAACTTTCACGCCGGTTTTGTACTGGATGAGTTTTGAACCCGCAACCTTTCAATCGTTAGACTGAGGCCTTCGCCATTATGCCGTCACCCAGTTTAAAACCCTTTGCTTCTTCAAAGTTTCCCGCAGTAGAAGTATATATGTGGTAACTTGAAAGACTTAAGAGATAATAACATAAGATAAAACAGAGTAGCATAAGTAGATTGTATGCAGACAGAGTACATGCTCTCGACAAGTTATATATATTTCCAGGAAATAAAACAATTTTGCAACTAGAGTAGGGCGCCCTACGGCACGATGGACCGACGACTTGAAGAAGGTGAGTGAAGTGAGATGAATGCGGACTGACCGGGATAGTAGGCGCTCCTTGGGGGACGCCTTCGTCCAGCAGTGGACGGTGATAGGCTGATGATGATGATGAATACAATTTGTTTTATTGTACATCAATTGAAAATAGTTGATATGAATGCTAAGCCTAATAGCTAAAACGGTTACTTCTTACAAGAAGCCTTTTGATGGATTAAACGACCATTAGAAAAAGATAGCTTTCAACTTAATCCTCCATTAGTAATTTTATTGGCTGTCTCGTTCGTACCCTGACATTAGTTTGCAGGATTCTGTATTCGTTTCCTGGGTCACGCAAAATGATACTAAGTTTTGCCGTTTTAAATTTTCGGCAACTGAAGGAGTCCCGAAGTAACCGGTAAATGACATAACGTTCGTCCCATTTTATTTGGGGCCAAAAATGTAAATAGCATGTAAAATATGAATGCAAAACAACTCAGAGTACCCATTTGATTTTTAATTTATAAATAAATAAATTTTCAGGAGTAGCAAAGCGAAATCTTGACATGAACAATAAAAGTAGTCCAGAAATAAAATAATTAAAAAACAAATACATAATCGAACGAACATTTACATTTTATGTGAACGGCGTGAAGGATGAAATTCGATTGAATAATACTCCCGTCAGCAAGAGCAGTGAAGCAAGGTATTCCTCTTATATCGATATATAATTATTCGTCTACGTGTATCCTGAGAACCAGAGGTGTATCGATTTGCCTTCAGATGTGCACACTAATCGAGTTATGTAGTATGGATGCAATGGTGTGTTCTAGCTTTGAATTATGTCTGTCTATGTTCTTGTTAATATTGAGCTTGTGTACGATCCGTGATCGACTTCACACATATTATGGAACATCTTCGTATGGTAAATTAATCTCCAATTACATGCATATGTTCATATATATTATTACATACACAAATTCAGCAATCTTATCATTACCATTATCATTATATCAAATTAGATATTTATTTATTTCTCTCTCTGAACTTGACGATGGCTCACTGTCCGTGAATATCGTTCTAGGTGTTAGCATAATACCAGCGCTACTTCTAATGAGGTAGCACAACGCTGAGCTAACGACCATTTTTGGCTCATGCAGAGGTGCCTTTTTTATATTTGTTTTAATATCTTGTACCTGTGTATGAGTGCAAAGTAAATATGTTTCTTTCTTTCTTTCTTTCTATACATGTACTATGTACACGCATGTACGGTGTTGGAGGTGTATTATGTTATTTTATTTTAATAAGTAATTTGATAATAAGGTAACGTGACTCATAGTTTATCCTAGCTAGAAAATAAATTTGTTAGAATTGTGATAAAATTCGGATTTAATGACTAGATCTTAGTATTTCATTAGTAGTAAAAGTTTTTAAAACAGGAAAATGCTACTTCAATGAATTTAAATAAAGAAAATTATATTCGTGTTTTTGCGAGGTGTTGTTTTTATTTATTAAAACTTCATGCACATATTGTACAAAGGCGAACTTAATGCCTTAGGCATTCTCTGCCAGTCAACCTTGGGGTGAAGCAGAAATAAAAAGTGGTAGGTGCAAAGATATGGTAAAGAGTACGAATTTATAAGTTCTTATAATAATAAGATTTATTAAGTTATTAACTAAATTCACACATTATATTTATTGTTGTTCAACTACTGCTCAATTACCTTTTCCTTAAAACTAAATTACTAAAACTGCATTTTTTGTTCTTTTTAAATATTTTTCATAATCCGCAAATAAAACTCCTGACATTGCAAGCGCCTAGCGTTATACCTACTGCCACTAAACTGTATGCAGCGTCTCACTTTGTTTGTGACGTTTTATACACTCTTCTCCCTTTTTCTTTTGTTACGTATTATGGTATCCTCGATAATATATGGGTTGTCGCCACATCAAAAACTCTTTTTATAATAAATATAGGGGCAAACTATAATAGATGATAAAACAGTTCACTATTTCATAAAAGTGAGCTAATAGACATTATTATGACTAGTTATACATGTAGCGATACGCTATTGGTCAGTTGACAATGGTGGGGTGATAAAAGGCTAGGCATGCATTAATAAGTAGATAACAATCACTTGAGTGCTAATTAAGGTACGAACTACAAAGCAGTTACTGGTATTTAGTGATTTTGATAGTTTATAGCAATAGACGTGATATTGTTGCTAACAGATGTATTTCCTTAAAGTATTCATACAAATGGAAGTTGAGTTTATATTCATAGAAACGAAAAGTCTACAAAACCTGTACCTCCACCCTTAAAATATTAAACAAATCCATTATAACTTAGCCCGTAAATAACTCCCAGTGATTTCATCTTTTCTTTCAGTTCGGAGGGTAGCTTAAAAGCCTTTATGCGGTCCGATGACCTAACCTGACCTACACCTCGGAGCGTTGCTTGGACCATCATGAATAAACGAATAGAGGTCAGCTGTCGTAATTATGAGACTTCAACCTTTATAGAATATATTTTCCTGATAAGTTTCTGATAAATTAAAATCTTTTACAAACTGTTTTAAGTTTTATAGCCTGTAATTTTACGACTCATTTTTCTTTTGACATGCGTAGTGTGACGATTTCGTTAAGACAACTTTGAGTACATTATAATAACGAGAATAGTGCTTAAAATGATTAAACAAATATAAATATAGCAGGTACCTAATAATAATAATATATAATTCTATAATATATCACTCGTTCTCATATCTATGCAGGAGCATCCCAGTACCAGCTTCTACCTCTTAACCGCATTCCACGGAAAGCTGAACGAAGGATATTCAGATCGGCTAAACCCCTTAGCGTTGCGTAGAGATGTAGTTTCACTCTGCATTCATTATCATGGAGAGTGCTCCGAAGAATTGTTCGAACTTATACCAGCCGCAGCGTTTCGTCATCGTTCAACGCGACAAAACTTTCATCCCCCTCACTTGGATAATTGGCAATCCACCACTGTGCGGTTTTCCAGATTTTTTTGCCTCGCACAACCAATCTCTGGAACAAATTGTCGCCTGCGGTATTTCCGGACCGATACGACCTTCAAACCTTCAAGAAAAGAGCGTACTCCTGTCTCAAAGGCCGGACGCACTTATGACTTTGAGTTGCAAGTGTCCATGGGCAACGGTTATCACCATCAAGTGACCCGTCTGCTCGTTTGCCCCTATAAAAAAAAAGGTGGACAAGTATGTAAACATACATTCATAAATATGTATACAAATCTATCGATCGATTTGAGCCTAGAACTTACAGAAGTAAAGCAATAAGTACCAATTACAATTGGAAAAAAAAAAATCACCGATACCAATTTTCTAACCGAAACAGTAACTAATTAATAATTTTCTGGATTAATTAGATATATCACCAGCACAACCGCACATGTTTTCTATAAAAAATCTGAGAATATCATCGATTCCCAAAACACAAGTACATATTTTTTCCAAACATCGACTGTCGTATACCCAGTACAAAGTTTAAATTTGATTTGTAGGTACGTATTTACTATTGAGAGTCAATATTGAGTTCCAAACTCAATAAGACAAGCAGATGTTACTTGTTTATGTCATAAACTTGGTGAGCGAGAGTTAAGGGTACTATTGCACACTGTAAGCTATGCATCTTAAGCTAAAAAAAATATGATTAATATATATTTTTACGCTATGGATCTTAAAGCGGTGATGATTTAGTTGCTTATGATAAAGATAAATACGAGCAAAGCAAAGGTCTCTCTCGCAAACACTGCAATGTTACTTGCTCCCCTCCGCAGTTGGCTAAGTCTAAAGTTTCTGCTAGACGTAACGTAGGAAAGGAAGAAAGGAAAGTACATGGGAGGAGATACATGCTCGGTAATACGAAGACAACTCTGATGAGGCTATGAAAACTGAGGCAGAATGAAATGATTTAAGACTTTTATGGAGTTATAAGTTACTACTTATTTACAATTTCCTTCTCTTACATTTCGATACGAAATTATTTTATAGTACGCATTTGAAAAACATTTTTAATAATGTAAATATCATAATATTCGAACAAATGGCAACTATTATCTATATATTAATACGTGAAGCGAAAACTTTGGATCCCTTTTTACGAAAATTGGGCGGACGGAGGAGTATGAAATTTCGCACACTTACAGTTTATACAGAGAAGAAGTGACGAATGCTAAAATTTTTGAACAATATTTGCTACAAAGTTAAAAAAAAATGCAAAAACGGGTACATGGTACAAAAGTCTATACAATGACAGGTCAAGTAATATTGGCCAATGAAATAAACCATGGTCGAAATTCGACCACCACGCGATCTCTAGTGTAAATTAAATACGGATTCTTCACAAGATTTCTATTTCCTGAGATTTAATTCACTTCTTTATTACGAGACCGTGCTTATCAAAACCTCAACTTCACTTCAAAACCTTTAGAACTTGTATAAACCGAAGGGAAAAATAATGTTAAACGTATATCTTGACATAGCTTTTGCTTCGCTTTCTCACATGCTTCACTCAAAATAATATCTGATACATACGCTACAGTCTTATTCAAATGGATGTTCACTTGTGCAGTGGAGCTTCGAGCCGAAATTATATTCCAATATTGTTTTGTGCATCGGAACATGACGACATAGGCTAATTAGCCAACTAAATGTTTGAGTATTAATATTTAATTAAGTATATATAAGTATACATATATGTATTTAGATTATATAACGAAACATAAAGTAGTTATTAGTTGTGTATTCTACCGTTAGACTAACTTAACAAGTTAAATGTTTGTATCATTTGTTTGTCAAAAACATGAATGGCAGAAACGCTTGAACTGCGTAACGCAAAACACCTCATAGTTACTATACGTATTTCGTGGGAGAGCCATGCTTCGGCACGGATGGGCCGGCTCAACCGGAGTGATACCACGGCCTCACAGAAAACCGGCAGTAAAGCGATGATTTCATTGTTTTTCGCCGAGTGAGTGAGGTTACCGGAGGCCCTAATCCCCTCTCCCTCTATTCCCTTCTTTCTCTACTCCCACTTTAAAGGCCGGCAACGCACTTGTGACTCTTGAGTTGCACCTGCAACTCAAGAGTCACAAGTGCGTTGCCGGCCTCATCAACACCTGCTCATGGGCGGCAGTAGTCACTTACCATCAGGTGACCCGTCTGCTCGTTTGTCCCCAATAACATAAAAAAAATACACGATTTAGATTTCCATACTTTAACACTTTAAATTACATATTCCTCTAAACTCCACCGTTTAATTCAATAAAATATAAACACTGAGTTTAGACTAAAACCATTAAAATTGTATAAGGTCAAATTTAAAGGTTAATGGTGTGCTAACCTCTCACTTTGAAAACCCAAGTCTTTAAAATGTGCTTACCTTTTGATCCAATTATTGTACAAAGGGATGATAAATAAAGTTATAATTTAGTTCATCCTTTTTTGGTATGAGATTGGAAGATAATTGGAGGAATGCCTTTGACATACAGTTGAGTTTCAGGTAAATACGTAAACTACTTAATTATAAGATGCTGTTAAGTTTTGTATTGTTCAATTATCACGTTGAGTTTAATTAAAGTTGAATTGACTGGCCTGTTTGTCTAGTGGTGATCCTGACCGCTGACCCAGAGGTCGTGAGCTCGATTCCCACCCAAGGCAAATAATTGTGTGACGAGGACAATCATTTGTTCCGAATGGAATGAAGGAAAAAATTATATGTATTTAGTAATTTATAAGAATGTTTATCAGAAGTCTATTCAATATAGTACAGGCTTGGCCTAGTTTGGGATCAGACAGCCGTGTGTAAGGTGTCTCTAGTTACTATTATTATTCTCTTTACTTATTTAATATACATATAAATTACATTTTTAAATACATTTACATTTAAAAAAAATACAAATATACTTAAAATATAAAAAATAGTGTCCCATCGGTATCGGGTACAGGGACCAAGCTACCGGTGGTTAGGGTTCCAGAGACAGAAACCTCCTCACTATCCCGTGCCGTGTCGTATCGAGAAGGACTGCCTTCTGCATTAGGCTCCTAATCCAGCTGCCTAACGTGAGCCTCTGAAGGTGTTAGTCGAGGCTATTAATATTATATTATCATAAAACTGGCAGAATAAAAAAAAAAGTGTTTAAATATTCGGTCATTTCACTTCTGATGTTCTGAGCTACAGCTTTCAATAAACCTTAAAGATAAGATCGTACTCCCGCCTTAAAGACCAGACAGGTATCCATGGGCGGCGGTAGTCACTTACCATCAGGTGACCCATCTCCTTGTTTTTTTATTGTGTAATGGAATAAGCGCTTGTCTTCCAACTCACCTGATGGAAAGTTATGATGAAGACGACGATGGTACACGCCTATCCAAGAGAAACCTATTCACTCTCCTCTTGAACGTTCCAAGATTATAACTGTCTGGAAAAATAGACGCAATTAGTTTTTTTTTTATGTTATAGTTTGCCCCTTGTAACATAAAAAAGTAACAGTGTTTTATGTCTGCCCAAATCCGGCCCGACGCCTTCCTAAGGATATCGAGAACGTGACATGAGGTCTATCAGGACCTGATTGAGATCATCTGCTCTGCCTAAAAAGTTTTCATGGCCATTAGTCTGTAGGCGTTTTTTTTTATTATTTATATTACCTTTTTCTTTTTTTTTCGTGTGGAAACCCCCACTGATCATCACCTCACCGAGGTCAACGGCAAGGTGGTATGTCGGACTCGAACCGACTAAAACCACACGGTGTTCCGTCACGGGTCCTAATGCCGGGGACTCAGGTGTACCCTAGAAAGGAAATCCCTGTGAATATATAAATATCTAAACTTGAGCACAAATTTCATTTCCCCAGTATTTAGGATTATATGTCTATTCTATATACTCTTCTAATGTAATAAGAATATGCAATGTCCTTAGCAGAAATAGTAAAAAAAATAAATCGATAAAACCAAAACACGTACACCAACATGGCTACTTCCCAGATTAGTTTATGTAGCCTTGCTGTTTTTTTCATATAATATGAAATATATAAGCCAAGCGGTTTCCTGTAAGCCGATATCGCGATGTATTGGGCCGGCCCATATCAGATACGTATACTATAACCGTGGCTTTTTACAGACCCTCCTCAATATCAATATATAGATTAGTTAAATTCGTAGTACAGTTAAAAACAAAAAAAAAAACAAAACGTAGGCACAATATTTACAATTTTTTTAAATTAATAAAGTGATTGAAATTGTTTTCTCCTTCAATTCCTTTTTTTCTGAAGATATATTTTTCGATATTCAATCATAAGGCAGTCGAAATAAGGTTCATGTTATGAGGTTAATTTAGTCAATTAATATCTCATTTGTACCGTTATACCATCTAAAGGAACCATTTTTGTTGTACCAGTCATGAAAACTCTTGTTAATACCTCAACACCGTGTGATTATAATCATATCTAATTATAGTCACACAATGTTTTGTTACGGTTGGAATATAATGTAAAAAAAATCCTTCGATCTCATCATAGAAAGAAAAAATCTTTTGCTCTCTTTAATCAAAAGTGCACTTCTAGTTATTGTCAAAAGCCATTTTATGCGGGAATCTCAGTTACTTTTTTCCTTTTGCTATCATTGTCAATGATGCTGTAGTTCCTTAAACTGACACCTAGTAACACCACAATATCACAAACACTATCACATAAAAGCATAATATGTATATACATCAGTATTTTTTAGACATAGGCATTAATCCGCAAACATCAAAACCTTGTACCTTCTCCAAACTACTCTTTGTTAAACTTTTACACAAGGGACTTGTAGTTTTGAAGAGCAGGGGACTTGAATTACAACCAACGTTTATCTGTTATGACCCGTGCAATCTGCGGAAGGCTGTTTGGGTAATCTATGGCGATTGCACCAGGGATGGTCCACCTTTATTTGTCGGGGCTGTATAATTTTACTACGCAGACTTTTATATGGGTGTAGGGGAAATGTAAAGAAAATAAGTTTTACAGTCAGATACTATAATTGAAAGTCTTTCCCTTTTAGTCTTTGGAACTACAGACCAAATAGTTTTCTCTATATCGTAATAAAAATTAAATATATTAAATGAAGTTAAAGTCAAAAGAACACAATTTTCATTTATTTGTATTTCAAACTAGTTATAAACTACGTGACGTAGACGCGTGTCTATTCATTCGTAATTTTCTAATTGGTTTTACCGATTGCATATGAATTTGCATTGATTGTAAATTCAGGTTTTATCCTTATGAAGGAAGGATTGACTCATTGGTCTTATAATAAAATGTGTGCTTATGTGTGCATGTGATCGTAATTTCGGATTCGATCAACGGCTTAATATAATAAATTATTGGGCTTTTTAATAAGCAAATTGTTGGAAGCGCTCATTCCGGTAGTCTATTTCAAAATTAAGATTTAACTTTAAATTTTAGTATGAAAACTATATAATCACTTTGCCCACGTTGACTTTGATAAGTGTGATAACTAGAATAATTTTGAAATAGGACAACAAAGTAAGTTGAATGTCAGAATATAGGTTCTAACATTTGGTTAGAATCACGGGTCAAATGTTCTTTCCTTTTTTATTATCAGTCCCTATATTAGCGCTCCGAGGTCATTAACCTTTGAAAACGCGTTGATGAACCGGCACCCCACACCCTTATTGTCTATGAAAAGGTAAAGATAAAATGCTTTACTTAAACATTTGCAAAGGCTCTTTATTTTGCATAATGGTTTTTTCTCAAAATTAGTGAGAAGGTATTACTTTAAATGGGAAAGCAAGGGAAGTTGAGAAAAATTACGTAATTAGGCAGACGTTTTAATTTCGTTCGTTTGTGTGTACCTATCTTCGTAACGACGGTGTTTCATGAAACAGCTGGTTTTCAGCAAGACGGCTTACAAAGTAATCCTCTACGTTTCAAATCTGTAAGGATTTTCGTTATAATCTTTGAATCTTTACATTTTTCAAAGTTAGTACGCCATTTTTTTTTACGTTCTTACAGTTTTTTAGATCGTTACTGGTTTTTAAGATTTATTTATTTGTTAATTTGTTTGATGCATATTTTACACGGACACTATATTGTATCTGCACCCTTTTTGGCTTCTATAACTTTAAGTTGTAGAAATAAGTATAATTAGTTAAATGAGACTCGGACTTTCTTAATACTAACTTTTAAACTTTCGCGTTCCATGATAAAATATTATAATACCTTATCGTGATCGCGTTAATTCCCGTTAAAACGTAAATAATATTTCTTAATACTTAAGGCGGAGTAATGTATAGGGTTTAAGGAACTAATTGAGGATGTGTCAAATGATGAAATATTGATTTTCCTTGTGCTCCCAACGCAGCAGCTTCTTCAGTGTGCGTTTATTTGAGACGATTTTGTTCGCGCTAACCCAACGCGACTGCGTGTGCGACACAGTCGTTACAGCAAAATACGTAATATTTTTGGGCAAGTACGCTTTATGCTTTTTTAATACTGCTATTAACATGAATCCCATTACTAGTATACTTGCCATCCCCTCTGGTTAAGCTAAATGTTTGTACAAGGAGTCGGTTTACGTAGCCAGCCGCAAAGGGGCGACGTCTGTGTGTACCTGGACGTGGCGGGGGCCGGGGTTTTGCGGGCAGGCACTAGAAGGGTGAACGCTGAGGTCGTAACAACAGTCATTCCTGGGCCCTCTCCTATTTTAGGTGCGATATAGCACAGCGTGTGGTTTTTAGTCGGTTCCATTCCAACAATCCGCCCCGCTGAAAACACCCGTGGTGGTGGCCATTCGAGTCTGCAACAACTAGATTGTGAGTCCGATGCTTTTTCCAGGTTATAACGTATACCAATATATATGTAGGTATAGCTACATAACAACAGAATATATAACCTAAATATATTCTATACTAAACTATTAATACTGAAACAATGGCTTTAGTCCATTTTGCCTTTTCTGTTCTACATGGGCTATTAACATAGTTTTACAATCTTGTTTTTGAACGGGGAAGAAGGTTAATGATGAGGGCTGCGTTCAGAAGCGGAACCTTTAAAATAAACAATTGAGAACCAGATGAGCCAATGTTAGAAACAAAAGCTTAAGAAGATGGTGTGACCTTGGCTGTCTAATGTTATCTGTGATAGCTTTCCTCTGGTGGTATAGATTCTTTCGTTTGTTCGAAAAATAATTTCCGTTATTGGTATTCATATCTATAAAACACTGGCGCTCATGAGTCTGTTTCGAATAAACAAAAATAGATTGGGATCTGACAAGAGCCCTTCATCATGAAGAGTAGCGACTTGTTATTGTTAAAACTAGCAAGAAATGAAATTTACTGAGCAGAAAGTCTATTTAAGACAACCCAAACAGGTGATGTGCTTGTTAATGGCTATGACTGACTACTTCCTGCAAAACAGACGTCTATAAAATCTGACCTGGAGATCTACCATATATATAGCTATCACGAAACTACCTCCTTCTTAAAAGTTAAGCAGCATATTTACATAGAACTAGCTAAACTGAAAGACCTGACCAAATTAAAATTAAATTAATTAAAAAGTAAGAAAAAAACCTTTTCCTAAATTCTGCATTTTTCTGGGCAAGTTCAAAGTCTAATTTAGTCCAAATTTATAATTATATTATTATGTTTAAAAGAATGTAATCTAATATTTAATAAAAAGCAGTGATTTTTTAATGATTGATTTTTTGATTTTGATTGATAACTCTTTGAATAATTAATTTGTCTCTAAAATAAGATTTCAATATTCCAACAGAAAGGCATTTTTGTGTACCTCTATATTATATGAATCCAAAAGTTATCAGCAACCGCCGTGTTGTCCACATGAAGCGAACTCACTAAAATCTGACCGAAAGCTTGATGGATTTGCATCCGAAATGAGCGTAGAGTTAAAACGTTTTATACTTTATAAAACGTACATATATACCCCTTTGTCAGTTATTCGACTTAAGAGAGAGATTCCAACTGAGCGGAACGAGGTAGATTCCTCTTTTTCTAAAAAAGAAATAACTTTTTTACATCACCAAAGTGAAGACCTATGAAAAGACCCGCTTGATGATAAACTGTCACTATAGCCTATGGCCGGTTGACTGCCAAAACCCGTTAATATCCATTTCGAAGAAAGCCTTCCTATGTTTATAACGAACCGTAAACTTACAACTCCTCCGGTTTAAAAAAAAATAATTAAAAAAAATAGTTCCTGAGAATATAAACGATGCACACGCATAAGGACGCGAAATCTCCTCTAAAACTTAAAGGATGAACTTCTGGGCTTGTGAGATCGTCCGGCTTTGCTTGGCACCTAGTCAAAGGTCTCCACTTGGTACCCAGGCTCTTCCACAGCAGTAGGATGCATGTCAGGCCAAACGTACGACTTTTATAGAATCAGTTTTCGTTCCACAATGAAGTACTGCTTGGCTCTTTTGAGCATAACGAGTTTATAAGATGGCAGTATACTTTTAGACTCTTGTAGATGTCGCCTAACTTTAATATTGTTCTTCAAAAACCTGTAGTGGGATATTAGCGTTGTTTGTATTAAATCTCCATCTGAGAGGATGGCCATACCTACGAATGGACCTCCTCTCAATAAAATGACTACGCCAAAGCCGTGGCTGGCATAGTGTAGACTGCTAGACATCACAAACCTTTACAAACACTATGGAGGACTATCAGACATGCAGGATTTCTAACGACGTTTTCTTTTACTGTTAAATTACATGATAATTAATATTTCTTTGATAATAAAAAAAAATATCGTAAGGTACCTAAATATCTCAATTTTTCAAACTTTATTTTAAATTGTGAAGGGCCTTTCTGCATAAACTAATATTGACGATCTTTCGACAGAAAATAGTACTGATTATTTCAAAATTGTCCACTTCGCTTAAACTAAATAACACCTTAAATGTTTTACATCTTAATACTGAGTTGCATGAGCATGCATTAAAAGTATGAAACCATTCAAACTTTTAATGCATGCATCTTATTTTATTATGTACCACAGATATTTGTATTTTTTATAACATTATTGACTTTTAGTTATATGATGATGCATTTCATTTAAACAAAGGTTTATTTAGGGGCACATAGAATAAATGTATGTATGTATTTATGTAGCGCGGCTGCATCGCAACTACGTAATAAATAACTGTATAATATTGTTTTGTATGTGTGTATAAGACGTGACAAACATGTATTTGTGTAGACTATATAAGTAAGATGTTAATTAAGTAGGTTTAACCTTTATTCCCAGGTCTTCACTTACCCAATTTTGCACATGGTAAATTTTTCACATTCCCAGATGTCTACTTTCTCAATTTTATACATTTCCAGATCATCATTACATTACCGAATATTCACATGCTTATATCATCACAGTCCCAATTCTCCACGTTTTCAATTCATCACATTTAAAAATTTTCACATTCTTAAATTATCAAATGCTCAATTTGTCAATTTCCCAATTCTCCAATACCCTTACAAATGACAAGTACAGTTTCAGAAAAAAGCGAAAGAAGGGGGTTGTGGACATAAATAAGCAAATTAAAAATATTGTTAATAACTGCAACAAGGGAAAAATAGAAGTACTCGAGTGTTTTGATCGTTTAATTAAATTACCAACTCAATAGTGGGTAAGTGTAAAATATAATGACAATGGTTAGGAATATATTTAATTTGTTTAAGTTTTAGATACCTAAGATGATAACTAATGTTTTATATATAAGTTTAACAGTATTGTGTAAAGACTTGGTTATTTTATTTTTTCTTTAAAAATTGAATTTTCTTACTGATAATAAATTTGTAGTTTAAAAATGACAGTTTCATTATTTTTCGGCCATTGCTATATTTTTCTTGACTGTACTTTGCGTGACATTTTAACAGTGTGAAGAATTGGGCATGTGAAAATCAGAGAGTGTGAAGAATTGGGACTGTGATGAATTGGTCATGTGCAGAATAGAGAATGAGAATAATTGGGACTGTGATGATATAAGCATGTGAATATTCGGTAATGTGATGATCTAGAAATGTACAAAATTGAGAAAGTAGACATCTGGGAATGTGAAAAATTTACCATGTTCAAAATTGGGAAAGTGAAGACCTGGGAATAAAGGGTCGCTAATACCAGTCTCCAACGACAGTCGCTTAGTAAATAACTGTTATTTAAATAAACACAGTTAAGAACACGTCACCTAATTTATTTGCATATTAATAGATACTCATAGCTAATCATAACTACTAAATAATTAGGTAACTGTGAACAAATCACATATAGTTTATAATGTTATAAACAAAGAACTTTTATTTGTTGCAAACATTTATTCAGAAAACTGCTGATTACTTACGGATGATTTGGTTAAAGCAGATTCTGAAACCTGGAGCCGATTGACTGGGCAGTACTACAAACATACATACTGCTTTGCATAGCGTTGGTTTTTCAGACGGTGAATAGTGACAGCAAATCTGGTAGGTACACAATTCCGAACTTATAACTCTCATACGCACGGTGTTACGAGTACATAGAGTACATATAGGCACAGCTGTTGTGAAGAAACGGGCGCTGTGCCACTCCACCAATGGAGGTTCCTCCGACCATGCGTGGTAGAACGCGACCCGATGTTTATGTTGGGTTATTGTATAAATAGTAATAACTGCGAGAACTTTAATTGCATGATACAGGATCAGTTTTTGCTATGTAGTTCAGCTAATCTTCGCTAGATGACGGTGAAATATATTTTTGCCGAATATGGTAGTCATCAAACCGGCATCCACTAACCACTTACTTACATTTTAACAAACAATTCGTATAAAAAAATAGAACATCAGCTACAACCTTCATACATGTTTGATCCAACCCATTTCACTTTTACTTATTTTGCTCAAATTTTTGCGATTTCCTTTCACTTTCGGCACAGAATATAACCGTGGTGAATGTTCTATTGGAGGCTTGTCCGATTGTGATTGAAGTCACGTGCGAGGGTATGTATGGACGTAAGTAATGACAACATGCTGCCTCTTTCTTTATGAGTGCCAGAGAAATGGTGAATGAGTTTGTACTGATGAATAAATTCAGGATTTATTGGAACAATATTGAAGAAGTACGTACAAATGAGATGGTTTTTGGCAAATATAAGACTTTTGTCTAGTTAGGACATCAGAATCGGTTTTGAACCGTTCTGAGACTCGGTAATATCCGATTATTATGAAATTGTATGTACTTGTTCTCTTATTTACTTTTCGTTTTAATAAATGTACCATTTGCCAAGCCTGTTGGTCTAGTAAAAGTTACGTAGGCACCTAACTTGTAACTTAGATTGTAGTTAACGCAAAAACAAGTAAAACCTGTTTGTTAAAATTCAAAATCTATCGGTTTTTTAAAAACATTGAATGTTATCAAGGTCCCTTTATTCTAAGTCCTATTAATACTTCTTTCTGTAGTATAGTTATAGTCGTCACAAAATAAGAAACAAGTTTTGACGTAACTCGACGACAGTTAATGTAAACCAGGGCAGTCAGTTTAATTAATAAATCATAAAATGCAACTTAATTTTATTAAAATATCTTTAAAAGCAATTTATCGTTCATTAAATATTACAATAGATTGTTGTTACAATGTGTATTGTATTTAACATCGAGTATCGACTATATTACCATAGAGTTGGGACCGTTTAAAGCCAACGTAATCAAACGGAAATCGAAACATTTTATTAAAATTGATATTTATTGGCTAATATGTGAAATATATAGGTAAGGTTAACACAAGTATCCAAAATGTTACGTTAAATATTTAATGGCAATTTTTAAACAGTCGTTATTATTCTGTTGAAATTTTTTCAGTAAACTTATCATAATATATTAAACCGATCACAGACTTGATGTTTCCTGATAACCTAACCATTTTACATTTTTTACACGTGCAATATAATTATGCACAACAACCAAAACAAATTGATTGAACTGATTATAAATTCATAGATTTTAATCGATTCGTTGTGAGAATCCGTCAATATGTTTAACGAAGTGTTTCCAGCTACATTTCTTTAACCACTGTAGTCGGAATAGTGCATAGTTTTAAGTTTTAACCCCTTAGTGATTCATATTCATTTAGTATCCAGCTAAAAGGGTGAACATCTAAAAACAGTAATAATTAACAGCCTTAAGCCAGTTAATGACACGGACAAGTTACAAAACTTCAGTTTCAGAACTTGTAGGCGTTAAAATAACACTCCATCTAATGGCCCTTTTAGTAGGGTTGTCACAACGGATTTTTTTTTTCAAAAACGTCTTCTAAGTAAAATTCAAAACCACATACAAATTTGTCAACTCAAACAATATTAAAACAAGTAATTAATATTATTATTTAAAAACATTATTACGAAAATAAAAACCAAGTATGACCAAGTCAATGCCAACGTGTTGCGAAGGAATAGGTATAAGTTTCCGTTTATCTCAGTCTTAGGACGTACTTTACTGAACAAAAGTCTCTTCCAATGAATTACACGTCCTACACGTTTTCTTTTTGCAGTATGTAATCGCCATACGAGAACCTTTTATGCCAAACTATACTCAGTTCTCCGGACTATTGGCGATCATCTACGGAATCTCTCGTGGCGAACTTGCTAACATAATGCTTCTAAAAAAAAAAAGATGTCTATACGGGTGCAATCATCGACTATAAGAGTACAAAATCGGTTTGCCTCTGACTCAGGGTATCAGGGTGAATCGATTCGGTCCCATACAAGAGACAATTTATTTGACAATATTCATTCATATATGAGAATTGTTTTATTTATCATCGATAAATTCTAATGGTATTATGACAAAAAAATCTTCACCGTTCGTTTTATTGTAAGGTAAAATTAATAATGCATTTATACGGGAATTGATGCGATCACGAAATAGGTATTACATACCTCTGAATTGCCTGACGTTTTGACCAGGTTGCACTGGCCGTGATCACAGGCTAACTGGATCATTGGTGGTTATTGTAAGGTATCTATAAATTTTCATTTTTTGTGAAAATGTCTTATCAATGTTTAGGAATACCGAAACACAGAACATTGAAAGATTAACGTAAGAAGAGTACCTTAAGTTTGTTAAGAAAACTTATTAAACATACTATTTATCCCTCGGGAATAGTACTTTTTACTGTCCTGAGAACGTATATGCAAACTAGAATGATGATCGGTCGAATACTTAGGATATGAAAGCGTAATAAGAAACAAATTAACATTCGCATCTATAATATTAGTTAGCGTTTAATAGCAAGCCATTTTTAACTTTGAGGTTGAAGGCAATGTTGTTGAAGTTCGCTTCACACATTAATTACTACTAATTGCAAGTCGATATTGTATTTCTTTAAGACTACTCCCGCATTAGGAATATTCCTTTAAATCCTTGCCTTTAAATAGTGGACACAAAGAACACCCAGACTTTGGACAACTACTTGTGGATCAGGCAAATTTTTGTCCTGTGTCGAATTTGAACCCTAAATACTCAGCGCGGCGTAGTTTCGAGGCGACCCCTAAAATCGTGGCATCATCCGTGCAGTCAGTCTTTCAATTGTCGTCTAAATAGTAGAACCGCACCTTCATAATATGTATAAAATTTCATCACCCTATATCTACAGAGTAAGAAACTGTATTTTAGTAGTTTGCTAAACCATTTGTGTAAAATTGTGCGCTAAATTATATGTGCACATGAAATCCGTGTCATGGACATATCATTGGGTCCTGATATGTACGTATTTATATCGTTGGTACTTTATAAATAGGTGCTCGTTTCGACAACCCTATTTACGAACCGAAGGGGTGAAAACAAAATAATGTTAATGCATATTCAAATCTTCCGCGAGTTTTTATTAAGCTTACATAGAAGATATGAAAGGTTACGAGGTTTCGATTAAAGATTTTAAGCTCCGTCGGTTTGGCTGAAATCACCCCTTCGTTTCACCCCTTGTGTGTGATATTTTATGATACTGAGATAAAATTTGAATGGGAAATTGAGTACGGCTTTAATGTTGGTGGTGTAGAGATAGGTTACTTATTTATAGCACGGTCTGCATAAAGATATGTGTGCATAGGTATTTTAGTCACATAACTCGTAATGAAATAGACTATTGGATAATTCTGTATAGGTACATCAGGAAAGCATCCTTTTTAAGAATATAGAAGTCAGGTAAGCTTGTTCGTAGGTTGTTTGATCCTTCCACGGCACAAAATATGATGTACTTTTTAAGTACTGTAAAGGTCTGATATATATACGTTTGCTTCCATTATTGTAAGTTTATAAAGTCCCTATAATATTATAATTTGCCAGTTCATAAGGTGTATAATTCTTTTGCCATCGATTACTTTTGTCATTACATAAACAAATGACACTCGTTCGTAAGGTTAAATAAGTGTAGGGCTGTATAAAACTATTTATCGAAAGAAAAAAGTACCTTAGAATGAACAACAGTTTTATTTAAAAAAAAAGTGTGTGTCAGCTCCGACGCACGACTGGAGTTTACAATTGACTAGAGGTACTCTCTCTCTCATCATTTCTAGACGCTGTACAGTATATATTCTATATATATATATATATATATATATATATATATATATATGCGTATAGATAACATACACATATCTACTTACATGCGTCGAGAATAAGGAGTAAACTCCAATACAGCACAAAAAGCACAACAAAGCGTTAAAGCGTTACGCTGCCCTCCGCTCTCTAAATTTTACTCTTCATATTTTTTTCATACCGGGCGCCTTATATGACAATCGATTCTTAATGAGTAAACCTCCTGGTTTCACCATCAAACCATCGTTACCAAGCCCAATCTATTGGACTCGTCAAAACTAATTATATGAGCCCAAACTCAAAGGAACTAATAGTAACCACTGAAGATTATTATTCCTACTAACCACCACTCTGGCACCAGCATCAGATCAGCTCCAAGATGTCAAATGTAGTAATAACACCCAAATTGCATATAAATACAAACTTTGATTTAGATGCGACAATTAGCAGTAGTTTACTAATTAGTTACAAGTGACGCCAATAAAATCATGTTAAAAAACAAATGACATCCTGAGCAAAATCAACATATTTTTGAGGTCATCCTCTGAAAGGGTATTATTACATTCAGTATAAACCTAAAAAAGGAGATACAAATAAGCCTCGAATCACACACAAAAACATCGAATTGCTGATGCATTGATATCTATGTTACTTACGGTAGGAATATCAGCAAAAAGCGTTTCTGACTTGTATACGCCATTCCGAGAAAGAAACGTAAGCCCCTAGGGTCTCAACAAGTTGAATGCGAGACATTCAGACACGTGGGGATAAGGTGCATTTATAAAGAAGGTCATACAAAATTTTGGTTCTAAAATATTCACTGGCTTATTTTAATTTCGTCAGCAGTCCGCAAAATTATTTTTTTTTTCTATGACGGAACACAACAGCTTATTACTTAACGCATTAACATCTAATATGGTCTGGTGTTAACTTGAACCGTATTTTCAACTTAAGTAGGTACTCAACTCATACGTAGTCACACGACATTACCACCGCCATAATTAAATCCACCACACGCAAAAGATTCTTCAGTAAAAAATGAAACGAATTTTAACTGCTGTTGCCATTTTGTTAAACGATCATTTCAAAGCACTCAAAGCACAGTGGAAGACATTATCCACACGTTCGTAGCGTAATGACCCCTCAAGGGTGGGGGATGAAACCGGGGAATGGAATGAATTGCATTTTTCTAAATTATCTTTTTAAACGGTCTGTTACACTGATTTTATTATCACGGATTTTTGAGAGAATTCTTTTATGACATGGCAATTTTCGAGAATGCAGTTGATGACGAAAATGTATCTCTAGTCAATATATTATTCGCTGAAGAAATTTATAATGATATATCGCTACATATCATAAAACAAAGTCCCCTGCCGCGTCTACCTGTCCGTCTGGCTGTTCGCGATAAACTCTATAACTACCGAACGGATTTTCATAAGGTTTTCACCAATAGACGAAGTGATTCATGAGGAAGGTTTAAGTCTATAACTCATTAAGATTTTCTGTAGTGGCTGAAATATGACCATGATGTTGAAGATGTTGGAAAAAAACAATAACCATTTGGAAATACAAAACAGTTCAATTTGAAATCAAGTCAACCATTGGTATGATATATTGAAGTGGCAATGGGCGGGGCAGATAGCACGTAGAACGGATGGTCGATGGGCCCGAAAAGTTCTAGAATGGAGACCACGGACCGGAAAGCGCAGCGTAGGACGCCCATTATCGCGGTGGACAGATGACCTGGTAAAGATCGCAGGACGTCGGTGGATTCAGGCCGCTTCCAACCGGTCTTCTTGGAAGTCAGGGAGGAAGGGAGGCCTATGTCCAACAGTGGACTCCTATGGCTGAAATGATGATGATGATGATTGGTATGATATTAGGCATCACTAATAATAAAATTTAATAAAATAGGTACTAAATATAAAACTAATAATGAAGCTTAACCCAGATTTCAAAGAGATCTTTAGAAAGGTTCTAAAAGTCAATATCATTTAAAAACCAATTACCTTTAATGCCATAATTATGCCATTTCATTTGTCATTTCAATCTTACCGCAAACTGTCAAAATTGTCAGTGTCATCGCGGGTATTAATTTGTAACATAGATGCAATATTAAAGGATATTAATTAATATAATGACACACGGCATATGAACATGTTTTAATCGTGATGTTAATCCTTTTCGTATTTGTGATTTATACGTATGATTCAGTTAATTTATAGTGAATGTTTGCAACGACCAAAATGTAATTATAGGTACTTTAAAACTTGACTTGCAAAACATGCTGTTGTATTTTCTCTTCTTACGCAAAATTATTGACATTGGTTGGTTATTCTAAATGTAAGTTAAATATTTTAGAGACAACCGTCGCCATTCCAATGTTTCAAGACTTTCTAATTAGAAAAGTATCAGATGGATTAGAGGATAGGTAGTTTCAAATGAAAGTTAAGTTTTTTGATTCTGGAACCACACCATCACACATTTTAATACTTAATTAAGGCTGTATGCCAATACTTTAATAGAAATAAAAACTTTGTTCAATAAAATGCTAAATATATTGCAGTATACACATAGTAGGAATTCCATCTGCTGCTTTGGTTGATTACGAGAAAATTGCTACATTAATTAATTTTTTGCTATATTATAGAGTCGTAGCAAACATACATTTAACGAATACATAAATAGACCTCGATACAATCATAATCGACCTAGATCTAGTGCAATCGACCCACTCGCCGCTGGCGAAGCGCCCTTTTAAACTTTTAACCCGTAATATGTTAATGTGAAAGCCAAATAAAGTTTTCTACAGCAAACTGTATTAACAGTTTTAGAAGATCAAAAATAAACCCATCAATTCGGATCGAATCGGATTCCAATTCGCTTTCGGAACTAATTATTTTTTTAAATCGTTATCCCTGCTTCGCGGCACTCAACAACTTAATTAATAGCGTCCCAAAAGTTCGTCTACTAACATATAGACTCTCAGAGTGTGAACAAAACGAACTGAAAGCACACTTAGCGACATTACCCATGCAAATCGCAATCGTTCGCCGTCATCTGCGCGCTGGTAATCTGATTATGCGGAACCTGCCCGGACAATCGAGGTTCGAACAGATAGCAGAGAATTTTTAGTAGGTTCATTTCAATGACATTGACTAATTTTTGATCACAAATTAGATTGACTTTGAATTTATAAGATAAAGGATCTTTATAGGGTAAATTTAGAGGTATTTTTGTAAAAATCTTGGTCTCCATTTGCAAAATAAAAAAGTGTAGTGCCTGACACCGACGCGACAGATTACTTCACTTTAGATAAATTACCCTCGTCACGCCCGAAGCTAGTCGGGCTTCCCCGAAATATACACGTGAGTAAAACGTATTAATCCATAATTTAATAACAATAAAAAAATACATGGGCATCAGATAACAGGGTAAAGAATTATCGTTGAACGTACACAAAAAAAACCAAAGTCTGTTAAGAAGAATTATTATAGGAGAATATAAAAACGAAGAGACAGAAAAAGAAATAGAAAAGATTGATCGATACTCGTACTGATATTTTAAAGCTAAGACTTTAGGTTTGTTTTGTTCGTTTGAAACACTACTAATCGATTTATAAAATTCTATTTGCATAAGATGAACAAATTATTGAAGGAATGTTTTAGGCTTTATAATATCATAGCAAATGAGTACGTAGTGACCACGAAAGCGGTTGAAACTGTGGAGCACGACTACAGTTTAATGATTGCAATGGTGTTTTATACAGAGTGTTACAGAAAGGTGTGGTCACATTTTAGGATCGTATAATAGATTCCGTGAATAACGTAAAGCGCTTACAATTTTATGAAAATTCGTTATTTTTAATACATAAATCTTATTTTAAAACTGACAAATTGAACTTGAAAATTCACCGAAATCGCTAATATTTCGTAAGAGAGAGAGAGAGCTGACATTAATGAAACTATGGGTATTAATAACATCAATCATCAATCAACATCCTTGATGTTGATAGAATATACAGACTTTTTTGAAAATGTCTGAATAATAAAATAAAAAATCAATATCATTGAAATTGACCTGAAAATTTATAATGTCTTGTTTAGAAATGTACACCTGCACTAGAAAAGCATTTTCAGAAAAGAGCTTTTTTTTCAATATTTTTTTTTTTTTCAAGTTAAATCAACAATTTGTCGGCCATACATAACGCTCCTAAAATTTGAGCACACTTTTCGATAAAATTCTGTATAAAAAAACGTATTTAACTTGATGTAAAGATTCGTGTTACTATAGTTAAAAGGAGAAAACCTTTGAATTTGGGGTGTATCGCAGATTTAAATTTCTGAAATATATTTACAATTTTCCAATATATGTGCTTTAAGTAGAATATATATCACGGTACAGAACATTATCCGATTATGTTAATGAGGGCGATTTTAAACTTAATTGTTCCCGTTTGTGTTTTCCGTGTTGATCAAAATTGTGGCGAATTCGCCTGCAAAGTGTTTTCGACTTAATTTTATTCATTTAATAAAATGATTACCAGCTGTGTGGGTGATATTATCAATTCAGAAAACTTGATTATATGACAAATTTTCTGTTATTAGGTACGAAATAGATACCCAATTATTGTAATCTTCTAATCCCCGTTAGCCGGCTCTGGTCATTTCCGACCTGCTATTACTTACATATGGTAGTAATTTGCGCGACTGTTTATATTTTAGAACAATACGTTACATTGTCCTCACATTTCATTTGCGATTATAAGCAATGTAACCAGAGACTTGTAGAAAACATGTTGAAAAATAGTGTCCTTGGAGTACCTTGCCTGTTCTTCACCACAGGATCTACGTACTGAAACAGGCAACTAGTTTCACGACTGACTTAGTCTGACTGACTATTACTCCTAACAGTTAAAAAATTCCTCCTGTCAATTAATTTGAAATAAATTATTTTATTTTGAACAAATTAAATTAACTTTTCCTTTTAAAATATCATAAAATATCCTATATAATAAGTGTATATTGTATCCCAGCTTCCACCTGCCATACCACCTTCGGTTTTTCTCAAGTCATACCTAGATTTCGTCAGGTTTTCTTCAGGCACAATACTTTTTTCACTTCACTATGTTCTTTTCTTTATACAATAACTGTGACAATGTAAATGCAAAAGTTCATGATGATTGTATGATAACGTGAAAGGGTATTAAACAAGCTCACATTCATATTAAAGTGGTTTTAGTGGCCTATAGAAAACGTCATCTACCGTAATGTGTTCTTACTTAACAGATTACAATATAGCCTGATTATAAACATTTTATATTTTGAATTCTTTCAGTGTTACTAAGTTACTTGTTTACCGTTTTCTACTTGTCGTGTGTGCCTACTGTTTATTTTATATTTGTTGTACCCACTTCTTATGCCTCTACAGTGTCATTGTTGCACTCTGCATATACACCAATACGTCATATTACTAACATTGCAGAAATCTGCGTTAAAACTAAGGGAAAGGTTGATTTAATTTTAAATTAGAACTTCAATGACATGGATGGAAAATTAAACAAACATCTATTAATGAAATGACGTCTTCTAAAAATGGTAAAATCGTTCTTACGTGTCGCGTATAGGATTCTTCTTAGTTTAGGTTCGTTTTTGTTACTTTAGTATTATAGGTTTATTTAGGTTATTGAACCTAGAGATAGTAAGATTTTTATTTATTGCGTCTATGACTATGAATATTCTTTTAATCCAGTTTTCCGTATATTATCTTAATAGGCCTCTTATGCAAATGTCTATTTGTAATATAATTATGTAATTACACGGGAATTTATGCGATCACCAAAAGGTGTTACGTACATATCTCTGAATTGCCTGACGTTTCGACCAGGTTGCACTGGCCGTGGTCACAGGCTGGTCTATTTGTAATGTTTTTAACCAAGTTCAAATAATCATATATATAAAATTTAAAACACCCCAACTCGAAAATCCGTTCATCGATAATAAAAGACGAAAGAAATCGGTTCTTAGATCATCAGGATCCAAGAACCGATTTCTTCGAATTATATCTAAGAACACTCTCGATCAAGTCACCTTTCAAACAATAAAACATACTTAAAACAGTTCATTCGTTTTGGCAGCTACGATGCCAGACACACAGACACGTCAAACACACACCCCCCTTTTTGCGTCGCGGGTTAAAAAGGAAGATATTCTCAATTCGACTGTTTTCTCTCTTGTCTGTCTTGTGTATGTTACGCGATATCTTCGCCATTTGTGAACCGATTTCAATAATTTTTTTTTTAATTCAAGTGATTAGTCTCAAGGTTGATCCCATTTAAATTTGAAGAAAATATTCCACCTCCAAGGGTGGAAAATTAAGGGATGATGAATGTAGCTTATTACAATTTATCATGATTTAGAGCATTGAAGTCAATGGTAATTTTTTTAAAAGCTAATTATTCTATAACACCTTTATTCAGAAAGATAAATTTTGAAATCGCTACCATGTTCCCACGGCAGAAAGTTTACGCCATTTTGTCCCGTTCTGCTAATCTCTTTTAATATGGAAACAAGGATTTTTATTTAATAACCTCAATCGTGGGAGGAACATGCTTCGGCACGTATGGGCTGGCTCGACCGGAGTGATACCACGGCCTTACAGAAAACTGACAGTCAAGCAATGCTTACATTGCTTTTCGCCGACTGAGTGAGGTTACCGGAGGCCCTAATCCTTCCCTCCCCCCTCTCACCCTTTTCCACCCTTCCCCTGCTCCCACCTGAAAGGCCAGCAATGCACTTGTGATTCTTGAGTTGCAGGTGCCCATGGTCGGCGATAAAACAAAAAAAATGCAAACTTATTCTTTCTACTTCTACTTTCAAAGTAGTGACAAAAATTGAAAAAGGTTTAGGCATGTTGAAAGGATGAGTGAAGAGCGAATGTCTAATGGCTACTATAAGTGGGCGAGTCAGTGTGCATAGGCTCCGAAAGACGTATACTGACCAGACCAGACAATATACCAGGGCCAAGTTAAAAGCACTTCTAACCCGCGAGCGTATATGAAAGGTCTCAAGAATGTGTAAGAGGCGCAAGCTATTTGTCAGGCTCCTATCATCTCTGCCTACCCCGAACGGGAATAAGCCGTGAGGATATATCTGCATATATGTAAATGCAAACTTTGTATACCACAATTCCACATACGAACATTCACTTAATCGTAACTGGCACTACATACACGCATAGATAACCCACTCTAAGTGCATTACAAATTGGATGTGTGCCGGAATGAAATCAGTCTTCGAGAGAATTCAAATTCGAATCACGATCGGCACGTTCGGTGGCGCCCTCATCAACCGAAACTTCCCGAACGCACTCGGGATGCACTCGGCTTTCGTTTTATGAGCGCACACTTGACATTTGACAGTTTACACACTACGTTGAATTCTCATTGTATGGAATTTAAATTAAAAATGTCTTTAAATAAATGGTGTGTTTAATTAAAAATACGTTATTATTTACAATTTAACATAAAACTCATTACGCTGCTCAGTCTCCGATATCAGAATACACTTTAACATGAACACTTGAACCTCAGAAGTCACAATTGCGTTGCCGGCCTTTGAAGTGGGAGTACCATTTTTTTCTTGACGGTTTTATGTGTAATCTTCTAAACGGTACAACTTTGCACAGTTAACAAGAACCATATTTCCTGTAGGTAGGTACTGTAACAATACAATATTATAAATTGAAACACCATTGAAATCAATTTATAATGTTGTATTATTAGTATTCATTATAGTAGCATTCTTACAGGTTACCTTCACAATGAGTTAGCTCTGACGGATAGACGCAAAGTATTGATGTTTATATAGAGGTACCTAGTTGATAGGTGCACGAATTAAACATCCCCATTTTAGTTTATCTTATGATCGTGATGAATAAAATAGTAAAGAGCAATATATCTATCAGGAAAGAAAATCAACAGTCGAGCGAGTAAGGTTAGCGGAGGCCCTAACCCTTCCCTCTCCCCCACCACCTCCCTTCTCTCCGCTCTCCCCTCTCCATTCCCATACTCCCACTTTAAAGGCAGGCAACGCACTTGTAACTCAAGTAAATTGAGTTTGAGGTGTCTTAGAGTTGCAGGTGCCCATGGGCTGTAGTAATCACTCACCATCAGGTGACCCGTCAGCTCGTTTACCCCCTATACCATAAAAAAAAATAACAACTGCCATGCCAAAAACGAATTACGCGCCATACAGCCGCCATATTGTTTTTTTTTTCAAATATATCCAGTGTCACTCGGGATGATAAAAGGGTTCTAACGGTATCCATATATATCCAAAACTGTTCAGGCATTTAGAAGTTATGGTGGAATAAAGAAACTCACATACATACATACATCATAAACCTCAAAACATTACACTCCTTTTTTGTAGCAGTCGCGTACAAAGCTTTTTATTTTAAAGTACTTTTAAATCAAAAAAGAAATGTACAATCTACTCTCAGGTACTTTATATTCAAACCATTCCAAACATAAAATCAACACTTCAGATCTCAACTTTTACATTCAAACTTTTGGGACAAAATGTAAATTTTTAGGTTTTTTTTTTCGTGAAAAAACAAGGTGACCCATACATCGTGTGATACGAGGGTATCGTACGTGAGCAAATCCGGACCGGGAAGTAGTAAATTTTACAACGCACCAGGCTATTTATATTTAACGACACGATACCGGACATAATGCTAAAAAGAGGATTAATTCACTAATCGAAAGATATGAGAGAGAACAGGAAGGTTAGCTCTTCGGGACAGCAAAGTACACTAGGTCTGACACCGGAGACGACTGGTTTGGTCTTCGAAGATTTCAATTTTAACAGGGTTTTTAAGTTGGTGTTGAGAGTGTTCATAGGCCACTTACTATAAAGCCGTGTGTCGTGAAAAATAAATGCTGATATCAAATTATATAAAATGCATGTGTGTATGTATATATATAAAAGTTATTCTTCATACATCGTCATACAGTCTTCATACAACATAATATGGTAACAATTAACGTGGTTTATACCTTGGTTAAATATTAAATAGACAATAGCCAAGACAAAATAATAGTATAAGATTAAAATTAAAACTTGGCTTCAACTGTCTATATGAAAGTCGCTGTCGTCGCGTTCCCGTCTCCCTCTCGTATGGTCTGAAATACAAAAAGACCGTTCCCAATGTGCTAGCATAACCCTTGGCAAAAATTACAAACAAAATAAAAATGGAAATTTGATGCGTGCTTAAAACGGATTATTGTGTAATTAGTGACATTTTGCGTGCTCGCAAATTCATAAAAAGAGTGTAAATATGTGAATAAATAAACATTACACGAGCGATGTACCAGAATATACCTAATGAGTCTCTTTTGAGGTTGGGTAAAGAAATATGTATACTGTTGTACTTAATTGTTGTAATTAAAAGGACACGGTTGCAGCTTACGACATATGTTTTAGTTGACACATGCTTTTATTTAATCTTGCTGTTATTTTTCTTCACCAAAAAGAGTAACTTATTCTTGAAGACCTTGCTGTCTTATCCCAGTGAGCTCAAAGCTCAAAGCTTAAATCTGTGTATTTCATCTCTGTTACCTTGTATCGTAATCTCGACTTTGCCGTATGAACTTCTTAACTACATAACGTAGCCCTGATATGTTAGAGCTTAGAATTGTCGTGAAACATCTTCCATTGGTTGGTAAGCTTAACTTTGGCTGCCCGCACCAACGGCGCGTGGTGTTTCGAGATCGATCTCCAAACACGCTCCTCTAACTTGTTAAAGCTCATTTACGTATTAATTATCAATCACTTTAAAGGGAAAAACATCGTGAGTATCTACATTAAAGACAATTCTCGATGACATTTTTTGTTTATGTAGTGTATCAATCAGTCTTCACCTCACTCTCTTCTACGAGGAGGTTAATGCCCGGTAGTGGGACATTGAAACAGAGCGATATAGCGATATCGAATAGCTTTACTAAAGTAAATTGAGTTTAAATTATATACAGCTAAATAGACGTGAGAGCTCCGCAAAATATAAATATAAAATGTTTCACTACACCAAGATATAGTTCAAAGCCTTTGCACAACATATAAAAACTGAAAGGCTAACAAGGACATGTGTTCACGACAGCTGTCGTGAAGTTTAACTACTTTTAATTGTTCACGGAAACCGGTATCACCGGATATTGCCTTCGTGTAGAATAGATTGAAGTTATCGAGCTGAAGTTATGTACAAGCCGCAAACAGTACGCTAGAATTTAATGCTGCAAGAAAATTGCTGTGTGTTTAAGTAGTGAATTAGCCCAAGCCTTTATTTATTTTATAAATCTATACTAATACTAGCTGAGCCCCGCGGTTTCACCCGCGTAAGTCCCGATCCCGTGGGAATATCGGGATAAAAAGTCTATATGTTAATCCAGGTCTCCAGCTAGGATCTACATACCAAGTTTCATCGAAATCGGTCCAGTAGGTTTTGCATGAAAGAGTAACAAACATCCATCCATCCATACTCACAAACTTTCACGTTTATAATATTAGTAGGATTATAAAGCTGAATAGTTTGTTTGTTTGTTTGCTTGAACGCGCTAATCTCAGGAACTACTGGTTTGAATTGAAAAAATCTTTTAGTGTTAGATAGCCCATTTATCGAGGAAGGCTATAGGCTATATAACATCACACTACAACCAATAGGATCGGAACAGTGACCATAAATGCAGGTGAAACTGCGGGGACGGCTAGTCAGTAATATAGTGAAAACTCTCTTCAAATAAAATAGTGTAAAACAATGTGTTAGGTATTACAAATTTGTAGACGGATAAGAAACATATGACCTCATTCCAGTAGTTTTAATATAAAGAAGTAATCATTTTTAATCATTATATGCTGACCGCTCCCAACCGGTCTTAATGGATATCAAAGAAGAAGCCTATGTCCACCATTGGAAGTCTTATGCCTGATGATAAAATTAAATATTTATGACTTTATGACGATGATTACTTACTGCTTAGTGGTTGTAATTTTATATAACTAAGTTGGCAACAGCGGTTATTGGTGCTTGGAAATTTGCAACATCGTTAGTGTCACTCACGCGGTCGCATGTTACCCACAATCTAAATCTTTCAACCATACTTACTCTCTAACACCAACAGTTATTAAAGATATATGGTATATAATTATGTGTGCGTGGGCCAGTGCAACCTGCTCGAAACGTCTGGCAACGATACGTAATACCTTTGTCATCGCGTTAATATATATACATAGCGCTGACCCGCGCAACTTCGTCTGGATTTGTAAATTTTCCCCATTTTGCAACATTTTTCATTGATGCTATGCTCCTATTGACCGTAGCGTGATGTTATATAGCCAATAGCCTTCCTTGATAAATGGGCTATCCAACATTAAAAGAATGTTTCAATTCGAACTAGTAGTACCTGGGTTAGCGCGTTCAACCAAACAAATTCTTCAGGTTTTTAAAATTAGTTATATATCATGGAACGCGAAAGTTTAACATTTAGTAAAGATATACGGTGTACTCATTTGTATATTTCAAGGGAAGTTTGAATAATACAGCGACTGACACCTACGAGTACCTTTGCTATAGCGTGCCCTATCGGGTCCTACACATACGAGTACATTACACACTACCCGTTTCCCGCAGTGTCACCCGCCTTTTAAGCCAGTGCTCTGCTCCTTGGGGTCAAAGCGTGATGTTACACAGCCTATAACCTTCCTCAAAGAATACTCTATTCATAAAACCATATTTTTTCCAATCCGATTGATAGGTTTTTTTAAACTTTAAACAAACAACAGGTCTTTTAAGGCCGGTTCCAACTGATCTTAATGGAAATCAATGAGGGAGGTCTATGTCCAGCATATTACGTCCTATGTATAAACAAAGAACCAAACAAAAAATCTCTTCAGCTTTGTTATGTTAATCGCGGGAGAGCCATACTTTATACCACGGCCTCACAGAAAACCGGCAGTGAAGCAATGCTTGTATTGCTTTTCGCCGAACGAGTGAGGTTACCGGAGGCCCCAAACTCCCACTCTTCTCTTCTCCCCCTCTTCCACCCTTCCCGTACTCCCACCTTAAAGGGCGGCAACGCACTTGTGACTCTTGAGTTGCAGGAGCCCATGGGCGGCGGTAGTCTTTTACCCGTTAGGTGACCCGTGTGCTCGTTTACCCCGTATACCATAAAAAAAGCTACCAATACTACTCATAAAAGTAATTATTCTAAAACATTTCTTCTTCTGGTGTTTAATTTAGGCAAATATCTGTTGTGTCCTATTAATATTTTACTATTATGATTAAATATTGCAGTTAGTAGCAATCTCAAGTTCTAATAAATTGTCTGTCTGTAAATACCAGCACTATTTAAAATAACAAAGTAAATGTTGTCTGAAACCTGACGTACTCATATTGAAAACTTTGACTCAGACAGCAACATAAATATGGTATTTAACCAACATCGAAAGTTAAATTCTGAGCATAAAATAGAAATATGAAACCGGTCCGACGTTGTATTCGGTTTGAAATTGAATCGGTAGTGAGCTATTACGCTAGGAACGAGTGTCGTGTATGTGATGTGTATTTTTATTTAAGCTGTTGGCGACATACTGATAAAGAAGATTGGTAACAATAACACAAAGTTCTAGAAGGAACTATTGATCAGTAAATTGTATACAGTACTTTTACCTTACCAAAGAACGCGTACTCCCAGATGGAGATAGGATTGAAAAAACCACAAGTGATACCATTAATGTTGCAAGTATAGGCATAAAGTCTCAGATGGGCTATGTGTGCTCTCTCATTCTCTCTCTCTCTCTCTCTCTCTCTCTCTATGTCTCTCTCTCTGCTTACCATCAGGGTAGGCTACATGCCTAACCTGATGGCGGTTTTCCGACTATATAGCACTACAACGCGTCTCTGAAATCAGACCTATTAGCAGGAAAGCGGCTATTTACTCACTCTAGGTAATTAGCAACATGACACTATTTTGAGGAGGTAAAACCTGTAGGGGATTGGACCTCCTCCAAGTTAGATGCTTCTTATAGTTTCTAACGACTGCTCAGACGCGGTTATTGACTGGTTCGCTGCCCGCCATCGCGGTCAGAAGACTAAACGAGTTTCCTTTGCTTTTCTTATGTGCTCATTAGTGACTTTTTCTGTTCATAATATTTTTTCCATCCGGCTCAAATAACATATTAAAAGCCTTTTGGTAATTTTTTTAGTGCGTCCAGGTTTTGCCCGCATATTGAAATACACTTTAGATAGATAAAAATAGAAGAGACAATTGAATCACTACTTTTTATTGGAAAATTAGGAGAGTAAACATTGTCTTCTAGTCACAGAGTCCGTATGTATCTCACGTATTTTCGCAATTCTTCAGTTAGTTGAGAAGTCAGTTGCCGCGGAACAATCTGCACAACTGCTAACTTTACTTTGTGTGAGCACTTTTAACGCCTTCTTTGAGTTTAATTTTGTGGTGCATTACCTCTATTTTACTTTAAGATGTTAAACTTTAGCGTGATAAGTTAAAATAGTACCATTCACAAATTAGCGTGTCTTTTAAAAGCACGTTGACGTTAAAGGTGGATCTTTAGGTTTGTGCGAAAAAAAAACTACGAAAAATTGGCAGCTTGGCTTGAAACTCAATTACTAGACAGCACAGTCTTGTATTACGCGCGAGGAGGAGAATTCACTCTCCTCTAAGTTAATAGTGACCAGACAAAAGTATGGCAAAGAGAGTTGGCTCTCCTTCAAGTGAATGGTTACCAGATCATAGCATAGCAATAGTCATCGGACGTCACAGACCTCACTTAATTTACAATTTATCAATGATCCCTTGATTTACTGTTTAATAAGCTTTATTAACTAATAAATAAATGACGGGACTTCAAACTCACTTTATACACTTTCTATATTGGTACTATTATATATTCTGTGATATTGGTAAAACGAAGTTTCCCCGCACCTTACTGAAAACTTGACATTACTCGCCTCGACGTGGGAATGGAAGTTTTAATAACTAGTTTTCTGATAAAATAGTTTTTGAAATATTGTGCTCTATTTTGTAGAACGATAGCAAACGTGTTACGGAATTAAGACCAGCATTCGTTCCTCGTGAAATGCTAGAGAAGTCTTTGTTTAAAAATTGTTTGAAATGATATAACGCTTTAGCAGTATTGCTTTGAAACAATACAGTCCTTAAGTATTAACTGAAAGTTGCCTAATAGCTTAAGTAGTAAAACAGTGGAATCCTTTATAGAATAGAACGCAAAATTGTGTGTCAAAACTCAAAACAAGTGTCATGGAGAAGGGAAGTTCCCTTGTACATAACACTTGTATTTTTACTTCGAAGAAAAATCGATACAAAGACATAAAACCTGCTGTGCCTTCCAGTAAGTTAGCTTTATTTAGCTATTATTTGACTGGCCTGTTGGTCTATAATTGTGTGATGATCATTTCTTCTGTGTTTAGGTGTAATTTATCTATAATTACGTATGTATTTAGAAATATAGAAATATTTCAGCATTTTGGTTACCATAGTATAGGTTCTGCCTAGTTTGGGATTAGACACGTTTACGTGGGAGAGCCATGCTTCGGCACGTATGAGCCGACTCGACCGGAGTGATACCACGGCCTCACAGAAAATCAACAGTGAAGCAATGATTGCATTGCTTTTCACCGAGTGAGTGAGGTTACCGGAGGCCATAACCCTTCCCACCCCCCTCCCTCTCCCACTTTCCCCACACTCCCATAACAAAGGTCGGGAACGCACTTGTGACTCTTGAGTTGCAGGTGCCCATGGGCGGCGGTAGTCATTTACCATCCGGTGACCCGTGTGCTTGTTTGCGCCTATACCATAAAATTTATTTGGATCTTGCATACAGTGAGAAAAGGTGTTTATAAACCAAAGACAAATTACGTAGGTCTTAACAAAAGAAGAAGAAAAAAGACTAAAATGAAATGATGAAATGATTCTTAACAATCACAAGCTTAATATATTACATAACTTCTTAATTCTTGTTTTATCATCGTTTTTGATACTAAGGATCGAAACGAGACGTGATTATAACAACATTGGCTTTCATTGAATTTAAATTTCAGATCTAAATTTATTTGGCTTCTTATATAGAGGAAGCTAATGTGCTTCCTCGTTGAATATCTATCACCACTAAATTACGTGAAAAGTAACGTGATAGCCACTCACCTTAACGTTACTTAAAATGCAAGAGAGTTTTCGATACAAAATACATTAATGTAATAATACAACAATATACGAATTTACTAGCAACCCGCCCCGGCTTCGCACGGGTACAAATTATACGCCTAAACCTTCCTCATAAATCACTCAGTCTATTAGTGAAAACCGCATGAAAATCCGTTCAGTAGTTTTTCAGTTTACCGCGAACAGACAGACAGACATATGCAGCGGGGGACTTTGTTTTATAATATGTAGTGATGACTATTTCCTCGTAAATCGATTATTAAGCCTTGTAGCATAGTACACGTCAACATCTTACCAACTTTTCATTAAAGCGGTGTTAATATTTGATTAATCATCCTTCATCATCATCTATATTCATATTATAAATATAAAGAGTTTGTTTGCATGTTTGTTTAGTTGAACGCACTAATATCAAGAACTACTGGTTCGAATTAAAAAAAAAGTATATATATATAGGCTATAGGCTCTATAACATCACGCTAAGACCAATAGGAGTGGAGTAATGACTATAAACGCAGGTGAAACCGCGGGGATGGCTAGTATACTGTATGCGGCTGTAAACTTATACCTATTTAAATCAGTAATCATGCTGATGTTGCAACAGCCTGCTCAAGTTACAGATATCGAGTTAATCGTGGGAGAGCCATGCTTCGGCACGTATGGCCAGCTCGACTGGAGCGATACCACGGCCTCAGAAAACCAGCCACCCCTCTTCCACTTGAGTTGCAGGTGCCCATGGGCAGCGGTAGGCATTTACCATCAGGTGACCCCGTCTGCTCGTTTGCCCAGTATACCATAAAAAAAAATATATATATATGCGACCCTGACCTGGTTGTTGCTTACATTCTCCAATACATCGGTGTAAGCAATATCCTTTCCCTTCCACTGCTTTCCCTTTTCCCATTTATGTATACTACAAATTTCCCATTTTTAATTTCCAAAGAGCCCGATGGACGGCAAATGGCCACTATATTACTTTAGGGGCACGAAAATAATAGTTAGTAGAATGTTTGTGTTTACTACACCTCTGCATACTCCTTCGAGGGTATAAGCGTGAGTGTACGTATGTATGTAAAGTGGCAAAGAAGCATGGGACTGCCTGATGGGAAATTGTCACGCCATAACCTAAGTGGGAGTTAAGACTTATCTCTTGGTAAGGGTAAAAATATATATAGATATAGAGAGGAATGGCGATTGCTTCCCCATATTATGTACATGAAATTGTCTGCACTACAATAAAGAAACCTGAAAGTATATCCTGCGTACTACGTAATACGTACGTCACAGTAGAAAATCGGCCTTGTTCACACAGGCATTCTGAAAAATAGCTAAAAAATCTCACACAAAAGAATTTTTGTGTGAGATTTTTTAGCATATTTTCATAGCACCTGAATCGGTCAGGCTCGCTCGCAAAAAAGCCAAAAGGGTAACGGAAGAGCCCTTGCGTGTGCCATATAGAACAATGAATTTTCTCTCGATTCTGTTTGAGTATATTTGTTAGCGGGTTTTAAAAAACTTCTTTTAAAGAACTTCTTTTATCAACTTGGAGGACAATTGTTTAAAAAAATATTCGAAAAAGTACCTTTAATTATACTAATTATCGCCCAGAGGCCGAAATTCGGCCTTAATTAATTTAATCATTGAAATCTTTAAGGCTGTATTGAAGGCCGTGAAAAAACTTGTTCAAGTTTTTTTATTAATACCTCCAAAGCTCGTCAATAGCTTTAAACAAAACAAAAAAGAAAAAGCGTTTGTCAAACAGATGAGAAAAAGGTACTAACTAGGTTGGATTTCCAACAATATTCTTGTTTAAGAAGAACATTTTTTATGAAAAACTATAAGACTATGTGAAACTAAAACTGTATGATTATTTATACAATTTGTGTGCTACCTTACTTCGAGAACTATAAAACAGTTCACCCCTTTGAATCAAAGGGGAGTATCACGAAAATCAAAATCACCTCTTTTCAGTCGAAAGCTGCAGAAAATTTCTCTTCGTCGAAAAATCTGCACCAAACAGAGTATCGCACCAAATTGGATCGATTTAATCCTTTTTCAGTGCACACAATGTTTGTGTCGGAGCTAGTCGGGACTCTCGATATAAAAAAAAATGTCTATACGAAACACAAGTACAGCTCTTACCTGTTTTCATTAACTTTGTTTTGCGTTTCAGTGGGAGTGGTCAAAGAAAGGTATTGTGGTTAGGTTTTTAATGAAAATATACACTTTGTTGGACACATTTTGAAAAAGAAGTCGTATTTCTCTTATTTCGAAAGTTTGTTCGTAAAAAGCATGCTAGAAGTTCGCATTGCTTCGAAATGCGTGATAATATAATGATATTAAACACTTGTAGTATTTAGACTCAAAATCTTTTTATGTGTTATACTCTAGCAAAACATTTTTTTTTAGGGTTCCCCGTTGGTTCCTCAGAAAGGAACCCTTATAGGATCACTTCATTATCCGTCTGTCTGACTGTCTGTCAGTCTGTCTGTCAAGACCCTTTTTGTCAAGATACCGTAGAGACAAGATAGTTGAAATTAACATCAAATAATATTCTGCAGTCCCTTGAAGCTGAAAAAAAAAATCAAGCTTCTAATTCAACGCAATAAAAAAATATGGTCATTTAAGCTTTACATTTCAACAAATTTGAATATTTGCAAGTAAATTAAAACCTATAGGGTATTTCCGATTGACCTAGAATCATGATATTTCGTAAGAAGTAAAGTGTCACAATAGAAATAAAGGTGATTATAAACTAATATTTTGCGGTTGGAAAGTTGACTTTGTCGTAAATCGATGTATCGGAGAGTATTTTTAGAAGTGCCAAGTTAAATTTGTTTTTTGGAAAAAAAAAACAGGCAAAAATCTTCGAGAATTGATTCCCGTTCAAATTTGATCATTTCGCAGGTAAATCAAAACCAAAAAATTTGGTAAGAAGCAAGGTGAGACCTTGCACAAGTAAACAATCCGAAAGTTGTTAGTTTGTTGTTATATCTGTTTATCTGTCTGTCTGTCAAGAACCTTTCCTTTAAGAACCCTTGGAGGCATCAAGTTGAAATTAACATCAAATACTTATCTACAATCACTTGAAGCTGTATAAAACCCAAGCTTCTAAGTCAACGCACCTAAAGATACGGCCATTTAAGCCTTACATTTAAACAAATTTGAACATTTCGGTAAAAAGCCTATAGGGTACTTCCCATTGACCTAGAATCATGAAATTTGGTAAAAAGCATAATCCATCAGCACAAGTAAAAGAAAAGATCCGTTGTTATATCACACTTTTTTTTTGCGGTTGGAATGTTGACTTTGTCGTGTTTCTTAAAACGAGTTTAGGTACCTTACATTTTTTTGGTACGTAGAAAACTTTTTACATTTTAAAAGGGTATATCTTGAGCTATTGAGGTCCTTATCTTTTCCAAGTTATAATAATCTAGAATTCAAAGTAAAAAAAATTGCATAAACGACACCTTCCCTTCTAAATTGCCTTACGGCTCCTTTGACAAAACATACCTACTCTAGAAGTTCTCTAAATAACACGAAATGTTGTCGCCTAAAGAATTCTGTAGTACAATAGCTTAAATGCCCTTTTTGGCCTCGTCTGGCCTCCATTACAGCACAATGGACAACATTTTTCTTCTGAGACAAAGAAAAATCTCGACAATGTGTCACAATAATGGAATTATCGACCTCAGTCATTTGGGGAGGGGAGGAAATTAGGTTATTTGAACACTATTTTATTGATTCGTTCTTATTGTTCTTTGTATTAGACTTTTACTGGAGTGTGGTTAACTACAAAAAGTTGTTGGGAATTTTTCATATCAGGAAAAAAATTTCGCAAAAAAAAAATTACAGTAAGTATAGTTTAATATGTAATACTAACTATAGCCCGCGACTTCGTTGGCGTGGAAATTCAAATCTATTCCACGGGAACCGGGTTTTCTTCTGTGCCAAATTTCATCCAGATCCTTTCAGACGTTCTGGCGTAATTGAGTAACAAACATCCATCCATCCCATAGAATACTAGTAACGTGGGTAACACATTACTAGTATTCTTGTTAACCCCTCCAACTAAAATAGTAAATATAAAAATCAAATTAGGTCGATTTTATACACAATTAATATTATGTTTCTCATTGGAGTGAAAAGTAAGTAAATTAAGTTCAATAACATTGTTAGTAAATAATAAATAAAATACTTTTCAATGGTATATGACACTGCGTTATTAACATCAGTGAAATGTTTATTAGATCAAAGTTTTTAGTGTTGCCAGAGATCGATTTCCAGTATAACTTGAACTGTCATTGTTAGGCTTTCCGTGCTATGGCAGGTTAATATATATAATAGACGCGTGTAGCTTGAAGTAGCCGTTTTTAATTTGTAGAACATATTTTATTGTTTAAATTCTTTCAGCTTTCTGGACTTCTTCTATACAGGGTGTATTTGAAAAAGGAACACTTACTTAAATCACTGAAAGGGCATGACTCTAGAATGAAGTTACAATAAACAAATTTAAAAAACGAACTATCCGTTTATAACTTATGACCGTTTGAATTTCCAGGTATTTTACCTCGATTTCTCATAAAAGCAGGTGGAACGTGTAAAGTCAAAGATTTTAATACGTTTTTATTTTGGAACTATTCACTCAGTTATTGAGAAAATCCATAAAAACTAATTTAAAAAAATCTAAGTTAGTATTTATGGGTTTTCTTAGCAACGGAATGAAGAATTCCATAATAAAAAATATGTACCGTTAAAATCTTTAATTTTACACATTCCATCTGCTTTTATGAAAAACGGAGGCAAAAATACCTGGAAATTCAAACGGCCATAACTTGTAAACGGATAATTATTTTTCAAAAATTCTTATTGTAACTGCATGCTAGAGTCATCCCCTTTCAGTGATTTAAGGAAGTGTTCCTTTTTCAAATACAACTTGTATATTAATGTTAATATTAACGCTTATGTACTTTTTATAATATTTACTTTTAACTTCTTTTACATTATTTATTCTTATTTAACTAAAGACAGTTATTTTTATTATCATCTTCAAAAGCAATCAGAGAAAACATAGATTAGTATTTTTTTTTTCTTTATAGGTCAATCGATCAGTCAATACCACAAACAATAAAACCAAAGAGTAGAAATAGAACAAAATCACTTAAATCAACAATAAATTTTAAAAATTAAAAATTTCACGTTCCTCCATTTGCAAAATGTCCTTATAAATCCAAAGAATTCTCTTCACTTATTAATATAAAATACCGTAAATGTTAATTAAACTTGTATCTGTACGCATTAGATAATATAATTTATCATGTTTTCGTTATATGCCAACGATTACTATACTTCTAATATTATTCTTAATGTAATAAATATTTTAACATAAGCGGTGTTTACCTTTAAGTAATTGTTACATTGTTAATTGATTTTTCTGTAGCATGTGTACATTCCAAGTCTCGATGAAAACAATTGCTGGTAAACGTAAATAAAATAATATAAAAAAATTACCAGCAGTTCATTAAAATCGTTCTAGTCCATCCTAAAAGGTTGCCTGCGATAATAAAAGCGGTAAGGCCGCTCTTTATACATTTTCATTACTACACTTATTATCCTACTAATATTATAAACGCGAAAGTTTGTAAGTATGGATGGATGGATGGATGGATGTTTGTTACTTTTTTACGCCAAAATTACTGAACCGATTGCGATGAAACTTGGTATGTAGATAGCTGGAGACCTGGATTAACATATAAGCTACTTTTTATTCCGATATTACCACGGGATTGGGTCTTACGCGGGTAAAACCGCGGGGTGCTGCTAGTGTATCATATTTTCTGTAAAACTTGGTGTACAAATAAAGTATTATCTATCTATCCATATTTTCAAAACTTTAGTAGTTTTTAAAATATCTAAAATAGATTTACAGGATATGTGGAAACTATTCATCCCATTTCATTTACTTAGCTGTATAAATCGTCGCAAACCTAATCTTTAACCATACCTTATCGATTTCCGAATTTAATTTGAGCAACAAGCACGTGCCGGCCAGTGGAAGGTCCCTAGAGGCCGATTGGGCCCCGGAACATGTTTATTGTAATCGATGCTCGAGTTATCGCCATCCTTGATGTTTTATTATGATTTATAGGTGTGATGATGGAGGGGGTTCCGTTGAGGGCAATGGTGCGGTAGGTTGTAGAGGAGAGGAAAGAGAAGTGAGAGTGAACGTACGGTAGAGAAACTCAGTTCATATTATTTCTTTTCTTGCAGTTTTAATTTGGTGTAAAAAAGCAAAATAAAAACAAAAATAATTCCTTCATCTAATTCAAAAGGTTAATAAAAAAAATGTTATAAACACATTTATAATATAATTATTGTTAAAAAAACATTTAAAAAAAAACAAGCTGTTATAGGTCATGGTCCCCATGACCTATAACAGCTTGTGTTAGAACAGAGAATTAGAACGTTAGAACAGACTTTCGATCCTCAAGTAATCTTTTTCTTCTTTGTCCCTCTCACACTTCGGGATATGTCGGCTCTTCTTTCTTCGTTCAGTCTGTTCTTGTTTGCAATGCGCTTCCTCGAAATCAGGATGGGCAACAATCGTTAATCATTTAAAGTTAATGTAGTACCAATTCAGACAATTAGCAGAATCAACCTGCCCATAGCTTAACATCTAATGTTGTCATATGTTTTGTACGGTACGTATTATACATTTATAATGTGTACACATCATGTGCAGATAATGCTGTATACCGACTATATTTATGTATCGTTTGGTTGATGATATAAGTTTGTACCTACATATTATTTTTATGTTTTCCAAGTTACAGGAAGTAGGTATTCCTGTTTTCTCTGCATATGTTGACTGGAAGAGAATTGTATTTTATTCAATTACACTATCTTACTTTAGTAAAAAAAAAGTGTTCCTAACCCATTGAACGTTTTCTTTCTCCTGTCTTGATCCATTTTAAATAAAACATGTGATGGAAACGATTCAAATGTACTACAGAATGTTTCTACATCACAATATGAATAATTTGGAGTTCAGCGTTCGTTTATTTAAATAGACTATAGATCACCTGGTGGTCATTACCTGTTTAATGTTTTGTTTTACATCGTTGACTAGTATAATATGAACGATCTTTGTATAGACTTCGTACCATGACAGGTCAAAATATAGACTAGATTCCTGTAGCCTACTTTTAAATTTATAACGCATAGTGATTACAAATTTATAACGCATAGTGATTACAAATTTATAACAAATAGTGATTACAAATTTATAACCTATAATGATTACAAATTTATAACAAATAGTGATTACAAATTTATAACAAATAGTGAATACAAAAAATATGCTCCATGTGCAAAAAATTCTCTTCACATATATATAGATAAGGTGGTTTATCGAGTGTAGGTATTGTATACTTATTTAAGCATAAACATACCTACTACAATTAATAGAAGATAATTTATGTTGTCTCTGAGAACCTTCACCACAATTCCATAAACAAAACAGATATTTTAAATAACTGCAAATTTAATAGCCAATTCGAAAATCTGGAGTCCCACTTGGTAATATAATTTAACATGATGCATCAATATTGGCATCCACTATGATATTTCAAGTGCCAATTTATATTGCCAGACAATATCGCAATACGTAGCAATATGGCACTACGCAGCAATATGCCACTACGCAGTAAAATGTCACTAAGCGCTGAATATTTACCCATTTGCACGCAACATCGCGCTTTGCGTCGTTCATTATGAATTTGGGACGGTGCACTGTCAAGTTTTTAATTTAAATGTATGGAAGCAGACCGTGGATTACAGACTCCCTAGAAGTGATATTTAATTATGTTTTTAAACTAACCAAGTAAAGGGAGGAAGTATCTACATATTTATACGCGAAGAGAATTCTTTGTAGCCCTTTTTAAGGAAACTAGAGATCGCGTGGTGGTCGAATTTCGACCTTAGTTTATTTCATTGGTCAATATTATTTGACCTGTCATTATATAGACTTGTACCATGACATGCCAAAATATATACTGGACACTTATAGCTTTATGTACCCGTTTATGCATTTTTTTTACTTTATAGCAGATATTGTTAAAGAATATAGCTTACAAATTTAAAAATTACGTGAAAATAGGTACATTAAGTTACCCCCGTCCAGTAGATGTGTTGACCTGTCATGGTACGTAAATCTTTACCAAGACAGTTCAAATTATACTGGCCAATGAAATAAACTACGGTCAAAATTCGATCCACGAGCGAGCTCTAGTTATAATAACAATAATAACTTGACACATCTCACATACGGCCATCTGATCCCTAGGCAGAGCCTGCTATTATACATACATACACAATATTATAAATAAATTACACCCACGTACAGAACAATTGATCGTGTTCAGAATATTATTAAATACTTAATTTCATTTTTTTTCTTTGCTGAATTTAACAGATTTATTAATTTAATGCATTCCATAGCCGGACAACATGTACAGTGAAGAATATGTCATAAAAATTGGTAGAATGAGTGAGCACTGCCAGTTCCAGGGATTCCGACTATCTCAAGGATCTTCTGAGTGTGTCATTAAGGAACGTCAAATGTTCCTTCAAATAAGTCGGGGTAAAGGCATTGAACAGAATATTAAAAAGTAGGACGAGGATATGAGTATTCCGTGGAAAGCGAATTGGGAGCCTTGTACATGTTCATCGTACGCTTGAACAGGTCAAAACTAAGATGTTGTTAAGACGATACAAAAGTTATCTTTCAACTGGTAACTTAATCGGAGAATAAAAACTAAACCGTTCTAACCGCGCTTCTTGCAATTTTGTTAAGCCGTTAGATATTTTCTACCTCCTATTTTCGTTCTCAAATTTAATTAAAACAGGTCGAAAGCTTTAGTTATGAAAAGGTTACCTACAGACAAGTAGAGCTACTTTCACATTTCAATAATAATTTTAATATTTTTCTGTTTTAAGTTCTTCGTAGGTCACAATTTATTCTCAGATTCTCAGAACTCAGAACATTTTCTTAGCAATACTCTCAGAATATTTTATTCACTTTAAATATGTTATTATAATTGGTATCTAAAAGAGTAGGGTCTTAGTCTTGTCAGGGTGTGTTGAAATATTTGTAGCACACTTTTGTATGAACAATTACATTTTACACCTTTCGGGATCTGTACCACTACCGAAGCATGGCGGCTGTACAACAGGACAATAGCATCAAAATATCATTACGTAATTATTCATAGCCATAGCTAGTTTAAAAGCTAATTCCTATAACGTCGCTCCAGGCCCTCTGAAGTCATTCTCATCAGTAAATCAAATATTTAGCCTGAAAGCTCTCACAACGAAACCTAGACTACTTACATATTAGTAAGCCTATTCCATTATCCCGAGCTCTCGGAAAAGCCCTATAGTGATGTAAAACGAATATTAAATAAAACACAATGCAACCGCTGTACCACATGCACATACGCGTTTTATAACAGAATTTTTTATGACTTTTCTGAAAGGCAGGGGAGTGGTTTCAATAATTTAAAAGTTATTTGGTAGTTCGCAATATTTTTTACCAATAACTTCGGTAATTTTAAGACTTATTTTACGATCTTTGACGTCATTTCACTTAGCTCCTCGTATTTCTTTGTTCATGGGAGAGCCATGCTTTGGCACGAACGGGCTGGCTCGACCGGAGTGATACCACGGCCTCACAGAAAACCGTCAGTAAAGCAATGCTTGCTTTTCGCCTTGTGAGTGAGGTTACTGGAGGCCCTAACCCTTCCCTCTCCCCCCTCTTCATTTACTCCCACCTTAAAGGCCGGCAACGCATTTGTGACTCTTGAGTTGCAGGTGCCCATGGGCGGCGGTAGTCATTTACCATCAGGTGACCCGTCTACTCGTTTGCCCCCTATAACAGAAAAAAAGAAAAAGAAAAAAAAGGAATTGAATATCAAACGTGATTCATATATTTCTACACAAGATACATAGAATGCAAAAGAAACGAGTTAGAGGCTTCGGAATTCGAGTTACAGGTATGACACTAACCTGCTAGAGCTATTACTTACCTACACTCCCCAATCATGGGTAAAATTTGTTTTTGTCATTCCAACTATTCCAAGGGTGAGAATTCGATTTGTTGGTCCAGGTCCGGTCGGGGGGGGGGGGAGGGGGGGGGAGAGCAAATCAAAACCTATAGGGTACTTCCCATTGACCTAGAATCATGAAATTTGTAGAAGGTCTAATAGCACAAGTAAAGGAAAAAATCCGAAAGTCGTAAATTTGTTGTTATATCACAAAAAAAATGGTTTTTGTGATTCCAAACTTAAGTTTTGCGGTTGTATATTTGACAAAGTCAAATATCGATGTATGGGCGATTATTTTTTGGACTGCGAAGTTAAGTTTGTCTTTTGTAAAAGAGGGACAAAAATCTTCGAGAATTGTTTCCCGAGATGGACTTACTACGTACGTACATACAAGTTTGTTTGCTTACGGGATCGTCGGTGCGCGAGTCAGACTCGCACACAGAAAATCTTTTAAATTTCATTTCTGTTCTCACATCAATTACTTTTCTTGTTAGAGGTGCATGCATAAGGCGTGTCTTATAATGATTTAATTTATACTGCAAAAGATCTAATCATTTTCGATTTAATGAAATCTCAAAATTATACAAAAATGACACAATGAGTTTCACCATACTTAAATCATAAGTTCTGCCCTAAGCAAGTATAATAAGAATAAGAACCTATCTCATTCTCATAAAATCCTACTAATATTACAAACGTGAAAGCTTGTGAGAATGTATGGATGTATGTATGTATGGATGTTTGTTACTCTTTCACGGCAAAATTACTGAACCGATTGCGATGAAACTTGGTATGTAGAAAACTGGAGACCTAAATTAACACATAAGCTATTTTTTTTCCCGATATTCCCATGGCACCGACATTTACTCGGGTGAAACCGCGGGGCGGGAACGGTAGTTCGGGCAACTTTCACAGATTTACAGATGTCAGAAAATTTGAATTTCGAGTTTTTAACCGACCTCAAAAAAGGAGGAGGTTCTCAATTCAACTGTGCGTTTTTTTTTCATGTTTGTTACCTCAGAACTTTCGACTGGGTGAACCGATTTTGATGATTCTTTTTTTATTTGAAAGCTGGTGAAATTTGGTCCGGTTCTGACAATAGCATCCATGAGAAAACCATATATAAGTCTTTTATGGAATAGTTTTTTTTTGTTGAAGTGGGAATTTTTTTTTTAAAGAATTATTACAATATTTAATATAATATTTTATATATTATATAAATAGCGAAAGGAACTTGGTCCCAACCGCGCCACCTCCCGCGTCTTTAGTTCCCAAAGTACCTGTAGAAGTATTCATGATACGTCATCATTCTTACATAGATAAGTAACATATAAAAAGTTGCAATATAGAATAGACTAGAAATAGTTTTTGGTCTCTTGGACATTAACCACTTAAGCCATAGACTTATTATAGTACTACCTTAAACTTTGAGCTTAGCTTTTAGCTTAGCTTAAGCTTTGAGGTTAGTAATTTTACCAGAAGTTTGAGATAGTGACTAAATTGTATTATTTTATTTTATGATTAAGCATGAGAATACCTGTGGTTACATTTTATTACCCAACAATTTTGATTTTTTTTTTAAAGGTACCAAAGTCTTGTACCATTATTGTTTGTTTCTGCCATCTACCGGTTGTATTTGATACTATTTTAGTAACCAACATTCTACATTACTACCACGTACTCGCAAAACGTAGCAACGTTTCGTCAAAGAAATCCAAGAACGGAAGGTTAAAAATTCAGACCATAGTTGTAACAGAACACAAGAGATGGCGCTGTAATAATTTTTTTATTACTTTTCAAGATGATAATGGCTACTAGAGTAGGCAATGAGTATATGAATTTATTATAGTTCATTTAGATTGCCTGTATTGCCTTATCCTTAATTTCCATTTCAAACGTTGGTATTTGTTTAGTTAGTTATTAATGTTTTACTTATTGTCTAAATGTTAGTAAGAGTTCGCTTTTTGCTATTTGGATATGAACCCCTCCTCGGGTGAACGCCTCCTCCAGCCCTTTCCACTCATTTCTGTCCTTGCCGATAGTTTGCCAGTCTTTTCCTATTAATTCGGTTACCTATATCGTCAGCCCATTTTCTTTTCGTTCTCGCTACCCTATTTTTTCCGATTGGCCCTTTCCAGCTTGTAGTATTGATTGTCCGCCTGCTGTCTGTGTATATTGATGTGACATCCTTACACACACACACACACACACAATTAACATGTTTCCTGAACACATTACGATGATACTATGAGTTATCAAATTATTTAGGCTTTACAAATAATTCCAGGTATTTTAATAAAAATGATTTGTATCTATCTCTTTATATATCTATCTTTATAGATCCACTAAGCGCACGAGAGTTCGCGGGCAAGTTCTCGATCCCAAAGCACTTTAGTTTATTTATTATTATAGAACTTCCTACTAATATTATAAACGTGAAAGTTTGTGAGGATGTATGGATGTATAGATGTTTTTTGCTCTTTCACGCAAAAACTATTGAAACGATAGCGATGAAACTTGGTATGTAGATAGCTGCAGACCTGGATTAACACATAAGCTAATTTTTATCCCGATGCAGCTAATTGAATATATTTTACAGATGTACACGGTATTAGATACAGTTTTTACAAACTGACAATCAAGTACATTCTAGTGTAAGTAGCCAAGGTAAATTTCTCTGAGTCCTGGCCTTGTTTCTATTGTGTTGTATGAAAACTGTTCATATAAAAACAATACTTCAGATTCCCGATACGTAAATCATCACATATTTTTAATTTAAATTATATTTTTTATGATATGGCCTTACATGAAACACTCGTACCTACAGTACTTTAAAATGTTAAAATCATAAGAGTCATATGACATCAGAAACCTTACATAGGGACACAGTAGGCAGATAAGTAATACCTGAATGCAGACCTTCTCAACAAACTGAACCGCCTTCTCAATAACTGCATTCGATTTATTTTCAATCTTCGCAAGTATGACCACGTGTCTGCTTTACGTTCCGAATTAAAATGGCTCCCTATTCGCCAGCGTCGTAATCTGCGAGCACTAACTGCTCTTTTCTCTTTTCTTAACTCTCCATCTCCACCATCTTATTTAGCTCCCTACCTTCGATTTTTGTCCTCAAACCATGACAGAAATCTTCGTTCCACTAACAATAATCTTCTCTTATGCCCCTCTCATAACTCCGACTTCGTGAACTCTTCGTTCTATGTCCAATCATTTCTTCTCTGGAATGCGCTCCCTCTCGAAATCAGGATGTCCACAAACCGCTTTATATTTAAAAGGAGGGTACGTGATCTCCTCCTCAATGAGTTGGCATAATTGTCACAGTGCTAGTACATTAATCTCAGACTCGATATTCATAGTATATGTATATATATATGTGTATGTATATGTATGTATGTATGTATAAGTATTAATATATTATGTATCAGTATAATGTGTGTATTCCACGTAATGTGTACATTTAGTTAATAACTTGATAAATCTTATTATTCTATGAACTTATAAATTCGTACTCGTTACCATATCTTTGCACCTACCACTTTTTATTTCTACTTCAGCCCAAGGTTGACTGGCAGAGAGTGCCTAAGGCATTAAGTTCGCCTTTGTACAATATGTGCAAAAAGTTTTAATAAAATAAATAAATAAGTCGGATTATAAGAGACTAGCAGCGCCCCGCGGTTTCACCCGCGTAAGTCCCGATTCCGAGATAATGTCGGGATAAAAAGTAGTCTATATGTTAATCCAGATTTCCAGCTATCTACTGATTATTAAGAATCAGAAGTGAAACAACTTAAAAAAATGAACAACCTTTTATGCTCTAAAACTAGTTCTTACTAATCATAAAAACAGCAAGGAAACCACTAATTAATTTAACTAGAAATTATACAAATCCAAAAGCAAATGAATAACTACAACAGCCAGTCAGCCTGTAACCACGGCCAGTGCAACCTGGTCGAAACGTCAGGCAATTCAGAGGTATGTAATACCTTTTCGTGATCGCGTTAATTCCCGTATAAATACATAATTATAATTACAACACAATCTAAAAATATGTAACCTCTTACAACCACACGGTAAGGTTCAGGTATAATTTTCGTGTTCTGCGCACTGTCCAGGCAAAAAGAGAGCTAACTACACCTCACTGTGGCTATTTGACGACGTTGGAACCAGAGTGATCTAGGGCACAGCAGTATGTTTTTGAGAAAATTACTTAGATCAGTCTGGCATGCCTTCACTATGCAGACTGCATCAATTCTACAATGAGATGTTGTGATCTATCAAGGAAATAAGCACTGAAGAGCATCTAAATCAGTGTGGTATGGAAGAATTATGATTTTTCTATGCCATTCTGTAATAACCTCATTGTTGATAAAAATGTCACTTAGATCACTCTGGTTCTAACGTCGTCATTTATGAACCGATATCGACTGATGTGTGACGTCACTCATTTTTTTAGCTACCTTATAACATATTTTGGTTAAAATTTTAACCTTTCTGCACTACTACTATTTCACATTTTTAAGTGCGCAAAATTTACTTAAGAAGTGTATAAAGAATCTCTTTACATACTTATATATAGAGATCGCGTGGTGGTCGAATTTAGAGCGTGGTTTATTTCATTGGCCAATATTACTTGACCTGTCATTGCATAGACTTTCGTACCATGACAGGTCAAAATATATACTGGACACTCATAGCTGTATGTACCCGTTTTTGCATTTTTTTTAACTTTGTAGCAAATATTGTTCAAAAATTTTAGCATTCGTCACTTCTTCTGTGTATAAACTATAAGTGTGCGAAATTTCATACTCCTCCGTCCGCCCAATTTTCGTAAAAAGGGATCCAAAGTTTTCGCTTCACGTATAAATATATAGATACTCATTAAAGTGCATGGCATTCCAGTTATCAAATAATTTAGTTACTTTGTCAATACAATCAGGAAAATTCGTATTTTATTCAGTCATTCCGTTTTTATTGACAATAAACATTTAACTTTTATAATATGATTCATAAGATTAATTATCAATACCAATAAATTCATCATTATCTTTATACTTAGCAAAATATTGGTTTTACGTTTTATTATCCATTTAGATATTCATTATCAATCAGGTAATATACACGCAGAATTATGCATTGATATATCTTATGGATCAATATTTTTTTAGGGTCTACCACGTAGCAACAATTACTATTTCAAACAACATTGGAAATAACATAGTTTTATAACCACGGAGCAGATACAAAGAAATAAGATGGTTTACAAAATTAATCTTGAAAAAACTACTACCTGGTAAGTAAATTCTGAGTACGTCCCCTTATATCCTACTAGCAGCGCCCCGCGGTTTCACCCGCGTAAGTCTCTATACCGTGGGAATATCGGGATAAAATGTAGCCTATGCGTTAATCCAGGTCTCCAGCTATCTACATACCAAGTTTCATTGCAATCCGTTCAGTAGTTTTTACGTGAAATAGTAACAAACATCCATCCATCCATCCATCCATCCATGCATCCATCCATCCATGCATCCATCCATCCAAATTTTCACATTTATAATATTAGTGGGATACCTAGTGTGAGATAGCTAAACTACATAGCAACATCGACATAGAACGAAGCGAGTAGTTGTACTATTGTTTGGTAGATTTAAAAGAGTGAAGTGGGCGGAGCTCAACACCCCCTCACCCTGCAAATTATCACGCGTTGTTTAATAGGGAAATCTAATTACAACACCTCCTCTTTGTATGCTCTGCTCCGTGGTTATAACTCACACGTAAACATGACTTTTAAAAATAAGAACAACACTTTTACACATATAGAGACATAGAAAAACAAATCAAGAATACAATACTGGTCACGTTAGATCCTCGCTGGTTGCCGTCCGATGGAAAAGTGGTCTAACTATGTGGCTTTTTATGCCTGATATCGAATGATTTGTGACATCGCTAGTTTTTTCGCCAACCGTCACATTACAATAGACTTTTTAAAGACTGTACTTTTACAAACAAACTTTTTTTTATTCCTAGGCAGGCCTGTTGGTTTAGTTGTTAGTGATCCTTACTGCTGATCCAGAGGTCATAGGTTCGATTCCCACCCAGGACAAAGAATTGTGTGATAAGCACGATCATTTGTTCTGTGCCTGGGTGAAATTTATCTAAAACTCGCGACCCGCCCCAGATTCGCACGAGTGTAATGTAGATACTAATATGGTGTACAATTGTCGTCATATAATTATATAAATTAACATAAAATAATATTAAACTATACGTATAAACCTTCCTCTTGAATCGCTCTGTCCATTGGTGTAAACCGAATTAAAATCCGTTGCCTAGTTTAAAAGATCTCAAAGAGAAATTGTTCTAAACCATGTAAGAAGACGTATGTATTTAGTAATATATAATTATCTTTATCAGCAGTCTGGTTACCACATTACAGGCTAGTTTGGAATCAGACGGTCGTGTTTGAGGTATCTCAAGTTATTATTATTAATCTAATAAAAAAATAAAGGAGATAATAATCACAAACAGGATCGCCACTTTTGAACAATTATAAATTGACTTTTATAATTATTTGTTGTACAGATAAGGTGGTATCTATCCATCTATCTATCTATCTACATCATAATATCTACCTACGAACTGAAAGAGTACTTCAATAGAAGTAAATAAAGACACAACACAATAAAAGACTTGTTTGAAAAAGAGCGTCAACACTCCTAGTATTGCAAATTTCAATTAGCTTGCTTCGCCACCAGAATGGTTTAAAATATTAAAATAACTTGCTCAAGTGATGAAAAAAAGATAATAATAAAAATAAATTTACACATCTCACACACGGCTGTCTGATCTCACACTAGGCAAAGCCTGTACTGTAACCAGACTGCTGATAAACACTTTTATATTTCTAAATTTATACATATTATAGATAAATTACACCCAGATACAGAACTGACGATCATGCTCATCACACAATTATTTAGTGTTTCAGTGTTAATTATTGGGTGGGAATCGAACCCACGAGGTAGTGAGTTTTTAAGTCAAATCAACCTGAAGTGAGGCATTGTTTTCAAAGGTTCGCCACAAATGTTTTAAGCTTTAGTATGGCCATGCATAGGCATACCCAGCTTTTAGCCCAGAGGGGAAAGGGGGGAGGGCAAAATTTGTTTTGTCATCCGAGAGGGGGGGGGGGATTTGATTTTACTCGAAATTAGTACTACGTAAGCTTGCTAAAACCAGGGTGGGCAGCTGCCCGGTTGACATCAATAGGCTTGCCCCCTATTATGTAAGTCTGACTATATTATAGTCGGCAAATTGTGGGTATTTAATACGTCTCTGCCTAACCCTTCGGGGATATGTGTATATGTATGTGTGTATGTATGTATTAAAGCATGAATTGGTGGTAATTTCACATTGGCGTATCTCATCATTATTAGGAGGCCTATATGCATGCTACCTTAGTGATACATCAAATAAAACAAAAGAGTAAGTAATTTATTTATTTCTTACATTAAACAATAAATTATATAACTACAAAACGCAGGATCAATATTTAAATTACACACAGAATTATTAAGTGCTATTAAATGCCGCCTTATTTATAAACTACGAGCAATCAAAGAATACAAATGCTCTAATTCTACTATCTTAAAGTTTTAGGAATACGGATTCATTTGATAAATAAATTACTTTAAAATAAATTTGCTACTTTCCATAGATTTCTTTCGAAATTTAAATATGTATAAATTGATTGCCAACGTTAAAAACTTTTTGGCATACTTTTATTCTCAAATTATTCCTTCCATAAGAATCTAAGAACAAAATATAAATGGTTTTGCTTCAATGCTGGATCAATAATTGATGTTAGAACGTCAAAACAACAAATTACGGTTTTGGTGAAACTTAAAATATTACTTAACTCGATCCAGACTGCAATACAAAAATCAGTTAGTATTCAGCTTTTTGTAAACTTCACCAAACTTCAAATTTGGATTGAAACCAAAAGTATTATAACGAGTGACAAACGCTACGAAATATTGGCATAGAATTATTTAAGTCACTCCTAATGTGTGATATTTATCATAATTTTTTAAGATGAAGTGCTTCAAAATAAATGGAAAAAGAAGCCATCAGATATGATATTCGTGCACGTGTAGAAAAAAACAAATAAAGTCACAATTTTTTTTAGTCTCAATTATGCCATAAAGCTACAGTAGCACTCATAAAACATAACGCCAAACATGGTCTTACTGTTAGTGCTGCACCACTCAAAGTGCTAAAAACTAACAAACCAGCAAGAAACAACACAAAAAAGTTAAGACAAGTTACAGTTAAACCTTGAACAGCCTAATTGAGAAAAAACCTCTATGTCCAGTTAATCAGCTGTTTTTTTTTTTCAGGAACAAGCACTTACATTCCTGTGGTTGATTCAAAAGTTAAAATTTGTAAAGGTGAAGGTAAAACTTTGTTTGCATAAACACTTATAACTTGCACTTAGCGCATTAAGATTCACGTATCTAAAAAAATCCTTACTATCTACAAAATATCTCTTTTAATACATTCTTCTGAATAGTGCAAGAGCAGCTGCAGACGTCAGAACAAGACTTGAAGTATCCAACTGATGTCCCTTGTTTCCCACTCTGCAAGTATCTTCTGTATTGTTGAAAGTAAAAAACTCTGTGCCTTGAAGAGTGTAGTTGGCCACAGCTTGATCAAGTTGAACTGCATCCGTATCTTTCAGATGTGGGGTTCTGGTCAGCTTCCAGATCTCATCTGAAAACAAAATTATTATGAAGTCCTGGCATTATTCACAGTCTCAAATTTGGACCCTGACGAGCAAAATAAAAATGTTTCAAATCGAATTGCATCGACTGTGGTCACGGGTGGACAGATCGAAACGTCGGTTATCCGGACAAAATATTATCGCGATTAAGTCAAGGCTTAAACATCTAATGACAACGTCTTTTATTGTGACTCATTACGCCTTAAGTCTCAAACAGCAAAAACTGTTTTGAAATATTTTATAAACAATAGAGTTTATTTTTTACTAATCATTCGCAACAATTAGTTAAGGTCATCTGTATAATTTCATCAAACATTTACTTTATTTTTTATTTGTTATCTGTCGGCATATTTTAACCACAAGTATTTCATGGTTATGGAAACATCAATATGATAGCGTTATCGAATATTACAGACCATTTTGCAGTTGACGATAGCTATATATATTATATATATTAGATATTTATATCTAATCAGTCAGTAATCTAAACCAAAAAACCAAGGCAATCACTTAAAATTTAACAAAAGAGTTGTATTTAATACGAGTTGTACTTAAAAATTTCACGAGAACGTATATTATATAATGTACATAATATATCATTGACTTCAAAATTTACACATTTGTCAAGGGCCGATGACTATACAATAATCACTACATATTTTAAAACAAAGTCCCCGCGCGCCGCCGCGTCTGTCTGTGTGTCTGTCTGTCTGTCTGTTCGCAATAAACTGAAAAACTACAGAGCGATTCATTAGGAAGGTTTAGGTATGTAATTAGGATCATCAGATCTACATTAACCGGACAAGTGCAAGTCTGACTTGCGCATTGAGGGTTTCTATACAAACTTGTATGTAAATAATTCACCCATCTCAAGAATCGATTCCCGAAAATCACTGCCTGTTTTTTTCCGAAAAACTATCTATAGTAAGTTTTTAATCGCAAAATATATTTTGTATACAATAAAACAACAAATTAAAGACTTGCGATTGGTGATTAGTGACACACGGATTTATTCTTCACCAAAAACTCTCTCCTAAACCCTCTACAATCATTTCGTCCAGGTCACAGCATGATCACGCGCGATTATCAATGTTACAGACGACATCAGGTTTTGTATGGAGGAGAATGGAAACCTTACAATATTCTCCTTACTAGACTTTAGCAATGCCTTTGATACTGTAGATTTCCAAATCCTACTAGGTTTATTGGTCTCTATTAACATATTTCCAACAGTGGTTCATTGGTTTCAATGTTACCTATTTAGTCGTCAAAAGCGTGTGCACTTTGAAGATTTTTTATTTTCGGGTGTAATACATCTGTGGTGTTCCGATTTGTAATGTCAGCAATGTGGCGTTCTATCTCCCTTACTCTTCGCAATTTTCATAAGTTCCATCTCTAAATCATCATGACTGTCTTCTTACTACATTTACGTAGATGATATTCAAATCCGCACGCAAGTACCATTACAAAATTTGACTAAAGCTTTTACTAAAATTAACTCAGAAATCCCTCCAAGACACTCGTTATAGTTTTATGCAGCCCCAGGATGAAATCTCAAATTGACAGGTCAGCATTACCGGACATTGTCTTTAATGAGACAGTCGACAGCGATAGGCTGATGATGAAGATGATGATGTGTTTAATGATACCGTGTTGTGTCAGATTTTCGTAATTTGCTCAATTTGCTCCCAATTCACCTTCACCGGATGCTCACATCCTCGCTCTACTTTATAATATTCCGCTCAATCCCTGTACCCCGATTTATTTAAAGGAGCATTTTACGTTCCTGTATGGCACACACACAAGATCCTTGTGGTCGTCAGAATCCTTAGAACTGTCTGTGCCCACTTATTCTACCAAGTTTTATGACATATCCTTTACTGTACAGGCTGTCGGGCTATGGAATAATCTGTCTTTATCAGTTAAGGGTGCGCAATCACTAAGTAGTATTCAAAAATTCAAGTCATTCAAAAACGGTCAAACATAATTACTTATCGGCTTAATTTCTCTTCCTGAATCTTTAAATGTATGTGTACTTATTTAGGTCTGTTCATATATGATGTATGTATATGTATATGATATATTGACTTATGTATATATATACTAAATGCTTTTTCTCTTTACTTCTATCTTATACTAAAACTACCCATTATTCTTTTAATCTCTTATCGATTGTGTCTAACCAAAGATTGCCAGTAAGAGATCGCTCTTAAAGATAAGGCCGCTCATTGTTCATATCCACTTTAAGTATTTATTTTAAGCAGTATGTTGTTGGTGTAGCATAAAGGTTATTCTATTCTAGTCTATTTCTTGTGCTCAATTGTTATATGGGAGAATTAAATAGATTATTATCAGCTTATTATTAAAAGATTGTTAATACTCCTCGATTTACTTTTGAATCTTATTAAATAATACTGACTATATATTCGGTTCTTTTTATGGTGTAGGGGGCAAACGTACAGACGGGTCACCTGATGGTAAATGACTCCCGCCGCCCATGGGCACCTGCAACTCAAGAGTCACAAGTGCGTTGCGGGCCTTTAAGGTAGGAGTAGTGGAAAGGTGGAAGAGGGGGGAGGGATGAGGAGAGAAAGGGGAGGGAAAGGTTAGAGACTCCGGTAACCTCACTCATGCGGCGAAAAGCAATGCAAGCATTGCTTCACTGCCGGTTTTCCGTGAGGCCCTGGTATCACTCCGGTCGAGTTTACCATATACCAGCTTTTGTCCGTGGCTACGCACTTTTTCTAGATGAAAGGTACTATATATCCTGTTCCTCCGACAATGTGCGTGCAAACGAACTTAGTATATTAATGTCTCTAAATTTTTCTTCCAGTTACCTAAGTATTTTTTCACATCGTAACAATTCCAGTTTATTGGCACTCAAGAATATGAAGTGAACATTTTCAATAAATACACTCAATCTATTTTCCTCAAGCAAGTGAATTCTAAAAACCGTTTAAACTAATCAACAAGTGATTGAATGTCAGCATCACGCGGTTTCCGTTCCATCGCGCTTGGCCTCCACTTGACCGGCAAATTGTTCCCGCTACCGGTTAGCAAAAAAACATCACGATAATTGTAATTTTCACTCTTTAGATTCTTCTAGACTTCGATTGTTTTAACGCCTTTTTTAACTTTTCATCTGTATTGAAATACCATTTTATAAAGAAAGAAAGAAAGAAAGAAATAACTTGCATACGTAAACTCCTGTGGAAAATCGCAGAGCAAAATTTTATAAAAAGGTATACTGCATAGCAAACTAGAGGAGTACTTCCGCTTACACATGCGGAGGGCCAAATTAAGCTACCAAAGTTTCAACGCCTTAAATGGACTTTTTATGAAAAATAAACCCCAATTAAATAAGACTTGAGTCTCCATTTATACACATACAATATCTTGACAGATATTAGCACATTAGGTATTATACACATACAATATCTTGACAGATATTAGCACATTAGGTATTATACACATACAATATCTTGACAGATATTAGCACATTAGGTATTAGGTAGGCCGAAGTTGTACTAATTAATAAACTACACCGGGATCTGGATACGTACACACAGATCGCAAACCCGTTTAATTTATTTTTAAATAATGTATGTGGTTCTAGCACCAAGTACATTTGCCTCCTGTTAAATAATAGGCTGCCACCCCAAAACATGCGGGGGGCCTCGTCCCCCTTCCATCAGAGGCGCGCGCGAAACACATTGCGCCACCATCTCAGGCCTGCTTGTGCTAGGGCGGGGTTCTCGGGGACTTCCTTCCTAGGGTATACCCGAGTCCCTTGAAATAGACCCACTTATGTCGGAACACCGTGTGGTTTTAGCACCAAGTACATTAACATTGTACATTACATATACTATATTGAGTACTAATATGACCGCCAAGTATTAGTTAATAGCTTTTGCCTCCAGCTTCACGCCCGTAAAAGGTATTTTGTTTATCAGGAACTGTACCTTTCCTCTGGATGAAAGTTAACCTCTGTCTTTTTCTGTGCCAATGACAACGTGTATGTATTTTATAACAATCGTTTAAGTAACAAACAAAAATAATTAGCAGCCAAACTCACTTTCACATTTATAATAGGTATAAGTTAGTTAAGATCTGCACACATCATAGATTGAGCTATATACAGTACAATCTGTAAGGCGAAAATAGAACTGCAAACAATCAGTTTATAGGCACTTCTCCAGTGTGCCAGTGCATAGAAGATCTTGCTGTTTTAGGGTGTCTGTCTTGCTTGTGCTACTGAAAATTAGGAGCTACTAGACCCTGCCCAACCTCGCCTCTACTAGAGCGAACATCTAGATATAGGTACTTACAATACACAGAGAGTAACATCATAAGAATAGGACGATAGAAGAGAAAAATACTCAAATCTATAACTGTGATATAATATCGTCATAATATTATTCGAATTTGAATACTTACAAGTACTGCTGCCACCATCTTCGTTGTCATAGCATGCAAACATCACGGCAAAATGCTCATAATTTACGTCCAAGAATGCATAAGTTTCCGTTTTGTTATCTGTAAAATGAAATTGTATTGTAAAATTTAGTTCTAAATACACAGTATACATACACACACACATAATCTCTTCATTGTACACCATGAGGAACAGTTTAAAATATTTACAAAGACAAAAAAAAATGATTCAAACGGCAGTCTTATTGGTAGTTGCAATTTAAATAATTTAATATTAATAAAAGTAAATAAATAATTTAAATAATTAAATGTTATATCTTAGGAGGAATATAATAGAGAATCAGAAATGATACCAATCATTTTCTATTTTCTTATTATATGTCTGGTGAATTTTAATTTCTAATAAAATATTTTAGCAGAACTGGAAACTTGATACTAAGGCAAAATTCAATATATTAAAATTTTATAAACGTTTTATTAAAATTTTGTATTTTCAACTGAGATATTAAGTTATTGGTGGTTATGTTATTACATCATAAATTATATTAATATATGCTCAACTTAAAATTGGACAGCTTTTCGCTCAACGGAAACTTGGTGACCTCCGGAATATCCAATACAAAGCGACTGATTTGATCCTGTCCCAAAGCCACAGTGCAAATGGCGACATGTTCTGGTGACTAAAATGTCTAAACCAAAACAAAGAAAATGGCAAAACCGATGCAACCAGAAGACTACAAATACATTCACTCCTGATAAATCAAAATGACTTACCATTATAATCAACCTGCAAAAGATCAGCACTGGCATTCGTTTTTGGATTCTGCTTCAGAGATACAGTCCCGTTATAGTACGATGCTGTATTATTAGTGATCCAGCTAATTGAAACGTCTGTGATGTTTTGGTGGTCAAAGAGTACCATTGCACAGTCTCCTTTCACTTCGAGGTCTTTCGTGGCTACGGCTGCGAGGTACCAAACTCCGTCAAGCTGGAAACACGTTCATCTTGTTATAAAATGTATTATATTTTTTAGCCTATCGATTTCTAGCATAACTTGATTACTAATCTGAATCCTTAATCTCGTAATTGCCATCCAGAGTCCAGAAAAGGTGTTGTCTGGCGCTGTAGTGGTTACTGATGGTGTATTTACGTTCTGTTATTCGTAACTTCAATCATTTTTCTCCTAGGTACTGAGCAGCCTGTATTTATTCGACCGTGTAATATTATTAATAAATATTTACGATGGTATTTTTATTTTAACTAGTGGTCGAAAAGAGGTCGAAATTCAAAACATAATTCATGAAATAATCATTTTTTTTATTTATAACACTGAAGCTCGTCAAAGTAAAATCTACCAAACAAAAAAGAAATTAGGAAAATCGGTTGACAAAGACTGAAGAAAGAGGTTTTGAACTGTTATCTTTGTCTATTTATTAGTCTTTGACATAATGATTAAGGCACTAGTTTATAGGAAGATATTGTATTACTTCCACTTATTTTTTTTTTTTTTTTAAATAAAATTCATAGGGAAGAAATAGAAGACTGTCGTGGAATTGAAGTTTTGACGTCCACCGTGCTGGTTAATGGTGGAAACACGTTTGAAGATATAAAAGTATTTGATGCCCCAATATAAAAATTATTTCCATATACCAAAGTTTTAATTTGAAATCTTCCTTAAGATACACCACTATCCCAAGAGAAAATCCTTTTGATAAAGCCTGGCGAGTGTAAGGACGCAAGAAATTGCTACAGTAAACTGTTTCTTTGGTTTACAAATTTCCATTTTTTTTTATTTCTTTAATCTCCCTCGTATTTATTTTTATGTTCTTTCTTACGATTTTGCTTCATTCGAATGTCCGTTACGTACTTTTGTACGGTTTTGTGAATGGCATTGCCTTAGTATCTAAATCATTTCTAACTATTTTTATGTATCTCTTGTGAACAAAATAAATATATATTTCTTTTTCTACTGGTTTTCAATCCAGAATCTTTGTGTAGTCTAACAAACATAACATATCGTACGGAAACTGCCAATACTTAAATAGTTATGTAAATAAACCACAATTGAAAATAGACTATTTATCACAACAATGCTAATTTCTTTATCGCTATCATAACAAGCAGGTTTATATGTTAATATGATGCTATATCCAGTTATGCACGCCATGGCAGTTTCGAGTGTTATATTAGCCTACCCAAATGTCTGACTTTGGTTAGAGTCTTGGAGCTCTCTAAGATGTGGTTGACTGCCTAGATTACTAAATTGTCCAGTCTACTAGTTTCCGTGACTGGTCAACTCGAAACTGAAATGATTCTTTTCTATAAAGACCACCCTGGATGCCTACAAAACACTTGCACATTTGAAATGTGTGTGTGGACGTGAATCCTTGAGTTTTTTGGAACTTCTTATCAACGCTTACCATAGGAAGTGTCGGCGTGTCCTATTTACCAGAAGTAATTAACTTATAAAAGTGTCGGTAAAAAAAATATTATCATTTTTATTATCAAATACAAATCACAATCGATAAATCAAAACAAAAATGGCAACATCTTATAAATTTAACAGCGATTAAATGTCGACTTATAAGTATCTGTACCATACATACAAGTCATATAACTTCAAAAACTCATGGGATAGCTAGAAGTGTATTGCTATACCATTCCGCTAGCAACATTTTCAGTACCATGAAATTGGGGAGCGCGCATATTCGTTTTACCGGGAACGTAAAGACTTCAGACCTCCTAACAGAAAAATCGTATAGATATTTGTTCGCCCCAGGAATCGAATTCATTACCTTATTCACCCTTACCTATCCATCCGTACCTTATTCTTATGCGTTCAAAAATTAAAAACAAACTTATACCAACGCAATAACAAGGAAATAAAAGCTAATAAATATATCTCCAATGGAATATGAAATAGAATGAAACTCTGAATCTCTTTCGAATTTCTTAGATGTTTATAGATTACTAGCTGTGCCCGGCATGCAGAGCAATTCCTTTTTTTTTCTTTTAAAAAAATTGGGGCTAGGGGCAAATCGCTTCAAGTGTGCCTATAAAATTTGAAGAGTTCTCTCGATTTCTCCAGGATCCCATCATCAGATCCTGACCTAATGACCATGGGACCACCTTTCAAACAAAAGAAGATTTTTTAAATCGGTCCAGGCACCTTTGAGTAATCGGTGAACAAATAAAAAAAAAATACAGTGGAACATAGAACTCCTCCTATTTTGAAGTCGGTTAAAAATACTTTACGACCTATTCTCATACCTACCAAATATACAAAAAAAAAATCATTAAAATCTGTCGCGCCGTTTCGGAGGAGTTCGATTACAAACACCGTGACCGTTTTTATATATTAGATTTAAACTCTAATACCAAATCCGTTATTGAAAGAAAAAGACGGAGGATGGTGATGAAATTCGTATATCGATAATTTTATGAAGACGTTCTAAACCTGAAGTGATTGAATCTTACCGCTTTCCAATCCAACTTCCTCGGTGTGACGAAAGGGCACGAGGAATTCATGGTGGCACCATCCACATTCATCACCATAAATAAAACCAAACAACTCTGCACCAACATTTTCACGAACATTGACTACGGATGCTGGCCGTCAACTGAAATGTGACGTAAAAAGTTACGTCTTATATTCTGTACATTTTTTGTTATAACTTATACAGTTCCGGGGAATTTTACCAGCAGATTGAAGGTACAGAAGTATGGATTTTTAGATATATTAATATACCCACCACTCAGATCTTGGTTGTTCATAAAAGTAATAATACATAGGTTAAGGATCACTTGTGTTGAAGCATGAAAATATCATGTAGCAAAGTAGATACTCTATTGTCATGTAACGATGACAATAGATTAATTTTAGATGACAGTAAGTCAATATCTTAGGAAGAATTGACAAGTTCTGTTAGAAATCGATTTTATCGATACCGATCGAGTTACCTATTACTGTTGCCATCACTGGGTAAGTGGTGATTGTCTTTCCTCAATCTTACGGTTTACTAAATCTCTGCCATTTAGACGGGTTTTTTTTTTATGGTATAGGGGGCAAACGAGCTGACGGGTCACCTGATAGTAAATGACTACCGCCGCCCATGGGCACCTGTAACTCAAGAGTCACAAGTGCGTTGCCGCCCTTTATGGTTGGAATAGGGGAAGAGCGGGAAGATGGGAGAAGGGGAGAAGAGGGGGGAGAGGGGAAAGACGGGAATAGGGGAGAGGGGAAAGACGGGAATAGGGGAGAGGGAAGGGTTAGGGCCTCCGGTAACCTCACTCACGCGGCGAAAAGCAATGCAAGTATTGTTTCACTACCTGTTTTCTGTGAGGCCGTGGTATCGAGCGGAGTTGAGAGGGCCCATATGTGCCGAAGCATGGCTCTCCCACGTAAAAATGTTATTTCGATATTTAGCGCGGTATTTTCTAGCCTATATATTAAAGTTACATTTAGTAAAGTTATATATATCATATTAATAACTGGAGATCGCCTGGTGGTCAAATTCCACTTATCTACTACTATGACTGTGTTCTACTTTTATTGTCACGGAGATCAAGTCCTCCACTCCACTGTCCTTATTAATTATTAGTTTGTAATAGTACGAGTTTAATATTAAGAATTTTGAGAAATCTGAATTTGATTCGAAGTACAAAAAGCAACCCTTTTAATACCTTTACTGATATGTTGTCAATTAAAAAGTGTCAGTAAAGGTATTAAAAGGTTTGCTTTTACCTGAGAACTATAGTATGCGCGTTATCATCTGAGTCGTCAGGTCATAAAAATCAAAAGAGATAGGAATGTGCAGTGGTGCGAAACGACGAAGTACAAAATAGACATTCGTCGATTCACACCACTGGTCCGAAACAACGCATTCAAAAAGGGGCCTTGTGCGATTCACACCGTGGTCCGAACAGCTTGTGGTGTGAATCGACGAAGTACCCGAAAATGTATGTCCCTGGATACCCTAATTTTTGTAGTAGTTGCTGGGCGGACAAACTGTTGTCCTGTCAAAATTTTATCAAAATGCACTCCCAATTTTACACGAATTTCTCCGTTTTCCAGGTAATATTTTAATTTTCTTTTCCCTAAAAACCTTACTCGGTTACCTTAACTAAAAACATGTTAAAGAAAGAATTAGACAAATCAGTAAAGCCATTCTCATCATGCATTCAGTAACATAACGTAGGTAATTATTTCATTTGTATGTATCCATAAAGATAAATCTGTGTGTATCTGATAAATCTGGATAGAACTAAAAAGTATCAACTTTGTTATATTCAAATTATTTCCCTTTTTAAATTGTTTAAATCTTTGAATCACAAAAGGCCTGATTGAAAGTAAATGCGCGCGCCTGTCTAAACTGAACCAAGTTCTTGATGTCGTTAGTGTCGGAGTAACGTAGTACGTTAATTTAGTTGGGAGATATTGCCATATTTATACTTAGTGCTGTTTCAACCAAAAACAGACCTAGGAGATTTCACTAAAACTTGCGAATAATGGCTGTGAATAAAAGTGAATTTCTCGAAAAATGTCTCTTAGGATGTATTGGCACGTCACTGATAACTGGAATAATATTGCAGCAGCAGTCTTCCAACATGACACTACTATTATTTTAAGTGGTGCAAAAGTAAATTATTCCCTTTAGATACATTTATCTCAACACGTTATTAAATTACTGACCAGCGCATCGTCTTTTTATTCTATGACGGCCAAAGCTAAAAATAGTTTCATAAGCTATAAAAAACTAAAAAAACCTATATAATGGTGACAATTACTATTATTTAGATAGGAAGTAAGTTCTTTATCCTCCCATTTCAATACGCTAAAAAATACTGAGGCCGTCTTTTGTTGTACCTGACTCGTTTTTATTTACTCAAATAGACTTTGTTTGGAAATAGAATGATTTCTTTTGCTCCTCACCGTCTTCCTACCACTATCCCAAATTTAATTGGAGTTGGGGTAAGCAAACACATCACAAAAGTTTTGGCTGGTTTTTATGGCCAGCCGTCTGCCCGATGCCAACCCTCCTTGAGAATGTAGTCTTTTTAAGACGGGAAAGAAGGAAGAAGGTTTTGTATAAGGAAGGTAAATGGGTAGGGAGAAGAACCTAGGGTAAGGGATACCGCAAGTCTCGGGTGGGGAACGGGACTGAGACTGCAGGGCTCGCAGAGGCTGGGGTCGCTTACCCAAATGTCCTGTATTTCCTGTGAGTGAGAGAATGATTTCTTCTGCTAATGAATGCTAATATAATAAATCTGAAGATCACCGGAATCACGACTCTATTATTTGAAAATTATTTTTGGATTTGATAGACCAATATGGTCGATGACTATTAAGTCAAATCAGTATATTTTTAGTAAATGTCAAAACGGAATGTTCGGTACATTTTTGTATGAAATACCTAGGCACGACGTCACGCCTCACTGTTAACTCACTCACTCACTCAATCACTCAAACAATTAATTAAAACGCTTTTATTAGCTTGGTATGTATGTATCTATGTAACGGAATCTTTGAACGTGATTTTCACCGACTATAAAACGTCGGATTGAATTGAAACTTCGCACACTTATCAAGGACCGATGACAATACAATATTAAATACTAAAAAAGCAAAAATAATTGTTTAAAAAACTAAAAAACACGCTTTTGTAACAAGCTGAACTAAAAAGTTGAAAATAATTTTCTATAAGTTAAAAAAAAATAGAGTGATTTATCATAAAAAAGCGTAGGGTGCTATTGTAGAACACCGTGTAATTTTAGTCGGTTCGATTCCGATATGCCACTTTACCATTAGCTCCGGTGAGGTGTTGAACCGTGGGGGGTTCCACACGCTTGAATTATGTTATAAGATAGATTAGATTATTGTTTTAAGGTCATTGTCACGAGATTTGAGGTACTTGTTAGACCTGGTAACGGACTCTTCATTAAATATCTCAAGTACTTAGTTTGCAACTCTTTCTAACCATAAATGTCCAGCAAGTAGAGTACCAGTAAGACAGCACTATCTAATTACGGAGTAGTGGATTGGTGCACCGCCACTGTGCTGCCCGAGTGTTGGGGTTCCCCAAACGTGACAAATTTTTTGTGATCTACAAATATTTATGCAGAGTCTGGCCCTTCTTTATGACCGTTGTTTGAAGAAAGTAGAAAAACCCTCAAAACAGAAATCATTTCAAACTTTCAAACGATTTTATTTATTTTGTTACCGTACCCTAGGGTACGGGAACAAAATAAATAAAAATGTTTAACTTAATAAATTTTAAGGCATATTTTAAAACAATAAAATTTTCTTTGACATAGGTTAGTACATACATAAAGTACCTATCTATAGATTTATATCTATAATGACGCCGTTAGATACAAGGAAAAATAATGAACTTACATTCAAGGTTGGTATGATATTATCTTTGGTTATGACCTCAATTAATTGTACATATGCAGGTATGTATCTAATAGTAGGTTGTCTATGTAAACTCGCTTATAATCTGATAGGCTCTGTTTTTTTATACGACTGTATAATTTTAAGTAAGTATTGTTTGTTCATCGATGTTACATTGTACATACATACTTTTAGGTATACTATGAAAATATTCTGAAATGAAATTGGTAGAACAGCGAGTAAAATAATTATTTCTGATTCCCTTGCTGAAAAACCGGATACAGTGGCAAGTAGGACGGTTATACAACTCGTTAGTTTTAATTTCTTAAAGAATTTAACTTATTATAGAGTTATGTCATATAATAGTTGTTCCTGTAAATTCCGGATTCCTTCTCTTTTAGGCATAGTAAGTATGTCGGTTTAATTCCTACACAGCGCCCCTCTGAAAACCCCAATGGTCGTAAGGGCCCATAGGGGTTTTCACACGCACAAAAAAAGGTTAACACGTAACATCGTAAAAAAATCCATACTACTAAAGTAACACACTTTTATCATTTGTTCCACTGAGGATCAGATCTTTTTGCAAAATTGCAATGCCGAGTTAACTGGATTTCAGTTCACTGATAAAATTGTCACTGCGTCAAGCTACTAATCCTCACTAGTCACAAATGCATGATCCGTGTGTTTCTCTTCCTAGCCTGGCTTGTCATTATGTGTCCTTTTGTTGCCTTCCGCTGTGATATCGTCATTGCTCTTCTGTTGACAAGAAAGTGTTTGTACTATCTCCACTAAGGGTGTTTACCAAGTTTGCCATTTCTATTTTCATAAGTTATTTCCCAATGCGAGATTTGAGTGTTGTCTTTTTAAACGAAAAGAAATATAACAATTTATGAGAAATTCCATCAAAATTAGTACTCCTTCGTAGACCCGATCATCACAGTATATTTTGGTGCTTTTATATCTGAACTCCTGAAGAATTTTCTTCAGCGACTGAAACAATCTTAACTCAGCAGCTAAGCTCAATCTTGTGCTAAATATTGTAATTTGGCTGACCCGTAATTTTCCTAGTAGTGTATTGTGTGTGTGTGTGTGTATTTTATACTAGCCGTCCCCCCTAGTTTCATCATCATTCATCGTCATTGCTCCGCTCCTAGCGTGAAGTTTGTTAACCTATAACTTCCTCAAAAATTGACCTGTTTTCACTTACAAGTACTTACTTAATTTGACAGGCGTGTTGGTTTAGTGTTTAGTGATCCTGAGGGTGATGAGTACTATCATTTGTTCTGTGTTTGGGTGTAATTTATGTTTAATTGGATATATTGAGTAATATTTAATTATGTATATCAGCAGTTTGGCTACCATAGTAATCAATCTGAAGCATTTGTTTCATAGTTCAGTTACATTCAGGTGTAACAATGTTTTGACCGATGACGATTTGAGAGGTTGTAAGGAAATCGTGTGCGATTTCTTTCAACAAATTTTGCCTGTGAATATTTACTCTGTAAAGATAAATATAAAGTATATTTTTCGTTTGATCACCATCATAATTCATAATATTGAAGATAGACCTATACCCTATAGAAAGATAACACATATATACATTTCTTTTATCTATCAATTGGAGATAACGCAAAGATGTAATCTTAAAGAATATCAGTCTACTGTCAATGAAGTTCATAAAACGACAAAATATGTATAAAAATTGTATTTTATTGATTTCTGTGTTGGTTTTAAGTGCAAAATTATGTGCAGGACAGGTTCTACAGTTTGGAACATGTGCCGATGTATCATCTATGCAGTTTTTTGATCTTGAAAGGGTGAGGTTCTTATTTTAAATATTAGACAGTGGCATACGTTGATAAGCCTGTTTTAACATCCATTAGAACTCTGTTTTCACTACCTTACCAGATCACCTTTTTAAAAGAGAATATATTATAAAACTACGTAGTTCTACCTTTTACCTTTTAAACTGTTGTTTTTTCGAGCGTTTAATCTTTACAATTATTTACATTATTAGCAACATATATTGTCGCTTGGAGTGTGTACTCCTGTGTGTACAGTACAGGTTATGAAATAAGTATGGAGTACGTTTACCGGAGTACCTTTGTTCTGATAATAATGATTGATGCGGGTTCCCACTTCCGAGATAACTATATTTTCCCTGGGACGAACTAAGTACCATTCATCAGGGATAGGAGTCACAACAGACAAAGCGTAGATAGTATTAGTACTTTACTTTACTTTACGTTACTTTATTTTTACTTTCTCATACTCTTTTAGCGACAAATGCATTGGTGCTTGTCGCTTTAATTGCTCTAATTATGTATTTACACGGGAATTAACGCGATCACGAAAAGGTATTACATACCTCTGAATTGCCTGACGTTTCGACCAGGCCAAGGCCGTTTCCAAGCCTACTCATACCGATAGATACCTACACGCCACGTCTCATCATCATCCCCGACACCTGCAATCTGTTATGACTTCACTAAAGAACAGAGCATACGATCTTTGTGACCCTGAACATTTGGAGCGAGAGCTGGATCATGTTCAGGAGGTACTCAAAAGTAACGGATATCAGGTGAATGGAACACGGAAGCGACCGACAATGAGACGCAAGCATCCGGAGGTGAACAGACAACCAGCCTACATGCCATATGTCAAAGGAGTAACGGATAAGATCGGCTCCGTGTTAAAGAAATACTCCATTCCGACAGTGTACACACCAGGCATAAAAGTTCAAAACATCGTGGGCACACCAAAGGATGTCTTGCCTTTACAAACTCCAGGTGTCTACAAAATAAACTGCAGCTGCGGTAGTTCCTACATAGGCCAAACAAAGCGGACTATTGCTGAAAGGGTCAAAGAACACATCGCTGCTGTGAAGAACCGACAGATTAGCAAATCAGCGATTGCAGAACATGCACTCGAAGCGGGCACCAATCACTGGATTGAGTTTCACCGTACGCAAGTCCTCTCCACGGAACGTCACTTTTACTCAAGAGTTGTACGTGAAGCGATTGAAATTAAAAAACACAAAACTTTCAATCGGGAAGATGGTTTCAAATTATCAACAGCGTGGAATCCAGTGATAAAAAACATGCCACCTCGCTTTTATGCGCAGTCGGGTGAACACCAGAATAGGGGCACATCGGTTTGCTTAGAGAATAGGGACACTGTTAGTATAGTATGTGACGGTACATGGCGAAATCAAAATATTAAAAATATCGAAAATGTGCGGGTGGATGAAGAACCTTCTACCTCACGATCTCGACGACGGAGGGCGTGCACCGCTGAGCCAGTCAGCCTGTGACCACGGCCAGTGCAACCTGGTCGAAACGTCAGGCAATTCAGAGGTATGTAATACCTTTTCGTGATCGCGTTAATTCGTGTGTAAATACATAATTATATCATGGAACGCGAAAGTTTAAAAGTTAGTATAGCTTTAATTGCTCGTTTGGTGCTGTCGAAATTATGATTACTTTGCCGTAATTACATTCAAAAGACTTGTTTCTGTAACAGATATTATTTTATTTACTCACTTGCGGAAAGTGATTTCAGAATTCTTTTGTTCTTTGTGACATTTACACTACGTAACAACACACTACACTAGGCCCTATTTTCGGAATTATATTATATCACAAGATATTACAGTAAACACTAACTAAACCTCCTCCTACACACTCACAACACTCTAGTGATAATATGACCCAATGTCAGTGATGGGCGGTATAGTTTTTATGGCACGACCACCGCGGTGTAGTTTTTATAGTGACGAAATCAGCTAGAGTTGCAATTCTTCGCATATTCGTAAACACAAGGTACTTTGACTATACGAATAATAATAACATGTAAAAATTAGAGTAAAAGTATATTTCTTAGTATTAGGGGTCGTCTATTAATCACGTGATATTTTTTTTAATTTTTTTTTACCTTCCCTTCTTCTGGTGATAGATGTTGTGATTTACATCATCCCAAAATCTCCTAAATATATTTTTAGTACAAAGTATCTTGAATTTTTTTAGATTATTATCTTTAAATACATATATAATCTAATTTAATTCTGGAAAATTAATCACCGTGATAAAAATGCGCAGACAGACATTATTTCAGGTTGTAAATTGTTTTAGACTGGCATAAAAATAGTAAAGGAAAGGTATACTCATGTGTCACAGGCACAAAATCACACACTTACTGGTGACGGACAAGCTGAGCCGAGTGCTTACCGCCACTGATGGAGAAATCGTTGCCTGTTAACGGCGAGTAAATTTAATTTTTGTAACATTTCGTATGTTTTTCCGAAAACCCTTCTCCTCGTTTCGAGCATCACGTGATTAATGTACGATCCCTTGTGTATTCGTGTACATATTTATATTTTAGTAGTTATGTTTTCAGTACAATTAAGGTTAAATACGTTTTTAAATGTCAAGTATGTTATGTAATTTTATATCAGGTATTTCATATATTTATATCTTGTAAGAAATTAAAAAAACATGTAGTAGGTATTTGTTATCGTGTCAGACTTTAAAAATTTTGATTTCCAATTCTGTTAGATTAGATTAATTAAGACTGTTTTGGTAATTTGCTGAAACAAGTAACAATTTAGATTAGATTTGTTCAACACATATGTACCTATTACTCATTTCTTATATATGGCAACAATATTACGGCAGTACGATACTTACTATTAATTTATATTTTGTAACTAGCAACCCGCCCTAGCTTCGCACGAGTAGCAGAGACATCTTCAACAATCATCATCATATTTAAACCAATTTACAAAAAAACCTTAACAAATTATATACATAAACCTTCCTCATGGATCGTTCTATCTATTGGTGAAAACCACATGAAAATCCGTTTAGTAGTGTTTGAGTTAATCGCAAATAGACAGACAGGTATGCAACCCTGACCGGTTCTTCGTCAGATTTATTCGTCGTCGTCGTCATTAAATAATGTAATGTACGACAGACACTCACAGACGACGT